>CM055820.1:18035379-18097240 GCA_029582265.1 Zoroaster sp. YZ-2022
TTTGGGGGTGACAGTCACCCTAGGTACCAATTTTCAGATTTTATTGTCTTATTTTAAAGAGGTGCTCTAAAGGGCAGCATTTGAAGCGCGAAATATTCAATGACGCGAATCGCGCGCACTGGAAGGAAGGTAGCACCCAAAAACTTTGACAGGCCGTATTTCCCGAAACGACTTGGGTTGGAATTTCTTATTTTGCATGTTCATTATACCCATAGATGAATGTTAGAAATGAATTTCAGCCAAATCTGAGAGGTGACCCATTACCAATTTTCAGAATATTGGTTGATTTGACACGGAATGACCAAAATCAGATAAATCCTTAGAGATATATTGAAATATCTAGATTTGAATTTCCTTTGTACATTTCATTTCCTATTAAGCCTTTGAGAAGACAGTAGTGCCTTGGAAGGGAAGATTCCTCAATGAAGTTCTGTCCGTTTTGCTTGGAGCGTTTGGTCTGTCTCTTAGACGCCACCATTGTCGTCTTTGTGGTTAACATCCTTTGTTTGAAATGCTCTGACTTTGTGCCTGATACAGTTTGTGGTAGAAATAGTAAGGGAAGACAGGGTTTCTCCTCTAATAAGGCCAGTGGTTTACCAAGATTTGTAATGACTAAGGGGAGGGAGGGTATGGGGTGCAGGACCCTTGACCAACTTTTAAAAGAATAGTCAAATGTTTTTCCCCTAGTCATGTACATGTCAACAAATTTTTAACAGACTGTATCAAAATTCCACATTAGAATGAATATGAAGTTTGTTTGTAATGCATTTTTTTCACTGTTGTCTTGTTAGAAAATACGCAATTTTACGCTGAAACTGTAATAAACAGAATGGATCATGGTGACATTTTGTGACAAAAATTTCATTGACCAAAAATTTGTGACATTCTGTGACATTTGAAAATTTTTGTGATAAAATGTGACAAAGGAACATAAACAAGTATTAAAAATTGTCTGACATTTTGTGACGCGTTTATACTTCAGAGGCACCTTGGGCAATCTTTCACTTTTCCTGATTTTTCTTTTGTACTTTCGAGTCTTCAGTGTAGATTTACACAGGTGTAATCTGATGTTGCATTTTAGTGGTGGTTCCATTTTTCATGGAAACAGACATGGTATCACCGGTCAACTGGTCATAATGTTTTAATCTATGCCAATCAAATGCGACAAAAGGCAAAACTGATGTGACATTATGTGCAAAAGGTGCCAAAAGAATTCTGTGACATTTGAGACATTTATGTAAATTTTAAATTTTGTGACGTGCCATTTTTGTGACAAGCCATCAATCCATTCACTGAATAAATCAAACATCTTGACTCACATGAAGTGTGACACAACAGAATGGAGTTTACAAATTATTTACTTTTTTAGACTAACATTTTATAATGCCAGTTTATAAAGGGTACTTGCATGCATACAGTGACTAATGTGACTTTTAATTTAAATCAATGTTCTTCATGTTTCATAGAAAATGTACTGAAATCAGAGGCAGAGATGTTACAAGATCACCAGCAGAAACAAGCAAGGAATGCCAAAGGTGCAGAGGAGGGGGAAGCAGATGATGTAAGTGGTACATTGAGGATTTGCAAAGCACTGTGATGAACTACTGGTAATAAGACTACAAACAATGAGACAGAAAGTCATCAAGCCTGCTGTGGTATTACTGTATGAGGTATGTTTGTATTTACTGTGACCAGGGCAAATTTCATAGGCTGCTAAGCACTAGCAGAAAAAGTTATACTTTAAAATAGATTACATCTAATTGTCACCCAATGTATATTGCCTCTGGCAGGTTCTCAACAAATTTTACTTAGCAAATTAAATTTGTAATACGATTACACTGTAAGCAGACAATGGTTTTTATCAGCTCATAATTCTTAGATATTACTGTATGAGGTATATGGTATGTTTTAGTACATTTCAATTTAGGTAATACCATGTGAATTATGACCTTTATAATGAGTACATGTAGTAGACAAAAGTGCAGTTATTACATGATCACGTTTGATTTGAATTGTCTTGCAGAGGTTTAACTGAGGTCAAGAACCATGCGATAACTCGATTTGTCCAATTTACAACCCCAAGCTGGAATCATTACTGTAGTATAGTCAAGTCTGTATTATTCATTCAGTCATACTGTCATATTTGTTTAAACCCAAAAAATAATCAAGCTTTTATCAAAATGTTCTGTTTATCAATCACAAAGTATGCAAAAATGTTATCAATTGCAATGTTTGCCATGACAACTGTAGCCATTATAGAGCGGCAGCCCAGGCATTTGGTCAAACGAACAAGGTACCAATATCCGAGTACAGGAACATTTGTTGGAACACATATTCAGATATGGATGTCTGCCGGGGACCCCCGCTGCGCTGCGTCATGGTGGTCCCAGGGCTAAAGGACAATAATGGGCTGGATCAAACATAGGAGGTACCATGAAACCAAGTAAAAATGAACAATTACCTCTACTAAGTATAAAATAATCCATTGCCAGACAAATTGTCTGCTGCATAAGGCCATAAGACACCCCAAAAGTTTACCCTGGCACTATGATAGAATTGGGCTAGAAGATACATTAAAAGTACCACATGAAAGTAAGTTTAAATGAACATGTACATCTACCAGGAGTACAGAATCCCCCTACCAGACAAATTTTCCTCTGCATAATGGTACCAGACAATTTGCCTAAGGTCCACCAGACCATGGCCGGATTAACCCAGGGGCACTTGGGGCTGGCCCCGGCCCCCCATGAAAAGGGCCTCACCAAATGAACCGTCAAATGTCAATTTAAATTCATGTTCTTATTGTAGCTGGTAAAGCCTACAAAATATTGTCTAATTGTCAAATTGTCTTCCTATATTTTAGTTACAATAGCAGAGCCTGAAATAACGGTCAGACATCGGACAATTTCCGACCAAATTAAAGTTTTCCGAGCAAACGTTCAATTGGTCGGAGATTTTGTCAGACAATTTACTTGTAGACTTGCCACAAAGTCTACTTCTTTCTTTTAACGAAAGAGCCCTCTCACAAAGCGAAAGGTCGAGCGACCGAAGGGCGGCTCAGCAAAATCGAAAAACAGTGCGATCAGTTTTCTTCAATAAGACTGGGTCTGAGCTCAACATACCGCAAAGAATGCGGGCTCAGGAAACAAAAGATAACGCGTGGCTGTCAAATTTTTGATCTGTCAAAAGGTCAGTCTATGAAATTATCTAGTATACTATTACACAAATTAAAAGCACTGTTAGTGTTTTAGCATAAAGAATGTTTACTGCATGGCGGGATTTACCCAACGGAGGGTCAAAATGAATCGAAAAGATAAGTCGATAAAATTTGAAAATGTCTGATTACAAAATTCATTTGGCCGGACATTTTGTCCGAGCAAATTTTGACCGTTATTTCAAGCTCTGCAATAGTAAAGTATATCGCACACACAATTGCAATCCGAAAATTTGTCATGTTTTGTTTTAAAGATGGAAGTATTTTCTTTGAGATGAAATCATGTAAGTAAGTCAATTAAGCAATGAGCTTAAATGGAATAATCACATAATAGATTAGGCCTACTGTTAAAAAGTCATGAAAATGGCATGAACCTGTTTCTTGTGAATATCTGATCAGATAATGAAAGCAGGCCAAAATGTCCGGCCAAAATGAAATTTTGATCGGACTTATTTTTCGATTCATTTGACCCCCTCAGTTGGGTAAATCCGCCAGAGCGGTATAATAATTCTTTATGCTAAACACTAACATTGCAATTTTAGTTGTGCTTAATAGTATAATAGTATAATAGTATACTAGATCATTTCATAGACTCACCCTTTGACAGATCAAAAATTTGACAGCCACGCTGCCATCTGTTTCCTGACCCGCATTCTTTGCGGTATGCTCTCAGTCTTAGGCACCATTTGTTTTATTACTTGGATTACGGATTGTAGCTACAAAAATGAGCGGGGTTCGGGGAAAAAAAAAAAAAAAAAAAAAAATGATCAGGATTACGAATTGAGCTCACGAAATCGGGCAGGGCGAAAAAAAAAAAAAAAAAATACCGAAGAGCACGCAGGCGGCTTCTAAAACACGTACATTATACACAATTTATGTAGACAAAAGCAGAAAGTCACTGAATGAATGTCGAGAGTGTTTAGGCTTAACAAAATGTTCTGTTTCGGTTTCTGACCGACCTAACTTTACGCCGCGACCCTAAACAAATTCGCACACACAGACCATTTGTTGACACAGCAATCGATTACATGAGTTTGGGCCGTGAGGTCAAGTCGCGCGATGCACGTACGTAGTTGTTACTAAATGGCTAATGTGGGCAAATAGTATAGTCTATAAACGGACTCGCACTTTTGTACGTGAATGCATAACATTGGTCTGGTTTCCATCATACATCGGCCGCGATTTTTTTCTCCGTTCACTGGCTCACGGTACGTGTACATTTTATACATGTATTGTAGGGATCTTGTTGTGTATTTGAAGAAAATGTGATCTAAAAGTATTGTTTTGTACACGATGGTGTTTTGTACGCGATCGGTGGCACTGTTGTAAGTGTTGTGGTTTTTCTTTTTTTTTTTTTACTACACAATTTGATTTTCGGGCGGGGATTTTTAAATTTTTTCAAAACGCGATTTTTTCGAGCGGCGATTCCGTAATCAGGGTTATTAAAACATGGCCTTATTGAACAAAACTGATCGCACTGTTTTTTCAAATTTAAATAGACATTTGATTTTGCTGAGACGCCCTTCGGTCGCTCGACCTTTCGCTTTGCGAGGGTTCTTTAGTGAAAAAAAAAAGAAGTCGACTTGTGGCAAGTCTACAAAGTAAATTTGTCCACTGGACAAAATTTTCGACCAATTAAACGTTTGGTTGGAAAAACTGTAATTTGATCGAAATCGTCCGATGTCCGACCGTTATTTCAGGCTCTGCTATATATTATAACTAAAATATGGGAAGACAATTTGACAAATTAGACAATATTTTGTAGGCCACCAGCTACAATAACAACATAATTTAAATAGACATTTGACGTGAAATTCACATAACGGGTTCATTTGGTGGGGCCCCTTCGCCTGGGGGTGGGGCCTGTACCCCTAGGTTCATCCAGCCCTGGTCTCTTTGGAGGTCTGGTGGACCTTATGATTGTCTGGTGGAGAGGAAAATTTGTGGGGCCATTCTGTAGCACTACGTGAGATGTACATGTTCATTTAAACTTACTTTCATGTGGTACCGGTACTTTTAATATATCTTCTATGAATTCTATCATAGTGTACACAGGGTAAACTTTTGAGGGGTGTCTGGCGGGCCTTATGCAATGAACAATTTGTCTGGCAATGGATATTTATACTTAGTAGGTGTAATTGTTCATTTAACTTGGTTTCATGTGGTACCTCTATGTTTGATCTAACCCAAATTTTGAGACCCTTTTGGGGGTGTCTGGCGGGCCTTATACAGCGAACAATTTGTCTGGCAATGGATATTTTATACTTAGTAGAGTGTAATTGTTCATTTTATCTTGGTTTCAGGTGGTACCTCCTATGTTTGATCAGCCCATTATTGGGTCCCTTTTGGGGGCCCCAGGGGCCACACGCAGCAGGGGGCCCCGGCAGACATCCATATCTGAATATGTTAGGTTACACAATAAATGTTCCTGTACTCTCGGATATTGGTACCTCGTTCGTTTTGACCAAAATGCTCTGGGCTTGCCGGTCTATTAAGAAAAATAGGCACAGACCTTGACTTTATTCATCACAAGCTGGTATGGCAGGTAAATCAATAAATCAACTAGTCTGGCAGATATTGTACCAGATTGATGCAAGTATTTGGTAAGCCACCAGTGCTGGTCTCTCATAATATTACCCACCACACAGGCTGGTAAACTTTACCTGCCTGATGGTAAAATTACCCACTTGACAGTCGGGCAGGTGTTGGGACCATCACCCTTGTAGATGAAACCTCCACATAATCACACAAGTGTATAGACTTGTGCATGTCTGTCTGTCGGCGTGTCTGTTTATATTTCAGAATAAAAAATGTTTTGCTAAGCAAATTTCCAACTTAGTTACTGTATGCCTATGATGTACTTATGTAAAAATGACCAGAAGTGTACACTGCAGCCAAAGAATTACCATTGTGACAACAAACAACCTGTCAATTGTTTTCTTATCTGTAGATCAGGAAGCTCAACTCATAGCCGAGATTTCTTGGAGAGAGAACGGACCAAATACTAAAAACTTTGATCTGATTGATGTAATCAGGTAATTATACTTACTATCACTGAATCAAGATTTATATATTAAACAACCAACCTGTGAAATTGTCGGCAATCACTAAAGAAAAATGTGAAATTGCATTCAGATTGTTTTGTAGAATTGTTATGTAGAATTTAGGAAAGAGTACTCTTTCCTTTCCTGGTTATAATTGAATTTTTTTTAATTGAAAACAAAAATTTTCAGGAAGATTAATACCATCATCGGCTTTGAATTTTACATTAAAATTTTGTTATTTTTAAATTTAAAGGTCAATTTTCCTTTTAAAGAAAGCACAATTTTATGCAAACTTCAAAAGATCAACAATTGTAAACTTTGGGTTAGGTAACAGATTGTTGAAGCAAAACTAAATTTGATCTACATGTGTATATAACAAAAAATTGAATTGTCACAGTTTTTTAATGAAGGATGGCACCAATTAAAGGGACAATATAACGATCAATAGGGCATGGAATCGGAGTGCTAGTTTTAGATTAACTCAGTGACTGAAAATAATACCCCACATGATAAGGTCATATTACTGTTGCTGCTGCATAAATGGGCCAGTAATTATCAGTCACTGTGTTCATCTTAAAACTAGGACACTGATTCCATGCTCGGTTGAAAGTCTGCTCTGACCATGACGATACTCTCCCTTTAATGTTTGTCAATGTACCATACTTCTGTTTTCCCCTTTCTTTGCCACCCTGAATCCACCTATTAGGTTGACTAATGTTACAAGGTTACTCAGAAATTTAAGCAAATGGTCATTGTGATTTTCCAGTGTGGAAAACACAGTAGTGGTGTAAAATTGTACTTGTCAAAATGATTTACAGATTGATCTGTGATATTCAGGATTTTGTCATCTTTACTTATCTTTTTATAGCAAGAGAATCTTATCTCTCAGTACGTCTACCTCTAGCCCCGCCCATCAAAGGTTGTACCAGAAAATCCGAACCCACTGCACTCTCTTCTTGCAAACTAACATGCAAGCTATGGTTACCCTGCCAACGAAAGAAGAACTTGAGAAACTCCAGGATGAACGCAGGGTGGCAATCTCCCGCCGGATCCAAATGGAGAAAGAAGCAGAGCTGGAAGCACAAAGACAAGAACGGCTCCACCAGGAGAAACAAGAACAAAAATCATTGGAAAGAATGGTGAAAAAGGGCCACGCCCGAATACCAAGCTGGCCTTTGAATCTAACTAAGAGTAGACAAGAAACATCACCAACCAAAGGGTCAGCAGGCGGAGCTAAAACATTAGAAGGGGGTTGGAAACCATCTGTTGTGAGTGAAGCAGAGCTCATGGCATCGTCTGACAATCCAATGATGCAACAGATGAATATTATTAGGAATTACATCAGACAAGCTAAAGAGATGCATCGAACGGACGAAGTGAGAATGCTGGAAGATAATTTGAGAGAACTTGAAATGGAGTATGGGAGACAGGCCAGGTTTTAATGCTGAAAGACAATGAGAGAACTTGGCATGGATTATGGGAGACAGGCTAGGTTTTATGCTGAAAGACAATGAGAGAACTTGGCATGGATTATGGGAGACAGGCCAGGTTTTATGCTGAAAGACAATGAGAGAACTTGGCATGGATTATGGGAGACAGGCTAGGTTTTATGCTGAAAGACAATGAAGAGAACGTGCATGGATTATGGGAGACAGGCTAGGGTTTATGCTGAAATACAGTGAGAGAACTTGTATGGGAGACAGGCTAGGTTTATGCTGAAATATAATGAGAGAACTTGGCATGGATTATGGAAGACAGGCTAGGTTTTATGCTGAAATACAGTGAGAGAACTTGGCAAGGATTATGGGAGACAGGCTAGGTTTTATGCTGAAAGACAATGAGAGAACTTGGTATGGGAGACAGGTTTTAATGCTGGATATTCTGCTCAGCTAAAATAGGTTGTTCACAAGGGAAACAAAATCAATAAGTATTCACATTTTGAGTGTTAATTTCAAAATCGGACAAACAAAATTATTTTTTGGAAAAGATGTTTGCTTTCCCTGAATTTAGGAACCTTTACACATTAGGCTAAATGTGCAGAATTGTTGATCAAGAAGAAAACAGATAAACACATTATTGGTTGTTGCTGACAAAATCATAATGAGATCATGAAATTTGTTGTTCAATATCTGAATAGATATTGAACACTTCCTAGTTCCTTGAAAGTAACATTTGGAGTGGATCAATTTTGAAATTAGATCTTACCGAAGACATAACATAAATCTATTATTCATCAGGATATTTGATGATACATGTATACATTCCTTGCCAAACCAATTATTACAAACTGCACTATGAATGATATGCCTCTGTCTTAGCTTGTATACCTCTATTTGATTTTATATTTTAAAATGTGTATTATTATTTGTGTTATTTTATTTTGTAGATTTCTTTACTGTGATGAATATGCAACTCTGCTATATAATGAACATCCATCATGGGGCCAATCCAGTACACATCCAAACAAAATATTCACTATAGTGGTGTTTGGTTAAAGTGATTCCTTTCTGTGAATGCTATTACAAACACTGGGAGGCAATGTTCATGATTGTTATAACCATTTGGTACAGTTCAATGTTATTAGCTCACTATGACTTCTAACTGTATAAATGCCACAGGGGTATTAGGGGTCATTGTCACCTAGGGTACTCCCAAATGGTACCCAGGCAATAGAGGATATTTGGGTACCATTGAGGAATACTCTGGGTGTCAACGACCCTTTCAGCTCAATTACCTAAACAAAGTGTTTTACAACCACATTCTTAATTATAAACATACATGTATGAAGTAAATTTTAATATATGAGCATTTTTAAACATTTTTATATCAATGGTGACAACTTTACATTTCTGTTTTAAGGGCCAGTTGGTATATTTGAATTGGCTTATTGGTAAGGAAGGCCAGGGGATTGGGAGGGGCAAATCTCCATTGATGTCCAATCCTTTATAAATATAAGCAATATTCCAAAAACTATTTTGTGCACAAAATATGTCTAGGATTGAAATCATTTACATTAGTCCCATATTTTCCAGACATTTAGCTCAATGGAAGAGCCAGTGGCATGAATGCCTATGTTAAGCAACATTGACCACAGTCAATCTACTTGGATGGGAGGCCATTCCATGTTTGTGGTTGTGTGATTAGTCTGGGCATAGAGGTCTGGGGCTCAGTAGGGCCCTATAATATCATCATTCAGATGGATGGAGGTCCTTTGTTTTGAGTAATGTATGTAAAAGAACCCAGGACACTTATCATGGAAGAGAAGGGGATTTCTGAAATGGCAGCTTTGAAAACTTTAGAAAAAGTAGTTATATGAATGACATTATCATTATTATTAAAATAAAAACAGCTGTATACAGTTTATTTTCCATCCCATTAACATACATGTAGGTACTGCCAATGTGAAACTGGATATCGCCTTATTTTTGTATCATTTAATAAATAATGTAATAAATATATGAAGCTTGTCATATGTATTGTCATTGATATCAAGTATTATTGGCTGTTCCCGAGAGACTCGGAACAGCCTTTGTTTCTGTCGAGATTTTTATTTTTGGCTGTTCCCGAGAGACTCGGAACAGCCTTTGTTTCTGTCGAGATTTTTATTATTTTTGGCTGTTCCCGAGAGACTCGGAACAGCCTTTGTTTCTGTCGAGATTTTTATTATTTTTGGCTGTTCCCGAGAGACTCGGAACAGCCTTTGTTTCTGTCGAGATTTTTATTATTTTTTATTATTATACTTTCTTTCCCTCCAAACCCCATTGACTTAACATGTGACTTTTCTTAACGCCAAATGTCCTTCTTTGAATCATCATAACTATATAAATCATATATCATATGGAAGCTTATGTCTTGACTTAGATTCTGAATTAATTTGACTAGGATTCTTAATTAATTGAGACAATTACAAGCACGTGAATATTTAATTAGGCAATCTTGTGGACAGCATATCTCAAGAAGTATACACCCGTTCATCAAACTTTTTTCAGTTATACATTTGTGGGGTACTGTAGATGTGCCTATTGGCCTAGAATGTCTTGTGACGTCATCATGACATCATTTATAGCGCATTTTGTATCTGTGTACAAAACACATGGACTATGTGACCAAGTCACGTCATTATTCGTCATTATTCTCCTATATCTTTGTACAGAATACACACGCAGATATGACATTCGACTTGTTACCGAGTCTAATTAAACGACGATGTCTGAACGCAATAATAATACATAGCTCCCTATAGACAGTACAGACGTTGTGTAGTTATTGCATTCCTCAGTAAATGACATGAAAGCAGAGTGCGTCCGATTCCTTTCATTTTGATAATTACAATGTGTCCATTACATTGGCGACGAGGATGATAAGCTGATTTGAACTGTAACCGGTGAGCATTCTTTTCATATGATAGCATACATTTCTAGCAAAACGGAAAA
Organism: Zoroaster sp. YZ-2022; assembly: GCA_029582265.1. Taxonomy (NCBI): domain Eukaryota; kingdom Metazoa; phylum Echinodermata; class Asteroidea; order Forcipulatida; family Zoroasteridae; genus Zoroaster; species Zoroaster sp. YZ-2022. Next base: position 18,046,071 of record CM055820.1, read on the forward strand.
TAGTAAAAGAGGGCCGGACATTTTCGTAACGTTAAGTCCCATTGTAAGTCCAGCAATATACACATCGTTAGGTTAACCAGTAGCAATATATCGGAACAACCAGTAGTAGTGACTGTCGACCGTAACTGAAACAAGGACTTTGAAAACTGAACCATTCACTAACTCCGACGATCAGATATCAACCGGGAAGGCTTGGGAAGATTGGTTATAGGGAATTGAGCATGAATTCCGCTATTTTCGAATTACTATTACTAAACCGTATTTTGCGTATTACTGGTTGCATAAACTTATCTAAGTCGTGCTTGTTCCAGAAATAAAAATTATAGTGAAATTGTATGATTTACTGGAAAGTTAGTGCTTGTGAAAGTGGAAAAAGTTGTTTATAACCACTGATTTTACTAGATACAAATAGTAAGAGATTTACATGACCTCAATTTTTTTTCACAAACATCTGTGATTTTATTGTTCTATGCTGTCAACAAGCTGTTGTCTGTGGAAACCAAAATATATGAATGCTTTGCATTTGCAATGATTTTTTTAAAGAAATACTGATCCTCAAATTGGACACATTCCTTATAGACGAAGCGAACGAAGACTACTTAATTCGTTGGTGTTTATTTCGACGGTAGTGGAAAATTATTGAGAAAATGAAACATTAATATCATGGTTATGAAAAGAAATCTTTTATTTGACAAAATGTTAACAGTAATTTTACACATTTCAAAGTTTTAAAGTACTTTTTGCTAGAAATTTAACCACCTTCCATTTTATTTGTCTTTCAAGAATATTGATTAAAAGTTTTGAGAGCTTCTCCAAATTATACCATTTTATTTTAAAAATCGAAAACAATATTTTTATTTTCAAGTTTAAAAACAATTTTACAACCATCTGGAAGAAGATGAAACATGATTTCAACTGTTTTTCTTCTTGGGTACATTTTCTGTGGCCCCATCAACTTTAACAGTTTGGGGTGAGTCATTATACCAACATCAATTTTCTGATGACCACAATTCTGTGCGTCTAAAAAAAACGGCACTCAAGACGTCCACGCGTATGATCATGCTTTGAAATTCAGCATTTTACAAGAGAATCATTCACTGAAACAAACTGAAACACCAATTAACTGCTAATTTTTTCAACAGTTACAGAGAAATAAATACATAAAACAATCAGAAGATCATTTCATTATTGTTTGTTTCTGTTCATTTTACAGTTATCCTTCAAATTACAATGTGTTGTCTCCTAGGCCATCCTAACAAGGTAAGCATGTGTTCCTTATATAAAAGATGTACTTATTTATGGCAATTTTCTATGGAAATTTAACAGTTTAAAGGGTAATGATTCAGCTGAATGTTACATAAAAAACAATGACATTGTTTTATTTGATTTCTTGCCATGGATAAGGCTTCTTAATACATGCTTATTTCATTAGACCCAGAATCCACGTCAACGTTAATCAACAATTCATATCTTCTGAACCACATGCCAGAAATTGATAATCATTGTGGCATATTCTCGAATTTTATCCGCGTTATAGTTCATCAAAAGAATGACCCCATATTGACCTCTACTTCCGGTTCAACAGGTAGTCTGAATAAAAATCAATATTTTAGGGTACAAAAACGATGTAATTAAGATTTTTCTGAAGTTTGTGCGTCAGATATCAAATATGAGGTCCAAAGTCTTAAAAAATATAGATTCACTCACGTATAGCGCCCTCAAGTGACCGGTTTTAAAAGTGCATAACCAGTGTTCTCAGCGAAGAGATCGTGAGTCTTAATAGATTGACTTTGTGTATCATAAGTGTCAAGATCAGGGTTAGGCCTACAACTTAGGTTGAAGGTCGCATCATAACAATCATAATCCAACAACTGAACAGCCTTGTGTTCGTCCATATAGGACAAACACTAAATGTCTAGTTGGCTGTTCCCGAGATACTCGGAACAGCCTTTGTTTCTGTCGAGATTTTTATTTTTTTTTATTATTATTATACTTTCTTTATCCCCAAACCCCATTGACTTAACGTGTGACTTTTCTTAACGCCAAATGTCCTTCTTTGAATCATCACAAGTATATAAATCATATACCATATGAAAGCTTATGTCTTGACTTAGATTCTAAATTAATTTGACTAGGATTCTTAATTAATTGAGACAATTACAAGCACGTGAATATTTAATTAGGCAATCTTGTGGACAGCATATCTCAAGAAGTATACACCCGTTCATCAAACTTTTTTCAGTTATACATTTGTGGGGTACTGTAGATGTGCCTATTGGCCTAGAATGTCTTGTGACGTCATCATGACATCATTTATAGCGCGTTTTGTATCCGTGTACAAAACACATGGACTATGTGACCAAGTCACGTCATTATTCGTCATTATTCTCCTATATCTTTGTACAGAATACACACGCAGATATGACATTCGACTTGTTACCGAGTCTAATTAAACGACGATGTCTGAACGCAATAATAATACATAGCTCCCTATAGACAGTACACACGTTGTGTAGTTATTGCATTCCTCAGTAAATGACATGAAAGCAGAGTGCGTCCGATTCCTTTCATTTTGATAATTACAATGTGTCCATTACATTGGCGACGAGGATGATAAGCTGATTTGAACTGTAACCGGTGAGCATTCTTTTCATATGATAGCATACATTTCTAGCAAAACGGAAAATAGTAAAAGAGGGCCGGACATTTTCGTAACGTTAAGTCCCATTGTAAGTCCAGCAATATACACATCGTTAGGTTAACCAGTAGCAATATATCGGAACAACCAGTAGCAGTGACTGTCGACCGTAACTGAAACAAGGACTTTGAAAACTGAATCATTCACTAACTCCGACGATCAGATATCAACCGGGAATGCTTGGGAAGATTGGTTATAGGGAATTGAGCATGAATTCCGCTATTTTCGAATTACTAATAGTACTAAACCGTATTTTGTAATGTTTGTTTTCTCAAAAAATCTTCACTCAAGAGTAATTTCATTTGGGCAGAAACCTTGCGTGATCAACATAACCAAATTTAAAATTTCAAACAAACTCCTTTCAGCGTATAGCATTAAATGGAGAGCAGTGAGTACACATTTTCAAGTGTGAACATATCTACAAAAATAGCATTGTAATTTTATTTTAGGATACTCTATTATAATTTTAACATTGTAACAAGGAAGTGTGCTTTCTTTTTCATTTACAGACTACACCCCCAACTCCAAGAGACCCCCAGTCCCCACATCAGTCCACATCCTCGCCATGTGACTCCCCTATGTAGACAGAGTCCTCCGACAACGCTCCATTCCTAACTGACGAGAGACGACAGCCGGCACCCAAGTTGCCAACACGACTATCCTCCAGGACGGCACTTGGCAGAGCGTGTTCGCTGGGTTAGTAACAAACTGGGACTTCAGAAATTAATCGCACATGGTTAGTGAGGACAACGCCCAGCATATAACAGTAACCTAACAGGTAATTGGTGAAACCTTTTTGTTGCATGTATTTTGGTTTCTTGTCAGAAGTGACAATGAAAGAGAATGTTGTGTCATTTTCAAAGTTCTTCTCCTTTAAGTAACCCTCCATAAATTGTCATTGACTTGCGTGTCCACAGGTAAAACAAGCAAAAATTTGTCTGTGATCTTTTAAGTAAAAATTTGCGGATAAACATCTTTCTGGAAAATGTTTGTGGTACAATTTGTTCATTAAAAACATAATTTTCTTTATACTTAATCTGTTATTTTCCAATAATTTCTATTTGCAGGTTCAAACCTCCAGTCGTTGAAAAGTAGAAGCGATCTGACGAGCCAGGGACTTCACAAGAAGACATACAGAAGATGGAAGTTGCTGCTTTAAGGGAAGCAAAGGGCTGAAAAAAACTTTACTAAATGAAAATAATTTCTAAGGATAATTGGCACATTTCAATAAAGGAGGAAGTATTTTTGTGATCTCTGTACAGGACATTGTGGTGTACAAGATACCTGTACAGTTTAATCTGATCACATCAGTGAAAAACTGGATTTACATCCGTTTGCAGTTTGAAAAAAAAAATCTTGAAATTTTACACTCTTCTTTATTAAATGTGCCAGTCCTAGAAATGTTTGGAAATAGTTTTTATCAAACTTAAATGTCTTACAGCAGAAAACAAGAGCATCAATGTTGTACTTTTTAATTTTATTTATTTTGCGATAGCATGTCAAATAACACTGGAACCAACATCATCGGCATCTACCTTTTTCAATAACTCATAATGCACTCTCACTAAGCCCCATCTGATTTTTCAAAAATCAAATTTCTTATTTTCAGAAGTTAATGCATATGCATAAAAACATGTTCTTGGGTACGAGAAGTATTGTGATGATCAGAGCAGACTTTCAACAGGGCATGGAATCATCATCCTTCATTTAAGATGACTGCAAATTACTGGCTCATTTATGCAGCAGAAACGGTAATATGACCTTATCATGTTGGAAATTATTTCCAGTCACTGAGTTAATCCAAAATAAGCACTACGATTCCATGTCCTGTTGATCATAACGATAACATGCTTTTATGTTTTATTGTGGAAGGAATTAGTCATAATCATATTCAAACACAATTACAGGGATTGCAGTCAAGACAGATTTCAAAACAATCATTTTAGACTTTCCAATTTATAGGTTTTCAAAGTAATGTGTGTTTAAAGTTATGGAAAAGTATATATTTGGAGAAGATGTCATGATTGATCTGAGTTTCATGAATAAAGACTTTAACTCATGATTGTAAATGAAATAATCATTTCTGTTGTATTTATTTTGTAAATGGTCTCAGTCAAATTTAATTAGGAAGTCCCTTTAACTTAAATTAAACTTTTAGAGTTTAATATTATTTACATTTACTTATTATAAGTAACTATACAAATCACTCTCAAATTATGAATTATTACTCAACAACTTTAACATCGATGGAATGAAAAATTCAACGTTTTAAGCACTATAAATTACCATGGCTACTGAAGTAAAGTAATTGAATATTATTATAATTATTCATCATTTGGGGACTTTAACAATTTTTGGAGCAAGGATGAACTTTGAAAGCATTTGTGGGGTACTGTAAATGTGCCTTTTGGCCTCACTTCTTTACCACAAGTTTTACATTCCCCAAAACCACCCAATTGTCAACTTTGATCAACTGTTCCTCAATTGAGCTATGCTTACACCAGCACGGCAACTTAAGCCCCTGTAGTGGCTGTCTTCTATAGCCTGTGCATTATCAGTCAACAATTCTTAATTTGGTAGTTGACAAATCTATTAAGACCTGTCCACCATAAAACTCATATAGCGCCCTCAAGTCACCGGTTTTAAAAGTGACAACCATTGTTCTTAGCGTTGCAAATTACAGTGTACAATGCAAAGGGCCGAAAATTTAACTTGATTGTATTGGGTCAAACTACACACCAAATTGTACACTTAGTATGAAAAACTAAATTTCGTCATCGTGATGTCATCCGGTTTCCATTTACAGTTCATGAATATTTCATTAGCAAATCCATTTTGAACCATAACTCAAGAAGTATACACTCGATACTTAAACTTTTTGCAGTTATAGACTTGATGAGTACTGTGTATGTGCGCTGTGGTATCGTGACCTCATAATGACCCCTACTTCCGGTTCAACAGGAAGTTTGAATAAAAATCAATATTTTAGGGTACAAAAACAATGTGATGAAGATTTTTTTAAGTTCGTGTGTAACATATCAACAGTGAGGTTCAAAATTACAAACAATATAGATTCACTGACGTCGCCACATATTATAGCGCCCTCAAGTGACATGGTTTAAAACTGGCTATATAAATCGTTGTTCTCAGCGAAGATCGTGAGTCTTAAATTAATATAGATTGACTTTGTGTATCATAAGTGTCAAGATCAGGGTTAGGCCTACAACTTAGGTTGAGGGGCGCATCATAACAATCATAATCCAACAACGGAACAGCTATGTGTTCGTCCATATAGGACAAACACTAAATGTCTAGTTTATTATTATACTTTCTTTCCCTCCAAACCCCATTGACTTAACATGTGACTTTTCTTAACGCCAAATGTCCTTCTTTGAATCATCATAACTATATAAATCATATATCATATGGAAGCTTATGTCTTGACTTAGATTCTGAATTAATTTGACTAGGATTCTTAATTAATTGAGACAATTACAAGCACGTGAATATTTAATTAGGCAATCTTGTGGACAGCATATCTCAAGAAGTATACACCCGTTCATCAAACTTTTTTCAGTTATACATTTGTGGGGTACTGTAGATGTGCCTATTGGCCTAGAATGTCTTGTGACGTCATCATGACATCATTTATAGCGCGTTTTGTATCTGTGTACAAAACACATGGACTATGTGACCAAGTCACGTCATTATTCGTCATTATTCTCCTATATCTTTGTACAGAATACACACGCAGATATGACATTCGACTTGTTACCGAGTCTAATTAAACGACGATGTCTGAACGCAATAATAATACATAGCTCCCTATAGACAGTACAGACGTTGTGTAGTTATTGCATTCCTCAGTAAATGACATGAAAGCAGAGTGCGTCCGATTCCTTTCATTTTGATAATTACAATGTGTCCATTACATTGGCGACGAGGATGATAAGCTGATTTGAACTGTAACCGGTGAGCATTCTTTTCATATGATAGCATACATTTCTAGCAAAACGGAAAATAGTAAAAGAGGGCCGGACATTTTCGTAACGTTAAGTCCCATTGTAAGTTCAGCAATATACACATCGTTAAGTTAACCAGTAGCAATATATCGGAACAACCAGTAGCAGTGACTGTCGACCGTAACTGAAACAAGGACTTTGAAAACTGAACCATTCACTAACTCCGACGATCAGATATCAACCGGGAAGGTTTGGGAAGATTGGTTATAGGGAATTGAGCATGAATTCCGCTATTTTCGAATTACTATTACTAAACCGTATTTTGCGTATTACTGGTTGCATAAACTTATCTAAGTCGTGCTTGTTCCAGAAATAAAAATTATAGTGAAATTGTATGATTTACTGGAAAGTTAGTGCTTGTGAAAGTGGAAAAAGTTGTTTATAACCACTGATTTTACTAGATACAAATAGTAAGAGATTTACATGACCTCAATTTTTTTTCACAAACATCTGTGATTTTATTGTTCTATGCCGTCAACAAGCTGTTGTGTGTGGAAACCAAAATATATGAATGCTTTGCATTTGCAATGATTTTTTTAAAGAAATACTGATCCTCAAATTGGACACATTCCTTATAGACGAAGCGAACGAAGACTACTTAATTCGTTGGTGTTTATTTCGACGGTAGTGGAAAGTTATTGAGAAAATGAAACATTAATATCATGGTTATGAAAAGAAATCTTTTATTTGACAAAATGTTAACAGTAATTTTACACATTTCAAAGTTTTAAAGTACTTTTTGCAAGAAATTTAACCACCTTCCATTTTATTGGTCTTTCAAGAATATTGATTAAAAGTTTTGAGAGCTTCTCCAAATTATACCATTTTATTTTAAAAATCGAAAACAATATTTTTATTTTCAAGTTTAAAAACAATTTTACAACCATCTGGAAGAAGATGAAACATGATTTCAACTGTTTTTCTTCTTGGGTACATTTTCTGTGGCCCCATCAACTTTAACAATTTTCTGATGACCACAATTCTGTGCGTCTCAAAAAAACGGCACTCAAGACGTCCACGCGTATGATCATGCATTGAAATTCAGCATTTTACAAGAGAATCATTCACTGAAACAAACTGAAACACCAAACTGCTAATTTTTTCAACAGTTACAGAGAAATAAATACATAAAACAATCAGAAGATCATTTCATTATTGTTTGTTTCTGTTCATTTACAGTTATCCTTCAAATTACAATGTGTTGTCTCCTAGGCCATCCTAACAAGGTAAGCATGTGTTCCTTACTGTATATAAAAGATGTACTTATTTATGGCAATTTTCTATGGAAATTTAACAGTTTAAAGGGTAATGATTCAGCTGAATGTTACATAAAAAACAATGACATTGTTTTATTTGATTTCTTGCCATGGATAAGGCTTCTTAATACATGCTTATTTCATTAGACCCAGAATCCACGTCAACATTAATCAACAATTCATATCTTCTGAACCACATGCCAGAAATTGATAATCATTGTGGCATATTCTCTAATTTTATCCGCGTTATAGTTCATCAAAAGAATGACCCCATATTGACCTCTACTTCCGGTTCAACAGGTAGTCTGAATAAAAATCAATATTTTAGGGTACAAAAACGATGTAATTAAGATTTTTCTGAAGTTTGTGCGTCAGATATCAAATATGAGGTCCAAAGTCTTAAAAAATATAGATTCACTCACGTATAGCGCCCTCAAGTGACCGGTTTTAAAAGTGCATAACCAGTGTTCTCAGCGAAGAGATCGTGAGTCTTAATAGATTGACTTTGTGTATCATAAGTGTCAAGATCACGGTTAGGCCTACAACTTAGGTTGAGGGTCGCATCATAACAATCATAATCCAAAAACTGAACAGCCTTGTGTTCGTCCAAATAGGACAAACACTAAATGTCTAGTTTATTATACTTTCCGACCAAACCCCATTGCCTTAACACGTGCACTTTCTTCGCGGCAAATGGCCTTCTTAGCATTGTCAGAAAGAGTCAAATCATATACCATATGGAAGCTAATGCCTTGACTTAGTTTCTAAATGTCATTAGACTAAAATTCTTAATTAATTAGCTTAGTTATAGTCACGTGAATATTTAATTAGGCAATCTTGTGTACAGCATATCTCAAGAAGTATACACCCGATCATCAAACTTTTTTTCAGTTATACATTTGTGGGGTACTGTAGATGTGCCTTTTGGCCTGCAATGTCTTGTGACGTCATCATGACATTTATAGCGCATTTTGTATCTGTGTACAAAACACATGCACTGAAAAAGTTGATGTGACCAAGTCGCTTTCTTATTCGGCAGTAATTCTCCATAATAAAAAATTATCTTTGTACATAATACACAAACAGATATGACGTGGGACTTGTTTGCGAGTCCAATTAATTACGATCTTTGTACGCAATAATAATACATAGATGCCTCCACACACGTTGTGTACTGCATTCCTACATGTGTAAATGACATGAAATCAGAGTGCGTCCGATTCCTTTCAGTTTCATTTTGATAATTATAATGAGTCCATTACATTGGCGACGAGGATGAAAAGCTGATTTGAACTGTCACCGGTGAGCATTCTTTTTATATGATAGCATACATTTCTAGCACAAAGGAAAATTGTAAAAGAGGGCCGGACATTTTCGTAACGTTAAGTCCCATTGTTTTACGTACATGTAAGTGCAGCAATATACACATCGTTAGTTTAACCAGTAGCAATATGGCGGAACAACCACTAGCAAGTAGCAGTGACCGTCGTAAATGAAACAAGGACTTTGAAAACTGAACCATTCACTCACTACGACGATCAGATATCAACCGGTAAGGCTTGGGGAGATTGGTTATAGGGAATTGAGCATGAATTCCGCTATTTTCGAATTACTAAACCGTATTTTGTAATTTTTGTTTTCTCAAAAAATCTTCAGTTTGTGCACAAATTAACGTTAAGTAGTAAAGTACCTATTTATTTGTATGCACGCATTGGGATAGTACTGACCATCAATCCCATAAACAGAATTGGTGTAAAGATGTTAAAGGGACAGTATCGTCACGATCAGAGCAGACTTTCTACAAACAGGGCATGGAATCGGCATCCTAGTTTAAGATGAACACAGTGACTAAAAATTACTGTGAAAAGAACTGGGGGTACAACTCGACGTTTCGATCAGTATGCTCTGATCGTCCTCATTCTCCTGAGGACGATCAGAGCATACTGATCGAAACGTCGAGTTGTACCCCCAGTTCTTTTCAGAACTAATTACTACTCAATTGAGATTCCACATGGTGTCACCGCAATTAGTCTTACTTATCATCCTCACCATGCAAAGCTACAAGTTTTACCTAAAAATTACTGGCTCATTTATGCAGCAGTAACACAAATATGAGTATGACCTCATTATGTGAGTATTATTTTCAGTCACTGGGTTAAACTTGAAGTTGAACTCTGATTCCATGTCCTATTGATCGTGACGATAAGCCCACCTTCAAGCAATAACTTTAATTAGCTGTTACGACTACCTGTTAGTCACATACAAGAAACACAATAGTGCATCTTTCTACAAGGAACACATCATTACCTTGTTAAGATCGCCTTACAAACTTATATGAAGTCACAACACAATGTAATTTGAAGGATAACTGTACAATGAGTTCACTACCCACGCAAACTATTTCTTATAGCTCTGACATACACTTTGTCTTTCCTTTTAACACCAACCTTAACTTACGAAATTATGTATTTGGGTCTTTCCACACTAATGTACAAAAGTGTGACATTTTAGGAACATGGGACATTGATAATAAAATGAAGTACTTTTTCTCATAACTTTTTTCTGTGTACATTCCAAGTGCCTTGAGGATTGTGCTTTTCAAAAATTAAGACAACTTTCTAAGTAATTAAGTAATTACAAGGGAATCTTCTTTAAGATATACAGGGTGTCCCCATAAAAAGTATACCGAGATAAAAATTACTGTAATGGCAAAACTACTTTATATATGGGAAAGAGAAATATATCTCTAGAAAGGGCAGAATGTCCTCTTTGCAATGGTATACAGCTTGTGATGTTATTGACACAGATGAGTGAACAAATTAGACAGATGTTAAGGGTACTGAAAGCAGGACTGTGACAAGTTTGCATATTTGAATAACAAATCTCAACCATGCAAGTGTGCAGAATACCAAATGCCTTTGTTTTTTCAACACATTCTTGAAAACAAGGAATGTACCTAAAACAATGTAATCTGCTTTGTTTTCGCTACTTACCTCAAAAGTTTAATGTGCAGGTTTTTTAAAATGCTTTTTGGACCTTTGTTATTCAAATATGCAAACTTGTCACAGTCCTGCTTTCAGTACCCTTAACATCTGTCTAATTTGTTCACTCATCTGTGTCAATAACATCACAAGCTGTATACCATTGCAAAGAGGACATTCTGCCCTTTCTAGAGATATATTTGTCTTTCCCATATATAAAGTAGTTTTGCCATTACAGTAATGTTTATCTCGGTATACTTTTTATGGGGACACCCTGTATATGTTTGTAACATGGACAGACATTTATTTAGAAATTGACTAAAAGTACTAATAGAACAGATTTATTCACTCACATGTCCCTTTATAATGCTATTCCCCTAAGGATTGTTACCTGAAAAAATCAAGACAACCCTCCTGGTATTAAACAAATAACAGGGATCATCTTCAAAATATTATGTTTGTAACGTGGGCAGACATTTGTCACAAATTGTCTGTCCAATTTACATACGGGGTATATTTCACATGCTAATTTCTTAAATACTTTTGGCTCATAACAATCCAAAAGGGGTTAGGGATGTAAATGAAAAAGCATTTGAGTAATTATTTAATTCTATTAATCACTTTCCTGTCGATTTTCAAACAAAATGTCTGTCCATGTTACAAACATCTCTTAAAGATGATCCTGTAATTTCTTAAGTACCAATATTATTTTCTTATTATTTGTTATGCACAATCATTAAATGCTAAGGAATGTTCAGGAATAGATTAGGACAAAACAGTTGCCTTTATTTGACCCTCCCATGTCACACTCCAATAGTTATCATAATATGTACCCATTAGTGTGGAAAGACCCACTTATTATTTATTTTGTAAGTTCTTTAAAACAGTTTTCTATATATTTAATAGAGTTGTACTTTTTACAAAGTTTTACTTTCCCCAAAACCATCCAATTGTCAACTTTGATCAACTGTTCCTCAATTGAGCTACATGTATGCTTACACCAGCACGACAACTTAAGCCCCTGTAGTGGCTGTCTTCTATAGCCTGTGCATTACCAGTCAACAATTCTTAATTTGGTAGTTGACAAATCTATTAAGACCTGTCCACCATAAAACTCATATAGCGCCCTCAAGTGACCGGTTTTAAAAGTGACATAATCATTGTTCTTAGCGTTGCAAATTACAGTGTACAATGCAAAGGGCCGAAAATTAAACTTTATTGTATTGGGTCAAACTATACACCAAATTGTAAACTTAGTATGAAAAACTTAATTTCGTCATCGTGATGTCATCCGGTTTCCATTTACAGTCTCATGAATATTTAATTGGCAAATCCATTTTGAACCATAACTCAAGAAGTATACACTCGATACTTAAACTTTTTGCAGTTATAGACTTGATGGGTACTGTGAATGTGCGCTGTGGTATCGTGACCTCATAATGACCTCTACTTCCGGTTCAACAGGAAGTTTGAATAAAAATAAATATTTTAGGGTACAAAAACAATGCGATGAAGTTTCTTTAACATGTTAGAACAAAAATAGTACTGAGGAATTCTTATTATTTTTTGACTGCAGCCAAACATCCTCACGAATGAAATGCAAATAAACCACACATTATGAATCGTAACAGCTTTGTGTTCGTCCGAAGGACAAACACCTTGCAAAAACAAAGGTCAAGATCATTTCATGCAGACTCCTGTACCTTACAACTTATCTGACATTAAATTCACAAACACGACCCCACTTTGACCTTTCCTTCCAGTCCAAACAGGACAAAACAAGCCACCCTCAGTATCAGTCTCCGTTGAAATAGTTCATGGCATACTCCAGTATCTAAGGTCAAGGTCATTAACTGTAAACAACACAACGTCATTAACGTGTAACAGCTCTGTGTTCGTCCAAAGGACAAAAACCTAAATGTCTAGTTATACATTATTCTTCCTTTCCGGCAAAACCCCATTGCATTAACACGTGCACTTTCTTCGCGGCAAATGGCCTTCTTAGCATTGTCAGAAAGAGTCAACTCATATACCATATGGAAGCTTATGCCTTGACTTACATGTAGTTTCTAAATGTCATTAGACTAAAATTCTTAATTAATTAGCTTAGTTATAGTCACGTGAATATTTAATTAGGCAATCTTGTTATCACCATATCTCAAGAAGTATACACCCGATCATCAAACTTTTTTCAGTTATACATTTGTGGGGTACTGTAGATGTGCCTTTTGGCCTGCAATGTCCTGTGACGTCATCATGACATCATTTATAGCGCATTTTGTATCTGTGTACAAAACACATGCACTGAAAAAGTTGATGTGACCATGTCGCTTCCTTATTCGGCAGTAATTCTCCATATATCTGTGTACATAATACACAAACAGATATGACGTGGGACTTGTTTGCGAGTCCAATTAATTACGATCTTTGTACGCAATAATAATACATAGATTCCATATAGTAGTCCACACACTTTGTGTAGTCATTGCATTCCTAAATGAAATGAAAGCAGAGTGCGTCCGATTCCTTTCAGTTTCATTTTGATAATTATAATGAGTCCATTACATTGGCGACGAGGATGAAAAGCGGTGAGTATTCTTTTCATATGATAGCATACATTTCTAGCAAAAAGGAAAATTGTAAAAGAGGGCCGGACATTTTCGTAACGTTAAGTCCCATTGTTTTACGTACATGCAAGTACAGCAATATACACATCGTTAGGTTAACCAGTAGCAATATGGCGGAACAACCACTAGCACCGTCGTAACTGAAACAAGGACTTTGAAAACTGAACCATTCACTCACTCCGACGATCAGATATCAACCGGGAAGGCTTGGGAAGATTGGTTATAGGGAATTGAGCATGAATTCCGCTATTTTCGAATTACTCAACCGTATTTTGTAATTTTTGTTTTCTCAAAAAAAATCTTCCCTTCAGTTTGTGCACAAATTAACGTTAAGTAGTAAAGTACCTATTTATTTGTATGCACGCAATTGGGATAGTACTGACCATCAATCCTATAAACAGAATTGGTGTAAAGATGTTAAAGGGACAGTATCGTCACGATCAGAGCAGACTTTCTACAAACGGGGCATGGAATCGGCGTCCTGAACACAGTGACTAAAAATTACTGGCTCATTCATGCAGCAGCAACACGAATATGACCTTATTATGTGAGTATTATTTTCAGTCACTGGGTTAAACTAGAACTTGAACTCTGATTCCATGTCCTGTTGATCGTGACGATAAGCCCACCTTCAAGCAATAACTTTAATTAGCTGTTACAACTACCTGTTAGTCACATACAAGAAACACAATAGTGCATCTTTCTACAAGGAACACATCCTTACCTTGTTAAGATCGCCTTACAAACTTATACGAAGTCACAACACAATGTAATTTGAAGGATAACTGTACAATGAGTTCACTACCCACGCAAACTATTTCTTATAGCTCTGACATACACTTTGTCTTTCCTTTTAACATCAACCTTAACTTACAAAATTATGTATTTGTGTCTTTCCACACTAATGTACAAAAGTGACATTTAAGGAACATGGTACATTGATAATAAAATGAAGTACTTTTTACTCTTAACTTTTTTCTGTGTACATTCCATGTGCCTTCAGGATTGTGCTTTTCAAAAATTAAGACAACTTTCTAAGTAATTAAGTAATTACAATATGTTTGTAACATGGACAGACATTTATTTAGAAATTGACTAAAAGTACTAATAGAACAGATTTATTCACCCACATGTTGTCCCTTTATAATGGTATTTCCCTAAGGATTGTTACCTGAAAAAATCAAGACAACCCTCCTGGTATTAAACAAATAACAGGGGATCATCTTCAAAATATGTTTGTAACGTGGACAGACATTTGTCACAAATTGTCTGTCCACGTTACATACGGGGTATATTTCACATGCTAATTTCTTAAATACCCAGAAGATGTCTTAGTTTTGGCTCATAACAATCCAAAAGGTACGAAGCCCGGGAAGGGACAGTGGTAAGAAAAAAAATTCAATGGAGTAATCCGTGCGCACAGATTAGTAATCCGTTCGCACGGATTAGTAATCCGTTCGCACGGATTAGGAATTCGAGCGCACGGTTTAGTAATCCATTCGCACGGTTTAGTAATCAGTTCGCACGGTTTAGTAATCCGTTCGCACGGTTTAGTAATCCGTTCGCACGGATTAGTAATCCAATAAGGTCATCATCAGAACAACTACATGTACTTCCATTGACCTCCGCCATCTTGAATCAACTAACGTACGTGTAACGGCGCGCGTGTGGCGGATTGCTAAACCGCGCGCACGGATTGTTAAACCGCGCGCACGGATTGTTAAACCGCGCGAACTGATTACTAACCGCGTGCGAACGGATTACTAAACCGCGTAACGGATTGTTAAACCGCGCGAACGGATTCCTAACCGCGGCGAACAGATTCCTAATCCGCGCGAACGGATTACTAAACCGCGTAACGGATTGTTAAACCGCATGAACGGATTCCTAATCTGCGAACGGATTACTAAACCTGACGGAGTTTAACTGCGCGAACGGATTACTAATCCGGCGGTCGGATTACTAATCCGCTAACGGATTACTAATCTGTGCGAACGGATTCCTAATCTGCACGAATGGATTACTAATCCGTGCGCACGGATTACTCCATTGAATTTTATTTCTTACCACTGTCCCTTCCCGGGCTTCGTAAAAAGGGGTTAGGGATGTAAATGAAAAAGCATTTGAGCAATTATTTCATTCTATTGTCACTTTCCTGTCAATTTTCAAACATGTCTGTCCATGTTACAAACATCATGTCTTAAAGATGATCCTGTAATTTCTTAAGTACCAATATTATTTTCTTATTATTTGTTATGCAGAATCATTAAATGCTAAGGAATGTTCAGGAATAGATTAGGACAAAATAGTTGCCTTTACCCTCCCATGTCACACTCCAATAGTTATCATATGTACCCATTAGTGTGGAAAGACCCACTTATTATTTATTTTGTAAGTTCTTTAAAACAGTTTTCTATATATTTAATGAAGAGTTGTACTTTTTACAGATTTTGTTTGTGTCTCACTCCTTTACCACAAGTTTTACTTTCCCCAAAACCATCCAATTGTCAACTTTGATCAACTTTTCCTCAATTGAGCTATGCTTACACCAGCATGACAACTTGCACAAAGGGTTATAAATTCATAATCTTTGTGCCGTCTTGTAGCAGTTTATTATATACCAAATCCCCTAATAACGTAACAGCTCTGTGTTCGTCCGAAGGACAAACACCTAAATGTCTAGTTATTATTATTAGCTGTTCCGCACTTTCCAGCGGAACAGCTCTTGTTTTCGTCAAGATTTTTATTTGTTTTTATTAGGTGTTCGAGCGCACAGCGCGAACACCTATTGTTTTTGTACTGTTTTTAAAAAAATTTTTTTTTTTACTTCTCCTTCTTCTCAGTGTTGATCTGTCCGGTAACAAAGGCATCCTTGCTAAGCATATACAGCCTTCAAACTTAACACATAAACAGAACATATCAAGCAGACGAAACCGTTTTCTGTGACGTCATGATTACGTCATCAGGTGTCGAATTACGCTAAATCAAAGTTTAATATATCGAAAAATCATATCTCATGAACCACAAAAGATATGTTCACAATCTTTACATCATCTGAAAGATCTTGAATTATGTAATTTTTCGTTTTTAGACGTGACCCCAATCTGACCTTTCCTTCCGGTCAAAAACGGAAGTTGAAAATTTCAAAATTTCAAAAAATCATATCTCATGAACCATATAAGATATTTTCACAATCTTTTTATTATCTTAAAGATCTTGAACTATATCACATTTCGTTTTCAGACGTGACCCCAATCTGACCTTTCCTTCCGGTCGAAACCGGAAGGTTAAGTGAAACAATATGCTGAATTACTATTCCCTGTATGTACCAATAGACATATCGCGTGTGCACAGAATACGTACACACAGCAATATACGGAGTTTAATATTGGCCTACAACGTAAAGGCCTTGTCACACGGGGCAATTTTCGGGCAATTTTCAGGCAATAAAAGTTGCTGGCAATGAGATTGCTCGGAGATTGCCCTGTGTGGCATTTAATGCAATCCAGTGGCAATGAGTAGACTAGCTGGCTTTCTACTTTGAGGCAATCTGTCGAGGCAATCTCCAATCACATTGCGTATCAGTGATCACGTGACATTTTATCACAAGCAAAACATTTTCAGCGGCGGCCATTTAATTCTCGTTTACATGAAAAAATACTGAGGAATTTTGCCGTTCTTATTAACTCCAAAGCAAAATACAAGAAAATAAAATGGGTTACCGAGAAAGAGGAAAATATAATTGCATTATTAAGAGGTAAGTAGACATTATTTAGAGGTTTATTGGCCTAGAATGTGCGTTTGTAAAGTAGGCCTATCGTAAACATAATTGTTGCATGCACAATCCAATGGAGGTTCGTGACGGACGAAACTGTTGTACTGCATCTATTTCATGATTTCGTAAAAACTATACTGAGTCTACTCTTTCACTGTTTTTGCAGTGTACCTACATGATTTTAAGTTTGCATTTTAACTAAGGATAATGACTGAGCATGGATAGATTATTGTCCAGAAAAAAGTTTAAAAACTGCCATGCAGTCAAAGTCAAAAGAGCATCGTAACTCGCCTACATATAATGTACAGTACATATACATGTATGCAAATCCATGTAAATATATACATGTTTGCATATACATGCAATTCTGCATGTTCTTCGTGTCAGCGAAATATATCCCTAACTCAACCTAAAGAGATGCTTTTACTTGATTAGTCTGCTAGTTGTAGCCACAAAATTGTCATAGGGGCACCTGTTTTTCTGAGGTAGGTTACATTTGTTGTTTTGGTATTATTAAGCATAAAAAGTCTGTCCCCCTATGCTTTAAAGAAAGGTCAGGTCTTATAACATAAAAAAAAGATGAAGAGCCTGCATAAAAAAAGAAAACTAATAAATGAAGAAAAAGCTGCAGAGGGATGAGTTAATATGAGTTTTAATTGGAATACATGTTGGCCTTTCCCCATTCAGAATTAATTTTTTCACAGAATCATTTGAACATTTATTTATATTTTGTATTTTAGCTCTCCAGTATGCCGAGTAATTGGAATTAGATGCAATGGCTGGCATCAGTGAGAATCAGTTCTACAGCCTAGAAAGCATCTAAAACACAAGCCCCAAGGTAACCAATAAATCTGTGGTACAATTATTGTAAATGTGTGTGTGTGTGTGTGTGTGTGTGTGTGTGGATGATTGCATTCCTCCTGACTGCCCTATGATCCACTCACATGACCCCACCAACCTACATTGAAGATTGTGATTTTTATTTTCAAAAAGCAATTCTTTTTAAACTTTATCCACAGGTCAACTCGTATGCGTGCCAACTCGTACTATTACCAACTCATACTCATTTTGGTCAACTCGACCCGTAAAAATATTTATTACTGAATATTTACTGGCATGTGTACGGGTTGACATCCGGTTAATTTAGCTACACTATAGTGTCTATAGTTCCTCATAATACTAGTAGTGCTTATGTCTTGTGTGGTGATGGATGCATTGCAGTTTACTTGATACTAGCACTTAATTTTCTCACTAAAGTAGTCCAGAAACAAATATCAGCACATTTATTGAGATAATGAAACAGTCACATCATGGAGGAAGGAAGACGTCACATGTAACTTTCTATTCCATTGTAAAACCTAACTTAAAGGCATTGTTCTGAAGGGATCATTTTTCTAAAGTTGCATAAGTTTTCTGAAGTTACATCAATCCATCATCCTGATAATAACATATGAGGGCATTCTAAGTTATGTGTGTTTTGTTAGCATGACCCATTATTCTTCGTCCCTCTTTGAAAACATTTGATATTGTTTTTACATGATTAGTTTATATTTCAGATCATCGGTATCCATTTGTGCTACTGCTACAAGGTGTGCCAGAGTCTGTGTAACTTTGTGATCCAATGGCCAGCATTTGAAGTTTATCCATTCATCAAAGGAGTTAATGTATGATTCAAATTATTTTATATGGACTTATCCTATCTGTGGCAGTCTTACCCTCAAGAGAATTGATTTTAGGGACCTCAAGACATATCTAGGTCTTTCTAGGAATTTCTTTAACATGTTAGAACAAAATTAGTACTGAGGAATTCTTATTATATTTTTGACTGGACCCAAACATCCTCACAAAATGTAGTTATTAAGCAATATCTGTTGGTGATCTAGTAAAATGTATATTGCCGACAGTGAATCCCTGGCAGTTGGGCCATATAAACATAGTAAACATAACCCCCAATCTTCATTGCATGGGTGTGTCAGCCTTGGAATACCTTTTGCCAGATCACCCAATTAAAGCACTAGTATAAGGGGCCCGCCCCCTTATACTTGTATTGCTTGTTTGCCCCTCCCCTTCCCTAGTTCTTGGATTCTATAGTGCTGCAATGATAGACCAAAGAATTTTAGAAAACAAATGTGTTGGTTCATCACCAGTGGCAGTACATGCCATCACTAAGAACTTGGGGGGAGGGGGAAGGCATTTTATTCCAAAATTACCGATTCCAATGACAACCCCTGAATGTCACCCATTCTGAACTCACTAAATCGTACATACAGAGTGTACATTTATTTTAAATGCAGATTGTTTCTGTTTTCTTGTCAACAAAGGATCATGGTTGGGTTCATTTACACTGGTCATTTCACTTGTTGCATGTGTAAGACCATGTACACTCATTTCTAGATTGGTTACAAGTAGGTTAAACAGGTCAACAAAGTGGTTTCAATTGATTGTGGGGAGGGAAATGTGGAACCACAAAAGTCAAGTCATGAAACCCAACAGACAGTTAAAATAAATATGTATTTCATTGTTTTATTAGCAATTTACAAGCACCCATACAACTCTTTGATTATTTCAGTGTCTAACCATTTATGTACAAAATGGCATCTGATCTTTATGTTGTAAATCTGTAGTATGGACAGACATTTTGCCAATCATGTGTACAACCTTGAAAATGTAAAAATCAATGTAGAATTTGTTTTCAAATTTTATAAATTATTTTGTAATTATTTGCAGATTAGGTGAAAACAAAGACAATTTATAAGCATGTCACAATAAGGAGATGCTTGATTACAGTGTCACTATCATTGTCAATTTATCATTACACTTTTTTTTATAAACTTGACCTGAAAGTGAAGTATATTATAAATAAAGATCACTCTCAGTATAAAAACATGCAGTCCATCAATTAAATAAATTTTTATACAAGACTTAATGCCAATGTTGGCTTCATTTAAATCTAGAATTGAAAGGTTTTTCCATAAAAAAATCAAAAGGGCAAGCAATTATCAAATTTGATCTAGTGGATATAATTACATTTAATTTTGTTTGAATTGGGAATTATTTACTTTTTGTGGGGGGCAGGGGAAGATGGAAAGCACGGATGCAAGCTTTCTTCCAACTTTATCATGTAGTAGTTATAAGCTTGTTTTCTAATGAAAGGCTAATTAGCTGATATCCATACAAACAACCCCCAGCCAATTTTAATCCAGTTACTATACATGTAGTCCCCTTCTACGCTAAATAAACTTTGTGACTTTATGCCCATAATAATGCTGAATAGGTTGATCTGGCTGCCTACAACCCTGGCAAACTATTTTCATATGAGTGATTTTTAATGTTGATTTATCATCGAGCATGGTTTTTGAAAAGTATGTGTTGGGCTAGTGTCAATATTTAAAATAAAAAACAGTGTTCCAAGTCACACTTGTTAATTTCTAATTTATTGCTTAAATCTCACAACTTTTTCAAGTTCAACAGCCAATATCTTAAGAACTAAATGACATATTAGAAAACAAAAAACACAATTGAATTCCTTACATTAATAGCTTGTAATTCTTGTGAAATGACTTATCATAAATGCTTTGCCAATGGTCCAATTAGTGGCACACGAAGTAACGATTTTACAAATTTTAAAAGGTCATATCTCATAGCTTTAATTTGATGTATAAGTTGACAATTTTTTTTTTCTTCATAATCATGAGGAGGTCATATATGACCTTCAAACCACCTAATCTGACCTTTACTTCCTGTCCAAACAGTAAGTTCAAATTCAACACATTCTAACGCAAAATTGATGTCTTTTGAATATGAAATTGATAGTTATTATAAAAGATGACAAACCCTTGCACAATATAATATTTACATCATCGTTGAAAATTTGATTGAACCGGAAGTGGACTCGAACACCGTGTGTTTGTTCTAACAAACACTTAAGCTCTAGTTATTATTATTATTCTTGGTTTCCGTTAAAACACCATAGCATTTGTACACGATTTTTGTTTACTCCAAAAGTTATACTTGGCAAAATATGAAAGAGTCAGATCCTATATCATATTAAAGCTTATGATATGAAGTTATCATTAGATTCTTAAGTGGGATTACCACAATCATTAAAGTCCACAAGTCCAGCTGCAATGGCTGCTTCCCGTATGCAAGGGTACACTAGACTGACCTGACTGGACGGCTGGTAATGGTGGGACAGGAATGGTGGATGTGGTCATACCAGCATCAGATCCAGATAACAAGGGTACAGACACTGTCACTGAGCTTGGGGTTGAAACCTCCCCCGTTTTATGATGAGCCTGGCGTCTGGGTCTGGGCCGTACGACTATGCTTAGCCTTCGCCGGTAGGGTAGGGGGAGCTCTCGTGCCTCACCCGTCACCGGAGTCACTCGCAACCGGGCTGGAGGGCGAACCTGACGCTTCGGTCGTGGCATCATTGAAATGATTGATGCAATACAATAGACAAACTAGCTGCAGTTGTAATCAAGGGCTTGTAGTCGGGAGACTGGACTCGAAGGTCGCCTCGTAAATTGTAAAGTTAACGTTAGGCCCCTATGACAACAAATTCAGGCCAGTTAAAGGTTGTGCAACCGCAAACAAAACAAAGAGGTGTGAAGGCCGATGTACTGCAGTGATTAATCAATCCATAAAAAGACAACAGAAGATCTAACTAGTAACTGTTACATCGAAGATGAACTACTGTCACAAAAACTCTTCTAATGATGAAGAGAATCCAAAAATGTGTGTCGCCACACGAGCTGTCTCACGAGTTGTGCGCAGCAGTCGATCTGCCCCCGAAGAAATTTATTCAATAACGTTAGTTCTTGAAAATAACTATTTGTTACAACCAACCGAAACTGGTCCGTTGTAATATATCTTTTGTAAGATTATATACATGTTTGGTCCATAGATGAGATGAAGGGAGATGGAGACAGAGACGAATGCTCAGTTCATCATGTCACCTACGTATGTGAATGGGGGTCAGTAAACGGAAGCCTACAACATCCCACTTACTAGCAGACATTCCACTGAATAAGAGTTTTCTCAAGTAGATTACCTACTATATCAACTTCAGGTTTGTTACGGGTGCCATCCAATCAAAAGTTTCTAGGAAGTATAGAGGACATGTAGAACTTTCAAGACCCTCAAAAATTGCAGGTATAACATGAAAATGTTTCAAGGCAACTGACGGCCCTCAACCCCCCCCCCCCCACACCTAAACAAATTACTGTATTAGTATTATGTACTACCTTGAAAATGTTGAGATTTTGAAGCTTTACATGGTTGAAGAACAGTAGGAGTAAGAGTAATTATCTTTCAAGAGTAGTAAATAGCACTGGTTCTGACAAGAACTGGCAGTGACATTACTTTGTTTCAATCAGTATACTCTGATTGTCTTCACGGGGATGAAGATGATCAGAGTATACCGTTGGAAAGTTCAAGTTATCTCACCACCAGTTCTTCTAAGAGCCAACACTATTAAACTGTAGAGGTATTTACATGGTGCTACCACAAACCTCATTATATGCATAATGATATTGACACTAGCCCAACACGTGCTTTTCAAAAACCATGCCAGATGATAAATCAACATGTAAAAACACTCATATGAAAATAGTTTGCCAGGGTTGTAGGTAGCCAGATCAAGTTACTCAGTGTTATTATGGGCATAAAGTTGATTTATGGTAGTAACTGGATTAAACGTGGATCAGAGGACAGGAAGTTGGGGTTAAATTGATTGAATCATGGAGGAGCGTATAAACATTTCCCCTTTCTTTGTATTTCCAACTTTACCAAGGAAAAGTTACCCTGTGAGAGACGAGTCTTTACACTCCCGATATTTCCATTTCCAGGTTGTAAATAATGTTCGCTACATGGAACATGAAAATGTGGTAATAATTGTGCATTTCATCCATGTTCATGTACCACAGAGTACTCAAATAGCTAATGTCTGCAGTTTTCAAAACAAGCTTATAACTAGTACATGATAACGTTGCAAGAAAGTTTGCATTCATGCTTTCCCTGTTCCCCTGCCCTCAGCAGAAGAGTTGTCAAAAAGTAAATAATTCCCAAAAGTAAGGCCACAAGTTGTAATTAAATGTAATTACATCCACTTGATCAAATCTGATAATTGCTTAGCCTTTTCATTTTGTTTATAGAAAAACCTTTAAATTCTAGATTTAGATAAAGCCAACATTGGTAATTTATCTTGTACAAAATAAATTTAATTGATGGACTGCATATTTATATACTGAGAGTGATCTTTATTTATAATATACTTCACTTTCAACTCGAGTTTATAATGAACAAAAATATGATGAATTTACAATGATAGTAACATTGTAATCAAGCATCTCCTTATTGTGACATGCTTATAAATTGTCTTTGTTTTCACCTATACTGCAAATTAATCATTTATAAAATTTGAAAACAAATTCTACATTGCTTTTTACATTTTCAAGGTTGTACACATATTTGGCAAAATGTCTGTAGCTGCTTCCAATCTATAAAATTATAAGCTAAAGATCAGGTGCCATTTTTGTACATTAATGTTTAGACATTGAAATAATCAAGAGTTGCATGGGTGCTTGTATATTGCTAATAAAACAATGAAATACATATTTATTTTAACTGTCCATTTGGTTTTATGACTGACTTTTGTGGTTCCACTCTTCCCTCCCTCCCCACAATCAATTAAAACCACTTTGGTGACCTGCCTATTGTAAACAACCTAATAATGAGTGTACATGGCCTTACACATGTAACAAGTGAAATGACTTCAGTATAAATAACCCAACCATGATTCTTTGTTGACAAGAAAACAGAATCAATCTGCATAATAAATGTACGCCCTGTATGTTGGTGACAGTTCAGAATAGGTGACATTCAGGGCCTATCATTGGAGTCGGTAATTTTGGAAATGCCTACATGTACATGTACCTACATTTTATATAGATATGTTAAGGTCATGGTCCGAATTCAAAGAAAACGACGTCAGTGTTTCTGGTTTGGAATTAGACCCCATAGAAATTAGAAATCAGATCATATGGGGCAACAGTCTCATAAATATTAACGGTAAACCATTTATCTTTAAGCATTGGATTAAGTCTGGTATTGTGTTTGTAGGAGACTTTTGTCCTAAAGTATTTGTTCATGCTACTGACATTCAAAATCAGCTCATCAACAAAACAAACTACATTGCCGAGATGTATCAAGTCAGAAAAGCAATACTTAACATTTGGATCAAGAAACTAGCGGCTCCCAAATTGACTCAATTTATTGCTCCCTTTATAAATGAAGAAGTTCTGAATGGGGATAATCACACAATTGACATGAACAATTTGAAATCCAAGACAGTGTATAATATTCTCGTTAAGAACAAACAACACGTAAGTAGAGGTGACATGTACTGGAAAACCGTCTTACAACTCCCACATGACTTTAATTGGATTCAAGTTTGGAATTTTAAGATTAAAAAACTACCTATGAATAAATATAAAGAATTCAGTTTTAAATTAATATACAACATCCTCCCAAATAAAACTAATCTGACTAAATGGAATTTAAGTAACTCGTGTAGTTCTATATGCAATGAACTTGACGACCTCAATCACTATTTGTTTTCCTGTAAGTCTCTGAAACAATTTTGGAACAATATTGGCTATCATGAATCTTAACTTATGCATCAAGCATGACATTAAGTTGAAAGATATAGTGGTAGGCTATAATATTAATGAGATTAATTTCGACACGGATAACGTCTTAATAATAACAGCCTCTTTCATTGTGTACAAATGCAGAGTAATTAACACATTCAATTCAAACACTACTTTTAATTATAAACTTCTTTGGAAAACGTTCAAAAATGAAATTGAATTCACAAACTGTATTATACCAAATTTAAAAACATTTGTCTGTTAATCAATTTGTAATGCTTCTGTTTTCTTCTTTTGTTTTGTACAATTGTGTGCTTTTGACATGTAATTGTATTGGTGGATAAACAATAAAACGCCTGGAAAAGGCAAAAGAGAAAAAAAATAGAAGTTTTTGTTTGTAGCAAAACACTGCTTCCGAAAGCGGTCATCTGTGTTTCAAATGTAGGTTATAGAAATTTCAAAACTAATTTTGGAAAAGTTGTAGTCACAATTTATTCTCCCATTTGACCCTGGATTAACCATTAAGCAAAAAAAAAACGTGCTATCATGCCTCAACTTTAGTCGAATCCGAGACAGAAACACAGACAACGACGACAAACTTTTAGGTTTAGTAGTTCAACTCGGAAGGGTTATAAATTTTCAAATTTTTATTTCACTTATTCAGTCTTAAATGTCTTGTCAGTTAAGCAATGGAGGGGCCGAAGGGGAACCATTGTTGGGCTGTGCTTAGGGCATCAGTTGCCCTTAATCCGGCCCTGCTGCTTGAACCCATTGTGAACATTGGGGGAATGGAATCCGGTGAGAGCATATCACAAATCCCGGAAAATTCTAGATAAACACACTCTTAAAACTAAACTGTTGAATCGGTGATAATAGTTAAGATACATTTAACTCAAAGAAAGTTTTGAATTACTTTATCATTCTTAATTCAAAACATTCAAAAGTTAAATCCAACTTCATAAAAACTTGACAGAACTTTGTTGATTCAATACTTCAATATTTTTGGAGTGTACTTTTAATTTAAGCAAAAAATCTGGCATAAATTTATAACAAGCCTGTTTGATGGGTAGTTGTTTTGTTTATTATAGGGGCCCCTAATTAACCCCCCTTTGTGTCTGATCATGAATAGTCATCCTCGATTTAAATGTGCTCTTTCATATAAAATATAATGCTAGATTCATGTGTGTTCTTTGTAGATGATGTCTTGTATGTTTGTTCCTTGTTTATTTGTTGCTTTCAAAAAAATAATGGTGAAGTCATCATTGGGGTCATTTCATGTTTGAAATTTTATTGGTTATAGTAGCGTAATTGATTTTGAATGTTAATGTCAATTTACTGTGCATGAATTTGTAATCTGGTTCAATAAACGGATAATAACCTTAATAACCTTAATATTAATTATCATTACAGCTTGTTTGGCTGCACAGTGTGTGGCAAATAGTGCCTGTCTCGTATTGGTCTCTACAGCCACAGCCACAGCAGGACCCACAAGGAGTTCTTCTGCCCACACTGAGAAGGTATTACTATTAATCAATATATATTAAACATGTATCACTATTAACCAATATATACATGTATTAAACATGTATCACTATTAACCAATATATACATGTATTAAACATGTATCACTATTAACCAATATATATTAAACATGTATCACTATTAACCAATATATATTAAACATGTATTACTATTAACCAATATATATTAAACATGTATCACTCTTAACCAATATATATTAAACATGTATCACTATTAACCAATATATATTAAACATGTATTACTATTAACCAATATATATTAAACATGTATCACTATTAACCAATATATATTAAACATGTATCACTATTAACCAATATATATTAAACATGTATCACTATTAACCAATATATATTAAACATGTATCACAATTAACCAATATATATTAAACATGTATCACTATTAACCAATATATATTAAACATGTATCACTATTAACCAATATATATTAAACCTGTATCACTATTAACCAATATATATTAAACCTGTATCACTATTAACCAATATATATTAAACATGTATTACTATTAACAATATATATTAAACATGTATTATTATTAACCAATATATATTAAACATGCATTACTATTAACCAATATATATTAAACATGCATTACTATTAACCAATATATATTAAACATGCATCACTATTAACCAATATATATTAAACATGTATCACTATTAACCAATATATATTAAACATGCATCACTATTAACCAATATATATTAAACATGCATCACTATTAACCAATATATATTAAACATGCATCACTATTAACCAATATATATTAAACATGCATCACTATTAACCAATACATATTAAACATGCATCACTATTAACCAATATATATTAAACATGTATCACTATTAACCAATATATATTAAACATGTATCACTATTAACCAATATATATTAAACATGTATCACTATTAACCAATATATAACAAACATGTATCACTATTAACCAATATATATTAAACATGTATCACTATTAACCAATATATATCAAACATGTATCACTATTAACCAATATATATTAAACATGTATCACTATTAACCAATATATATATTAAACATGTATCACTATTGACCAATATATATTAAACATGTATTACTATTAACAATATATATTAAACATGTATTATTATTAACCAATATATATTAAACATGCATTACTATTAACCAATATATATTAAACATGGATTACTATTAAGCAATATATATTAAACATGCATCACTATTAACCAATATATATTAAACATGTATCACTATTAACCAATATGTATTAAACATGCATCACTATTAACCAATATATATTAAACATGCATCACTATTAACCAATATATATTAAACATGCATCACTATTAACCAATACATATTAAACATGCAACACTATTAACCAATATATATTAAACATGTATCACTATTAACCAATATATATCAAACATGCATCACTATTAACCAATATATATTAAACATGCATCACTATTAACCAATATATATCAAACATGTATCACTATTAACTAATATATATTAAACATGTATCACTATTAACTAATATATATTAAACATGTATCACTATTAACCAATATATATTAAACATGTATCACTATTAACCAATATATATTAAACATGTATCACTATTAACCAATATATATTAAACATGCATTACTATTAACCAATATATATTAAACATGCATCACTATTAATCAATATATATCAAACATGCATCACTATTACCCAATATATATCAAACATGTATCACTATTAACCAATATATATCAAACATGTATCACTATTAACCAATATATATCAAACATGTATCACTATTAACCAATATATATCAAACATGTATCACTATTAACCAATATATATTAAACATGTATCACTATTAACCAATATATATCAAACATGTATCACTATTAACCAATATATATATCAAACATGTATCACTATTAACCAATATATATATCAAACATGTATCACTATTAACCAATATATATCAAACATGTACATGTATTACTATTAACCAATATACAGTGCGTATCAAAAAAAAGGTAATCCGAATTCAGGGGGTTAATATGCCAAGGTTATTTAGTTTGACAATTTACATGTAGTGTACCAAAGAAGAGGAACTCCTCAGCTTTCCATTGGCCGAGTACATTGTTATTGAAAATGGCAAATTCAAATCGCATTTTTGCAAGTTTGGGTAATCAGTTCAAGGCAGTCTGAAATGGACGCATCACTTGACTGCCTAGATGATTATGTAAGATTTTTAAGCTGGTGCGGTAATCGTCTGTTACGACATCCTTTTCTTCAAGTTGGGTATTTAAGAAGGTAGTTGGAAAGATGGTACAACTAACGACTGAACAGCGAGTTTTTGTGATTACAACATTTCACCAAACTCACAGTTTGCAGCAAACTCGCGATGCTTTCAGGGAACGTTTCCAGAACGGGAGCCCCAGCAGCCAAAACCATCTGGGCGAATGTTAGAAAATATCAAGAGTATGGCACTAGCCTCAACCGCAACAAGGGGAATTCTGGCAGGAGGCGCACCGGGCGATCAGAAGGAACATTGCAGCAGTAAGGCAGCAACTTTTGGAGCATCCTAGGGACACCAGCGCAAGGCGAAAATGGGCTGAGATTGCCTTGGCGACATTCAACAGAATCACGAGATTGGACCTCCACCAGCATCCATATCGGATTCACATCCGACATCAACTTACGCCAGGAGATTTTGCTAGAAGGCTGGCGTTTGCCAGATGGTTGATAGCCCATCCGAGAGAGATGTCAATTTTCTGCGGAATCTCGTAATCGGCGACAAGCTGCTTTCTCCATGAACGGCAAGGTCAATACGCATAATGTTCTTGAATATGCACCAGCAAGACACCCCCAGAATTCAATTTTGAGGTTAACATGAGTCGACAAAAGTGGACTGTTTGGTTAGGACTTTGTGGAAGTGGTCAGCTGATCGGACCGTTTTCTTTCAAAGGAATCTCAATGGTAACATGTATCTGCAGATGCTCAATGATAACGTTTACCGCAGCTGCAGGAACACTTTGAGCGACAGGTTCGTGGGGTCTTCAGACAACTCTGGTGGGCCCAAGATGGCGCCCCAGCACATCGCCTTATCGCTGTCCGAGATCGTCTGAGGGAACTCTTTGGCGAACGAGTCATCGCCGTCAACCATGAGGTGGAATGGCCATCAAGATCACCTGACCTCACCATGTGACTATTTCCTTTGGGGACATTTGAAGAACTCCTCCCGTGATCTTGATGAATTGCAGGGCCGTATTCGAAAGGAAGTGGATGCTTTACGCAATAATCCGGCTATGGTGAGACGAGCAGTGCAGGACATGCTCCATCGCTGTCAGCTTTGTGTCGAAAGGGAGGTGGACATGTTGAAGGTGTGGGTGCATAAAGGGCAATGTTAGAAGAGATTCTTCTTGAATAATGTCCAGTCATTCCTAAAGAAAATCTGGTTTATCATACTGACTTTCACTAATTATCCTGCCTTGCACTGATTACCCAAACTTGCAAAAATGCGATTTGAATTTGTCATTTTCAATAACAATGTACTCGGTCATGTGTGACAGCAATGGGTCAATAAAGGTATCAATGGAAAGCTGAGGAGTTCCTCTTTTTTTGGTACACTACATGTAAATTGTCAAACTAAATAACCTTGGCATATTAACCCCCTGAATTCGGATTACCTTTTTTTTGATACGCACTGTATATCAAACATGCATCACTATTAACCAATATATTAACATGCATCACTATTAACCAATATATATTAAACATGCATCACTATTAACCAATATATATTAAACATGCATCACTATTAACCAATATATATCAAACATGTATTACTATTAACCAATATATATTAAACATGTATCACTATTAACCAATATATATCAAACATGTATAACTATTAACCAATATATATTAAACATGTATCACTATTAAACAATATATATTAAACATGTATCACTATTAACCAATATATATTAAACATGTATCACTATTATCCAATATATATCAAACATGTATCACTATTAACCAATATATATTAAACATGTATCACTATTAACCAATATATATCAAACATGTATCACTATTAACCAATATATATCAAACATGTATTACTATTAACCAATATATATTAAACATGTATCACTATTAACCAATATATATCAAACATGTATAACTATTAACCAATATATATTAAACATGTATCACTATTAAACAATATATATTAAACATGTATCACTATTAACCAACATATATTAAACATGTATCACTATTATCCAATATATATCAAACATGTATCACTATTAACCAATATATATTAAACATGTATCACTATTAACCAATATGCATCAAACATGCATCACTATTAACCAATATATATCAATATATATTAAACATGTATCACTATTAACCAATATATATCAAACATGTATCACTATTAACCAATATATATCAAACATGTATCACTATTAACCAATATATATCAAACATGTATCACTATTAACCAATATAATAGCAATACATGCTTTATTAGTTAATAGCAATACATGCTTAATATGTATTAGTTAACAGCAATACATGCTTTATATGTATTAGTTAATAGCAATACATGCTTAATATGTATTAGTTAATAGCAATACATGCTTTATATGTATTAGTTAATAGCAATACATGCTTTATATGTATTAGTTAATAGCAATACGGTACATGCTTTATATGTATTAGTTAATAGCAATACATGCTTTATATGTATTAGTTAATAGCAATACATGCTTTATATGTATTAGTTAATAGCAATACATGCTTTATATGTATTAGTTAATAGCAATACATGCTTAATATGTATTAGTTAATAGCAATACATGCTTAATATATATTAGTTAATGGCAATACATGCTTTATATGTATTAGTTAATAGCAATACATGCTTTATATGTATTAGTTAATAACAGTACATGCTTTATATATATTAGTTAATAGCAATACATGCTTTATATATTAGTTAATAGCAATACATGCTTAATATATATTAGTTAATAGCAATACATGCTTTATATATATTAGTTAATAGCAATACCTGCTTTATATATATTAGTTAATAGCAATACATGTACATGCTTTATATATATTAGTTAATAGCAATACATGCTTAATATATATTAGTTAATAGCAATACATGCTTAATATATATTAGTTAATAGCAATACATGCTTTATATATATTAGTTAATAGCAATACATGCTTTATATATATTAGTTAATAGCAATACATGCTTAATATATATTAGTTAATAGCAATACATGCTTAATATATATTAGTTAATAGCAATACCTGCTTTATATATATTAGTTAATAGCAATACATGTACATGCTTTATATATATTCGTTAATAGCAATACATGCTTTATATATATTAGTTAATAGCAATACATGCTTTATATATACATGTTTAGTTAATAGCAATACATGCTTTATATATATTAGTTAATAGCAATACATGCTTTATATCATGCTTTATATGTATTAGTTAATAGCATTACATGCTTAATATGTATTAGTTAATAGCAATACATGCTTTATATATATTAGTTAATAGCAATACATGCTTTATATATATTAGTTAATAGCAATACATGCTTTATATATATTAGTTAATAGCAATACATGCTTTATATATATTAGTTAATAGCAATACATGCTTTATATATATTAGTTAATAGCAATACATGCTTTATATATATTAGTTAATAGCAATACATGCTTTATATATATATTAGTTAATAGCAATACATGCTTTATATATATTAGTTAATAGCAATACATGCTTTATATATTACATGTATATTCGTTAATAACCCTCTGCAGGTGATTAATGTGCTGTGCATGACCAATGACACGCTATACAGCTACGCCATCAGGGACTCGGAGATAGTGTCATCTCTCCAACAACGGCTGGAAAAAGACGCAGGCATCCTGGTCAAGGAGCAGGACATTCTACTACCTACCGGTCAGTCGGTCGACCCGGACAAAACCGCTGTCCAGTTCACTAAAGGGGAGGTATGTATGTGTCCGAACTTTTGAGATCATTTAAGCTTCATGCACCGACTACCCAAAAGTCATCCAAATCCGAGGCCAGGCAAACCAATTTAATCAGAGTTCAACAGTTTGCAGGCCTATGATTTCTCAGGCTTTTTCCTGATTTCAGTAGCCACCAAAGAAGTAGCCTGTATTGTGTCCTGTATTTGTGGGGATGTGGAGAATCTGTAAATCCTCCAAAATTAAACATCCAGGAGGTTCAGGGCTTGTGTCCTCTAGACCAAAGGGAGACCCAACCATTTTTCAGGACTTTTGATGGTTTTGTAATGGTAGATTTGAATGATTTTGCTTCTATTTCCTTCAAGTGGAAATTAAATATCTGAAACCATTGTATAAATCTGATTATATATGTATCCCATATCTTGTACGAGTACAGTATCATGGAATCTTGTTTTATGCACAGGAGAGTGCTGAAATCTGTGGCAGCTTGTAGCCTCTATAGGCATTTGGGCTGTGGCTGTTTGTAGCCTCTATAGGCATTTGGGCTGTGGCCGCTTGTAGCCTCTATAGGCATTTGGGCTGTGGCCGCTTGTAGCCTCTATAGGCATTTGGACTGTGGCCGCTTGTAGCCTAGTAGGCATTTGCACTGTGGCCGCTTGTAGCCTCTAGACCAAAGGGAGACCCAACCATTTTCAGGACTTTTGATGGTTTTGTTATTGTAGATTTGAATGATTTTGCTTCTATTTCCTTCAAGTGGAAATTAAATATCTGAAACCATTGTATAAATCTGATTATATATGTATCCCATATCTTGTACGAGTACAGTATCAGGGAATCTTGTTTTATGCACAGGAGAGTGCTGAAATCTGTGGCAGCTTGTAGCCTCTATAGGCATTTGGGCTGTGGCTGTTTGTAGCCTCTATAGGCATTTGGGCTGTAACGCTTGTAGCCTCTATAGGCATTTGGGCTGTGGCCGCTTGTAGCCTCTATAGGCATTTTGGACTGTGGCCGCTTGTAGCCTAGCCTAGTAGGCATTTGCACTGTGGTCGCTTGTAGCCTAGTAGGCATTTGGGCTGTGGCCGCCAGCAGCCTAGTAGGCATTTGGGCTGTGGCGCTTGAAGGGTCTCTTTACTGATACAAATATCTTGTCGTTTTTTTGTGCACAGTTCAAGAACCCAAAACTCTTTTGGGTTATAATGACAGGAAGAGAGCCTGGGCACAGGCTGTGTACTTCTGTAATAAACAGGCCAAGGAGGCATCCAGACTATTGGAAGGGGCAAGGGCTGCAATGTAAGTCCTTTGTTGAGTTATTATTATTATACATTTCTGGTAATAAAACCAAGGATTCCTCAAAAGCACTGCAGCTCAGAAACCTGTAGACAAGAGCACTTGCAATGTGAACCAGAAACAAGTGTTCTGGGTTCTTTTACATGCATTTCTTTAATAAAAACCTAGTGCACAGGACCTGCTGCTTTACATCCCATCCGAAAGACAAAAGTGCTGCGACCAGCCAGGCCAGGATTTGAACCCCTCAGAGGAATTCAAACAGATCTCTAGAAGATTATTAAAGCAATCTTAGTAAAGGTTTTTCCCCTTTTAATACATTTGGAAGCCTTGTTTTTGATGCCCATGACCTGAGACATATTTTGTTGAATGTCATCCGTTGAGTGTTTTTGTGAGTTCATTTGTGCTGCCGACACTTTTCTGATTAAATCTGGAATCGAGATTTGGAACATTTACACTTTGTTTCTATATCGCTGATCGTAGATTTTTGGTCACAAAAATGACCAATAATTGTAAACCTGCAAGCTCTTCAAACATGTTATTAATCATAGGCAACTTCTATTAAAATGATCATAATTTAATAATTTGATATTGTTTTTGAGAAAACATCAATAAACTGTAACATGCCGGACTGCCACTTTTTGTCAATTGGACATTACATTTCCTATTTCTCTAAGATGAATGCACCTCAGAATGATTTATACTTGTAGATTGTAAATAATTTGTTAACTTGATAATCTGGCAATTACCAATGATGTACCTTCTCTTATCAATTTCACCCAGACAGATTATTTTCAACCAAGATATTTTTCTTTGAACCCTTTCAGGCTTTGCCTGATGCGGATTAACGCCAAGCTGACAGAACTCCACACCAACATGATGAGTCACATGCACAAGTTGGAAGCAAAGCTAGAAATGTTTCTATCATCCTCACCATGCAAAGCTACAAGTTTTACCTAGAAATGTTTCGTTTCAGTCTAGAGTACGACATCAACTCCTATGCAGTGCAGGCCCCGACCGGCATTAGTGAGTCTTTCTTCCCATTTCTCACTTGTTCAACTCTTGTATTTAGAGTCGGAGAAAATGTTACAAAATCTATGTTTATACTGTTTATACATCTTGGATGTTTTACTGTCCTAAAAGCATTGCTGCCATTCTGTAGAGGGGTGCTTTTGGCATATATTGCTGCTAGTCTGTAAAGGGGTGCTTTCGGCATATATTGCTGCCATTCCAGAAAGACAAGGGCAAGGCTCTTGTCTTTCATGATAGTGTCCTGGGTTCTTTAAGTTTACGTGCATTTCAACACACAGACCTACAGCTTTGTCCCATTTGAAGGACGAAGCAATTATGGTTAAGTGTTTTGCTCAAGGACACAAAAGCCGTCACGACAGGCTGGGCCAGGATGGGATTCGAACCCACATTTTGACGACACCAGAACTTGAGTCCACGACGCTCCATATAAGTGTTTGTTTTTATGGCATTTCCCTGTAATATTGTGCTAATATTTTGTTTATATTGCAACATTAGAAAAAGTGTTTACATGCAGAGACAGGGAGAGAGCTGGACAAAGGATTCACACTGTGAAAATCTCGCTCGGTTAAAATTTCAATAAACACGGTTAAAATATGGGTACCCTACATTTTAACCTTAATTTAACCGTCTTAGTGCACGGTTAAATCGCCTTTAAAAAATTCCTTTGTATTGTCTCGGTTAAAGTGTGGTTAAAACTCGGTACCTGTTCTGAGATCTGCTGAGGACTTGCTCATTAACTCTGTGGTGAGTTAATCCATTGTTGACAGAGATAATCCCAATATAAAAGCCTCCACTTGCCTGAGACATAACGGTAAATGTTTGTTCAACCATGCGCGAAAGAGTATCGTCCATGTTGTGCCCATAGCGCAGCCTGCAGTCCGCATTTAACCGCTGACTTTCGAAATTGGGGTAGGCGGCCGCGCGCCAGTCAGGAATGTGCCTAAAACGAGCCAACGTTAGTCTACTCTGTTACGTTGTAATTGTTTGCCGGCTGCCGGCCATTTTTAGCGCCAAAAAAGAAGAAAAAAGTCCGTCCCCCGTTTAGGATTGACGTCATGTCAGCACTGACAACTTTGTCTCTGATCTGCAACTGGTACGTGAATATTTGTGTGTGTGTGTGTGTGTGTAAGTAAAATAAACCCTTTCACGGTATATGCGCCATGTTTTTGTCGGGGCAAAATTGTTTATTTCGAACAATTGTTGCCGTCATGCGATCGACCCATCAGCGCTCGAACTTCCCGCCCGCACGGAAG
Source organism: Zoroaster sp. YZ-2022 (assembly GCA_029582265.1). Lineage (NCBI taxonomy): Eukaryota > Metazoa > Echinodermata > Asteroidea > Forcipulatida > Zoroasteridae > Zoroaster > Zoroaster sp. YZ-2022. The sequence continues at coordinate 18,082,261 of CM055820.1, forward strand.
TTAATTCGAGCGCTGGGTACCGGGTATACGGGTCCGGTCGCAGACGGCAACGAGCGTTCGAAATAAACAAATTATATAAAACTATCATAAGGTAAAGAGTACCCATCGTCAGCTTGCAACTTTGAACTGAAATTGAAATTAACACATTTTAATTGAAAATATTAATTTATTTTAACAGAACAAGGAAAGGCTGGAAGGGCTATGCCATTGGACAAGTCAAGGCAACAAGGGAATTCCAGCCGCAGGAAGGGAAAAGGCGCCGTAGAGTCAACTCAAGATATTTGTAGTCTTCCTGGTGCCAGTTTTATGTGATTATTTATTGTATTAAACTTTCATATTTATTTTGTTTATTTCACAAAGTTAATATATACAATACTTAAAGCCTATGACCCTATTTATACTACTCTTAACATCGTCGTTTTATATTTTACTTAGTCAACTTGTTTTAATTCGTTTTCTATTTATGTTGGCCTACACAGTTTTATATGCAATTTTTTGTAATTAAATTTTTTTAAGTAAGACTTGTGGTGACACCATATTAAATGTTCATTTGAGTAGTAATTAGTTCTGAAAAGAACTGGGGGTACAACTCTACGTTTCGATCAGTATGCTCTGATCGTCCTCAGAACTAATTACTACTCAATTGGGCATTTCACATGGTGTCACCGCAATTTGTCTTATGTACTTATCCTCCTCACCATGCCAAGCTACGAGTTTTACTTAACTTTTTTTTTATTGTAATTTAATTTAACTCATTCACTTGATTATTTTGTTCGACTTGACGAAATAAAATTATGAGGAATTTTAGATTGTGTTTCTTGTCCTTTTTGTAATGAGTATTTAAGTACATTGAAATTTTTCAATATAAAAACACATAAACAAACCGCCAAAAAAGGATGGGAATTATGTCGTCGTAATAAACCACTGCCGCATAAATGGAGTTAAAATTCTTGGGCTTTACACAATTCTACAAATGCTAGGCATATGCTAGTGTTCGTTTTGGGAATTGCATGTATATGACCGGCTGACACTAAGTGACAGTATAGGGTGACGATACTGAAATTTTAATCATACGATATTATTTACCGGGTACCCAAGACTCAATCTACATGTTTTCAAATCGAATGGCCTGCCCTCACATGGTGCACTGCCTTCACAAGACACACTAAAGGATCTGAAAAAATATCCTGTCTCTTCTACACATTTGACCAATCGGTCAGTATTGGTACGTTCATATACAAAAAAGCCTACTATTCCCACAAAACTCATTGTCAAATGGACAAATTTTGGAAATAGTCAAATACGGATTCACTGTATTTCAATTTGTATGACAAATACATCTTGGAAAACAAAAACAAAAAGTCAACAAAGATGTGGTGTCACTGAATGGGTTTGCACCATCATTATTTACTACGTATTTTTTTTTTACACCGCAGCGACGGGTTTTGCACGCATTTCGCCTTGTGTCAAGACTATGAACCCATTCAGCACGCATGCGCGCGAAGGGAATTTCGACACGCAAAAAAAACCTACCATCAACGGATAGGAAATGGCTCCATGAGTTCCACTGCAGAGCGCCATGGTCGACTGCAGCTTGGAGTTTTCTATCGTCGCGCGCCTACAAGTTTCGTAGTCTCTCTCTCAAGACCGGAATTGGCACTTTTACTGCACATAACCCGTCGCTGCGGTGTAAAAGAAAAATACGCTTCCTGGTACATTTTCCCCAGGCACCCGATCAGTATTTTTGCCCCAAAAATGATTACGCTTGTTTTCAACTTAAAAACCAAAAAGTCATGATATCGCAACAGGAGTTCACATCATGTCTGAAAATTTCAACGTGGTACATGCACAAAATAAATTGTTATGGAGAAAATTGAAAAAAATTAAGAATTATACTCTATGGAGTAGGTAGCAATCCTATTTTCAGTATTTTTGCCCCAAAATGATTACGCTTTGTTTTCAACTTAAAAACCAAAAGTCATGATATCGCGACAGGAGTTCACATCATGTCTGAAAATTTCAACGTGGTACATGCACAAAATAAATTGTTATGGAGAAAATTGAAAAAAATTAAGAATTATACTCTATGGAGTAGGTGGCAATCCTATTTTCAGTATTTTTGCCCCAAAAATGATTACGCTTGTTTTCAACTTAAAAACCAAAAAGTCATGATATCGCGACAGGAGTTCACATCATGTCTGAAAATTTCAACGTGGTACATGCACAACATAAATTGTTATGGAGAAAATTGAAAAAAATTAAGAATTATACTCTATGGAGTAGGTGGCAATCCTATTTTCAGTATTTTTGCCCCAAAAATGATTACGCTTGTTTTCAACCTAAAAACCAAAAAGTCATGATATCGCGACAGGAGTTCACATCATGTCTTAAAATTTCAACGTGGTACATGCACAAAATAAATTGTTATGGAGAAAATTGAAAAAAATTAAGAATTATACTCTATGGAGTACATGTAGGTGGCAATCCTATTTTCAGTATTTTTGCCCCAAAAATGATTATGCTTGTTTTCAACCTAAAAACCAAAAAGTCATGATATCGCGACAGGAGTTCACATTATGTCTTAAAATTTCAACGTGGTACATGCACAAAATAAATTGTTATGGAGAAAATTGAATTTTTTTTAGAATTATACTCTATGGAGTAGGTGGCAATCCTATTTTCAGTATTTTTGCCCCAAAAATGATTATGCTTGTTTTCAACTTAAAAACCAAAAAGTCATGATATCGCGACAGGAGTTCACATCATGTCTTAAAATTTCAACGTGGTACATGCACAAAATAAATTATTATGGAGAAAATTGAAAGAAATTAAGAATTATACTCTATGGAGTACATGTACATGTAGGTGGCAATCCTATTTTCAGTATTTTTGCCCCCAAAAATGATTACGCTTGTTTTCAACCTAAAAACCAAAGTCATGATATCGCGACAGGAGTTCACATCATGTCTGAAAATTTCAACGTGGTACATGCACAAAATAAATTGTTATGGAGAAAATTGAAAAAAATTAAGAATTATACTCTATGGAGTACATGTACATGTACATGTAGGTGGCAATCCTATTTTCAGTATTTTTGCCCCAAAAATGATTACGCTTGTTTTCAACCTAAAAACCAAAAAGTCATGATATCGCGACAGGAGTTCACATCATGTCTGAAAATTTCAACGTCGTACATGCACAAAATACATTGTTATGGAGAAAATTGAAAAAAATTAAGAATTATACTCTATGGAGTAGGTGGCAATCCTATTTTCAGTATTTTTGCCCCAAAAATGATTACGCTTCTTTTCAACTTAAAAACCAAAAAGTCATGATATCGCGACAGGAGTTCACATCATGTCTGAAAATTTCAACGTGGTACATGTACATGCACAAAATAAATTGTTATGGAGAAAATTGAAAAAAATTAAGAATTATACTCTATGGAGTACATGTAGGTGGCAATCCTATTTTCAGTATTTTTGCCCCAAAAATGATTACGCTTGTTTTCAACTTAAAAACCAAAAAGTCATGATATCGCGACAGGAGTTCACATCATGTCTGAAAATTTCAACGTGGTACATGCACAAAATAAATTGTTATGGAGAAAATTGAAAAAAATTAAGAATTATTCTCTATGGAGTACAAAATGTAGGTGGCAATCCTATTTTCAGTATTTTTGCCCCAAAAATGATTACGCTTGTTTTCAACCTACATGTACATGTAAAAACCAAAAAGTCATGATATCGCGACAGGAGTTCACATCATGTCTTAAAATTTCAACGTGGTACATGTACATGCACAAAATAAATTGTTATGGAGAAAATTGAAAAAAATTAAGAATTATACTCTATGGCGTAGGTGGCAATCCTATTTTCAGTATTTTTGCCCCAAAAATGATTACGCTTGTTTTCAACTTAAAATCCAAAAAGTCATGATATCGCGACAGGAGTTCACATCATGTCTGAAAATTTCAACGTGGTACATGCACAAAATAAATTGTTATGGAGAAAATTGAAAAAAATTAAGAATTATACTCTATGGAGTACATGTATGAGGCAATCCTATTTTCAGTATTTTGCCCAAAAATGATTATGCTTGTTTTTCAACCTAAAACCAAAAGTCATGATATCGCGACAGGAGTTCACATTATGTCTTAAAATTTCAACGTGGTACATGCACAAAATAAATTGTTATGGAGAAAATTGAATTTTTTTTAGAATTATACTCTATGGAGTAGGTGGCAATCCTATTTTCAGTATTTTTGCCCCAAAAATGATTATGCTTGTTTTCAACTTAAAAACCAAAAAGTCATGATATCGCGACAGGAGTTCACATCATGTCTTAAAATTTCAACGTGGTACATGCACAAAATAAATTATTATGGAGAAAATTGAAAGAAATTAAGAATTATACTCTATGGAGTACATGTACTGTAGGTGGCAATCCTATTTTCAGTATTTTTGCCCCAAAAATGATTACGCTTGTTTTCAACCTAAAAACCAAAGTCATGATATCGCGACAGGAGTTCACATCATGTCTGAAAATTTCAACGTGGTACATGCACAAAATAAATTGTTATGGAGAAAATTGAAAAAAATTAAGAATTATACTCTATGGAGTACATGTACATGTAGGTGGCAATCCTATTTTCAGTATTTTTGCCCCCAAAAATGATTACGCTTGTTTTCAACCTAAAAACCAAAAAGTCATGATATCGCGACAGGAGTTCACATCATGTCTGAAAATTTCAACGTGGTACATGCACAAAATACATTGTTATGGAGAAAATTGAAAAAAATTAAGAATTATACTCTATGGAGTAGGTGGCAATCCTATTTTAATTTTTTTTTCCCCAAAAATGATTACGCTTGTTTTCAACTTAAAAACCAAAAAGTCATGATATCGCGACAGGAGTTCACATCATGTCTGAAAATTTCAACGTGGTACATGCACAAAATAAATTGTTATGGAGAAAATTGAAAAAAATTAAGAATTATACTCTATGGAGTACATGTAGGTGGCAATCCTATTTTCAGTATTTTTGCCCCAAAAATGATTATGCTTGTTTTCAACATAAAAACCAAAAGTCATGATATCGCGACAGGAGTTCACATTATGTCTTAAAATTTCAACGTGGTACATGCACAAAATAAATTGTTATGGAGAAAATTGAATTTTTTTTAGAATTATACTCTATGGAGTAGGTGGCAATCCTATTTTCAGTATTTTTGCCCCAAAAATGATTATGCTTGTTTTCAACTTAAAAACCAAAAAGTCATGATATCGCGACAGGAGTTCACATCATGTCTTAAAATTTCAACGTGGTACATGCACAAAATAAATTATTATGGAGAAAATTGAAAGAAATTAAGAATTATACTCTATGGAGTACATGTACTGTAGGTGGCAATCCTATTTTCAGTATTTTTGCCCCAAAAATGATTACGCTTGTTTTCAACCTAAAAACCAAAGTCATGATATCGCGACAGGAGTTCACATCATGTCTGAAAATTTCAACGTGGTACATGCACAAAATAAATTGTTATGGAGAAAATTGAAAAAAATTAAGAATTATACTCTATGGAGTACATGTACATGTAGGTGGCAATCCTATTTTCAGTATTTTTGCCCCAAAAATGATTACGCTTGTTTTCAACCTAAAAACCAAAAAGTCATGATATCGCGACAGGAGTTCACATCATGTCTGAAAATTTCAACGTGGTACATGCACAAAATACATTGTTATGGAGAAAATTGAAAAAAATTAAGAATTATACTCTATGGAGTAGGTGGCAATCCTATTTTCAGTATTTTTGCCCCAAAAATGATTACGCTTCTTTTCAACTTAAAAACCAAAAAGTCATGATATCGCGACAGGAGTTCACATCATGTCTTAAAATTTCAACGTGGTACATGTACATGCACAAAATAAATTGTTATGGAGAAAATTGAAAAAAATTAAGAATTATACTCTATGGAGTAGGTGGCAATCCTATTTTCAGTATTTTTGCCCCAAAAATGATTACGCTTCTTTTCAACTTAAAAACCAAAAAGTCATGATATCGCGACAGAGAGTTCACATCATGTCTTAAAATTTCAACGTGGTACATGTACATGCACAAAATAAATTGTTATGGAGAAAATTGAAAAAAATTAAGAATTATACTCTATGGAGTACATGTAGGTGGCAATCCTATTTTCAGTATTTTTGCCCCAAAAATGATTACGCTTGTTTTCATCTTAACTTACATAACGTCATTATATCGCGACAGGAGTTCACATCATGTCTGAAAATTTCAACGTGGTACATGCACAAAATAAATTGTTATGGAGAAAATTGAAAAAAATTAAGAATTATTCTCTATGGAGTACAAAATGTAGGTGGCAATCCTATTTTCAGTATTTTTGCCCCAAAAATGATTACGCTTGTTTTCAACCTACATGTACATGTAAAAACCAAAAAGTCATGATATCGCGACAGGAGTTCACATCATGTCTTAAAATTTCAACGTGGTACATGTACATGCACAAAATAAATTGTTATGGAGAAAATTGAAAAAAATTAAGAATTATACTCTATGGAGTAGGTGGCAATCCTATTTTCAGTATTTTTGCCCCAAAAATGATTACGCTTGTTTTCAACTTAAAAACCAAAAAGTCATGATATCGCGACAGGAGTTCACATCATGTCTGAAAATTTCAACGTGGTACATGCACAAAATAAATTGTTATGGAGAAAATTGAAAAAAATTAAGAATTATACTCTATGGAGTACATGTAGGTGGCAATCCTATTTTCAGTATTTTTGCCCCAAAAATGATTACGCTTGTTTTCAACCTAAAAACCAAAAAGTCATGATATCGCGACAGGAGTTCACATCATGTCTGAAAATTTCAACGTGGTACATGCACAAAATAAATTGTTATGGAGAAAATTGAAAAAAATTAAGAATTATACTCTATGGAGTACATGTAGGTGGCAATCCTATTTTCAGTATTTTTGCCCCAAAAATGATTATGCTTGTTTTCAACCTAAAAACCAAAAAGTCATGATATCGCGACAGGAGTTCACATTATGTCTTAAAATTTCAACGTGGTACATGCACAAAATAAATTGTTATGGAGAAAATTGAATTTTTTTTAGAATTATACTCTATGGAGTAGGTGGCAATCCTATTTTCAGTATTTTTGCCCCAAAAATGATTATGCTTGTTTTCAACTTAAAAACCAAAAAGTCATGATATCGCGACAGGAGTTCACATCATGTCTTAAAATTTCAACGTGGTACATGCACAAAATAAATTATTATGGAGAAAATTGAAAAAAATTAAGAATTATACTCTATGGAGTACATGTGTACAGTAGGTGGCAATCCTATTTTCAGTATTTTTGCCCCAAAAATGATTACGCTTGTTTTCAACCTAAAAACCAAAGTCATGATATCGCGACAGGAGTTCACATCATGTCTGAAAATTTCAACGTGGTACATGCACAAAATAAATTGTTATGGAGAAAATTGAAAAAAATTAAGAATTATACTCTATGGAGTACATGTACATGTAGGTGGCAATCCTATTTTCAGTATTTTTGCCCCAAAAATGATTACGCTTGTTTTCAACCTAAAAACCAAAAAGTCATGATATCGCGACAGGAGTTCACATCATGTCTGAAAATTTCAACGTGGTACATGCACAAAATACATTGTTATGGAGAAAATTGAAAAAAATTAAGAATTATACTCTATGGAGTAGGTGGCAATCCTATTTTCAGTATTTTTGCCCCAAAAATGATTACGCTTCTTTTCAACTTAAAAACCAAAAAGTCATGATATCGCGACAGGAGTTCACATCATGTCTGAAAATTTCAACGTGGTACATGTACATGCACAAAATAAATTGTTATGGAGAAAATTGAAAAAAATTAAGAATTATACTCTATGGCGTAGGTGGCAATCCTATTTTCAGTATTTTGCCCCAAAATGATTACGCTTCTTTTCAACTTAAAACCAAAAGTCATGATATCGCGACAGGAGTTCACATCATGTCTGAAAATTTCAACGTGGTACATGTACATGCACAAAATAAATTGTTATGGAGAAAATTGAAAAAAATTAAGAATTATACTCTATGGCGTACATGTAGGTGGCAATCCTATTTTCAGTATTTTTGCCCCAAAAATGATTACGCTTTTGTTTTCAACTTAAAAACCAAAAAGTCATGATATCGCGACAGGAGTTCACATCATGTCTGAAAATTTCAACGTGGTACATGCACAAAATAAATTGTTATGGAGAAAATTGAAAAAATTAAGAATTATTCTCTATGGAATTACAAAATGTAGGTGGCAATCCTATTTTCAGTATTTTGCCCCAAAAATGATTACGCTTGTTTTCAACCCACATGTACATGTAAAACCAAAAAGTCATGATATCGCGACAGGAGTTCACATCATGTCTTAAAATTTCAACGCAGTACATGTACATGCACAAAATAAATTGTTATGGAGAAAATTGAAAAAATTAAGAATTATACTCTATGGAGTAGGTGGCAATCCTATTTTCAGTATTTTGCCCCAAAAATGATTACGCTTTGTTTTCAACTTAAAAACCAAAAAGTCATGATATCGCGACAGGAGTTCACATCATGTCTGAAAATTTCAACGTGGTACATGCACAAAATAAATTGTTATGGAGAAAATTGAAAAAAATTAAGAATTATACTCTATGGAGTACATGTAGGTGGCAATCCTATTTTCAGTATTTTTGCCCCAAAAATGATTATGCTTGTTTTCAACCTAAAAACCAAAAAGTCATGATATCGCGACAGGAGTTCACATTATGTCTTAAAATTTCAACGTGGTACATGCACAAAATAAATTGTTATGGAGAAAATTGAATTTTTTTTAGAATTATACTCTATGGAGTAGGTGGCAATCCTATTTTCAGTATTTTGCCCCAAAATGATTATTATGCTTGTTTTCAACTTAAAAACCAAAAAGTCATGATATCGCGACAGGAGTTCACATCATGTCTTAAAATTTCAACGTGGTACATGCACAAAATAAATTATTATGGAGAAAATTGAAAGAAATTAAGAATTATACTCTATGGAGTACATGTACTGTAGGTGGCAATCCTATTTTCAGTATTTTTGCCCCAAAAATGATTACGCTTGTTTTCAACCTAAAAACCAAAGTCATGATATCGCGACAGGAGTTCACATCATGTCTGAAAATTTCAACGTGGTACATGCACAAAATAAATTGTTATGGAGAAAATTGAAAAAAATTAAGAATTATACTCTATGGAGTACATGTACATGTAGGTGGCAATCCTATTTTCAGTATTTTTGCCCCCAAAAATGATTACGCTTGTTTTCAACCTAAAAACCAAAAAGTCATGATATCGCGACAGGAGTTCACATCATGTCTGAAAATTTCAACGTGGTACATGCACAAAATACATTGTTATGGAGAAAATTGAAAAAAATTAAGAATTATACTCTATGGAGTAGGTGGCAATCCTATTTTCAGTATTTTTGCCCCAAAAAATGATTACGCTTCTTTTCAACTTAAAAACAAAAGTCATGATATCGCGACAGGAGTTCACATCATGTCTGAAAATTTCAACGTGGTACATGTACATGCACAAAATAAATTGTTATGGAGAAAATTGAAAAAAATTAAGAATTATACTCTATGGCGTACATGTACATGTAGGTGGCAATCCTATTTTCAGTATTTTTGCCCCAAAAATGATTACGCTTGTTTTCAACTTAAAAACCAAAAAGTCATGATATCGCGACAGGAGTTCACATCATGTCTGAAAATTTCAACGTGGTACATGCACAAAATAAATTGTTATGGAGAAAATTGAAAAAAATTAAGAATTATTCTCTATGGAGTACAAAATGTAGGTGGCAATCCTATTTTCAGTATTTTTGCCCCAAAAATGATTACGCTTGTTTTCAACCTACATGTACATGTAAAAACCAAAAAGTCATGATATCGCGACAGGAGTTCACATCATGTCTTAAAATTTCAACGTGGTACATGTACATGCACAAAATAAATTGTTATGGAGAAAATTGAAAAAAATTAAGAATTATACTCTATGGAGTAGGTGGCAATCCTATTTTCAGTATTTTTGCCCCAAAAATGATTACGCTTGTTTTCAACTTAAAAACCAAAAAGTCATGATATCGCGACAGGAGTTCACATCATGTCTGAAAATTTCAACGTGGTACATGCACAAAATAAATTGTTATGGAGAAAATTGAAAAAAATTAAGAATTATACTCTATAGAGTAGGTGGCAATCCTATTTTCAGTATTTTTGCCCCAAAAATGATTACGTTTGTTTTCAACTTAAAAACCAAAAAGTCATGATATCGCGACAGGAGTTCACATCATGTCTGAAAATTTCAACGTGGTTACATGCACAAAATAAATTGTTATGGAGAAAATTGAAAAAAATTAAGAATTATTCTCTATGGAGTAGGTGGCAATCCTATTTTCATTATTTTTGCCCCAAAAATGATTACGCTTGTTTTCAACCTACATGTAAAAACCAAAAAGTCATGATATCGCGACAGGAGTTCACATCATGTCTTAAAATTTCAACGTGGTACATGCACAAAATAAATTGTTATGGAGAAAATTGAAAAAAATTAAGAATTATACTCTATGGAGTAGGTGGCAATCCTATTTTCAGTATTTTTGCCCCAAAAATGATTACGCTTGTTTTCAACCTAAAAACCAAAAAGTCATGATATCGCGAAAGCAGAACAAATAATCTCTTAAAATTACAAAGTGGTACATGCACAAAATAAATTGTTATGGAAAATTGAAAAAATTAAAATTATTCTCTATGGAGTAGGTGGCAATCCTATTTTCAGTATTTTTGCCCCAAAAATGATTACGCTTGTTTTCAACCTACATGTAAAAACCAAAAAGTCATGATATCGCGACAGGAGTTCACATCATGTCTTAAAATTTCAACGTGGTACATGCACAAAATAAATTGTTATGGAGAAAATTGAAAAAAATTAAGAATTATACTCTATGGAGTAGGTGGCAATCCTATTTTCAGTTTTTTTGCCCCAAATATGTTTAGGCTTGTTTTCAACCTAAAAACCAAAAAGTCATGATATCACGACAGGAGTTCACATCATGTCTTAAAATTTCAACATGGTACATGCACAAAATAAATTGTTATGGAGAAAATTGAAAAAAATTAAGAATTATACTCTATGGGAGTGGGTGGCAATCCTATTTTCAGTATTTTGCCCAAAAATGATTACGCTTGTTTTCAACCTAAAACCAAAAAGTCATGATATCGCGACAGGAGTTCACATCATGTCTGAAAATTTCAACGTGGTACATGCAAAATAAATTGTTATGGAGAAAATTGAAAAAAATTAAGAATTATACTCTATGGAGTAGGTGGCAATCCTATTTTCAGTATTTTTGCCCCAAAAATGATTACGCTTATTTTCAACTTAAAACCAAAAGTCATGATATCGCGACAGGAGTTCATCATGTCTGAAAATTTCAACGTGGTACATGTACATGCACAAAATAAATTGTTATGTGGAGAAAATTGAAAAAAATTAAGAATTATACTCTATAAATAGGTGGCAATCCTATTTTCAGTATTTTTGCCCAAAAATGATTACGCTTGTTTTCAACTTAAAAACCAAAAGTCATGATATCGCAACAGGAGTTCACATCATGTCTGAAAATTTCAACGTGGTACATGCACAAAATAAATTGTTATGGAGAAAATTGAAAAAATTAAGAATTATACTCTATGGCGTAGGTGGCAATCCTATTTTCAGTATTTTTGCCCAAAAATGATTACGCTTGTTTTCAACCTAAAAACCAAAAAGTCATGATATCGCGACAGGAGTTCACATCATGTCTTAAAATTTCAACGTGGTACATGTACATGCACAAAATAAATTGTTATGGATAAAATTTTAAAAAATTAATAATTACTCTATGGCGTGGTGGCAATCCTATTTTCAGTATTTTTGCCCCAAAAATGATTACGCTTGTTTTCAACCTAAAAACCAAAAAGTCATGATATCGCGACAGGAGTTCACATCATGTCTTAAAATTTCAACGTGGTACATGTACATGCACAAAATAAATTGTTATGGAGAAAATTGAAAAAAATTAAGAATTATACTCTATGGAGTAGGTGGCAATCCTATTTTCAGTATTTTTGCCCCAAAAATGATTACGCTTGTTTTCAACTTAAAAACCAAAAAGTCATGATATCGCGACAGGAGTTCACATCATGTCTGAAAATTTCAACGTGGTACATGCACAAAATAAATTGTTATGGAGAAAATTGAAAAAAATTAAGAATTATACTCTATGGAGTAGGCAATCCTATTTTCAGTATTTTTGCCCCAAAAATGATTACGCTTGTTTTCAACCTAAAAACCAAAAAGTCATGATATCGCGACAGGAGTTCACATCATGTCTGAAAATTTCAACGTGGTACATGCACAAAATAAATTATTATGGAGAAAATTGAAAAAAATTAAGAATTATACTCTATGGAGTAGGTGGCAATACTATTTTCAGTATTTTTGCCCCAAAAATGATTACGCTTGTTTTCAACCTAAAAACCAAAAAGTCATGATATCGCGACAGGAGTTCACATCATGTCTGAAAATTTCAACGTGGTACATGCACAAAATAAATTGTTATGGAGAAAAAAAGGTACAAAGCCTTGCACATCTACGAGTTCGAGTGAATCACGCATACGCCAGTGTGCCGACAAGGCAAGCTTTTTAACCGGCCCCAACTCAGGCTGATGGTACAGTGGTCAACCTGCGTTCATCACACACTGGCACCGACTAATTTCAGTACATGTACAATGTACATGTACAGAGTACATAATTACACATTGTACATTGCAACCGTACTGGCTGGGTGGATGCGGGTGTTGATCAATATGCTTAACTTCATCCTTCATTCCGTCTACCTCTTTTCAATACTCTCATAGCCTTGGTTTACGCTTGTTTTCAATCTTAAAAACCAAAAAGTCATGATATCGAGGCCTTTTGTGAGTAACATGATCCAAATCGCTTAACAAATATTTCTATTGCATGACAAGGTATGTGTTCTCGTTCGACCAATAAGAAAACGCTTTTACTGGCTTATAGGCATTGTACACAGCGGCATGAACGAATATTTATATTGGTTATTATGATGACGATATTGTTCTCGTTGGCCAATAGAACAAATTGTTCTGGCAGCTATGCATAGGGCATTGCACACGTGCTAACTCAGTACATACCCTGAGTGCCTTCCAATGACTGGATCAAATTAGCGGCGCTACGCTGGAACTTAGGATGAGAATGTAATTCCAGTTGGACGATAATTTGTTTGGTGACAATCAGTATTTACACGCAAAGATCTAAAATTACAGGTACACGTACATCATCTGACCAAAACATTTAAAGAAAAGTAGGATGCATGATATCTATTATTTATTTTACTTATATTCATAGTTACTTTTTAATAATAATAAAGTGCAGGATTTACACCGATACCGCCACAAATACCGCCTTCTAAATATAGAGCCAAAATAAACCGCGGTTTATAAAATCATCCGTTTTTGAGCCCCAGGCGGGTCAATTTATCCCGACAGTCGAGGCTTACGTTTACTGGTCCTCATCGTATCCTTGTTCTTCAACCCGACGATTGATAAAACAACCCATGATAATTAGGAACCCCGATGGATGAATTGTTATTTTAAGTCCAATTGTTAGTATCTGTTTGGCCCGCAACATACCTCAGTTCGGTAATCAATGCATTATAATTATTGTCCATTTCCTAATTACACTCTGGAATATGATATATATTATTCTAAACGTAATAATAATAATAATAATAATAATAATGTGTGGATTTATATAGCGCACGTATCCACCAACTAAGTGGATGAAAAACAGACATGTATACCTAAATATACACCTATCACGTACGCCTATCACAGCACGCCAACCCATTCTCAGCACAAACACCTATTCTCAAATGGGCAAGGTCAGTGGTATTCTGAGCAAATTGTGTGCATGTCCCCCGGCCGTTGTATACCACTACCAGTGTTTTTTAGATTGGAAATTTACAGACACCTGTGAAGTGTTTTTAATCTCTTTATCGCCTCTTGTGTGCAAGTTGAACCGGTACATGTTATACTCGGTTAAACCACGGTTAAACTTGCATCCTCATTATCACATTGAACAAAGGTTTACAGTTATGAATAACAAAAGAAATCCTGGCCGGAAACCACTCGGTTAAAACGCGGTGAGAATGCGGTTGAATAGCCAGCTGAAATCAAAGGGTTAAACATGGGTTAAAACACGGTTAAAAAAACATTTAACCGAGTCTCTTTATATTTTAACCGAGGTGATTTTCACAGTGTCACAGCTGTAAAAAAGCTCTGTATTTAGAGTCAATTTAGAGATAATTTTACAACATACATGTATGCCTTCTTACTGGATAGCAGAGTTTCTTGTTTTGACATTTCACTGTTATTAGCATCAGCACGGCCTATTTTAATATTTTTCAATTACAGCATCAGAAAAAATGTTCCGGAGCTGGAAAGATGCTGAGAGAGCTAGATGATGGTTTCAAAGCTGTAAGCTTCACCTATTTGTCTCTCCTTTCCCATCCTCATATTTGTTTTTTAGTCCCCATTTCCTTCTTCCTTCATCCACTACTCCTACCCCTCTTTTCATCTTCACATATCATCTATAAATCCCTCAGACTGGTCCCTCTGTCTTTATCCTATCAAGGATAGAGATAGGCTCTGGGCACCATTCAGGGATTTCATTGGATACATTGTGCAGAAGATCATCACGCTTCGACCGGAGGCTTGCGCTAGCTACAACCAAGGTCAAAGTTGAATCTCAGGGAAAAAGCGTGCGACACTAAGCGTGGTGATCTCCAGGCTAATAAATC
>CM055820.1:18097740-18144114 GCA_029582265.1 Zoroaster sp. YZ-2022
TCTCTATATCCAAAAAATCTCCGCAAACAGATAAATACTTTGAGATATCCCTTAAAATCCGACGCAGTTGGGGCCGTGGAATCGCCGCTTGTGAGAAAAATCCGCTCGGTCGACCGCGGCACTGCGTTTTTTACTGATCGCTCAGTAATGATCGGAGGGACCCTCGTTTTTTTTGGAAAATCCGGAAGCCCCCTTGGGACCACGTGATACCCTTTCGGGTAAAAAACTTTCTGAATCTATTTCGTGAAAACCTTAAGCCATGCTTTTAAATAGAAATATTAATTTTACTTTTTGGTTGGTTTCATACTCAGTTTTTTTCACATCTTTATGAGGGATTTAAAGATGACTGTTTATTGATTACTTTTCAGTTATTTAATTTCATGTTTTTAGGAGTTTGGTGCATAATTTTAGTGTTTTTTAAAATTGTGTTTAAATTAAAATAATTGTTTAAATTAAAATAAACCCCATTTTGGTATGAATGATGTTAAGAAAATAACATTATTCCTCAGATTCAATGGGCTCACGCCCACAGCGGAAGCTATGTGCATTTTTGTTTTAATTGTTTAATGCAATATTACATTTTTGTGGTTTGTTTCGATTGCTAACCCATGTATGGATTATGGAGTCAAATCCATCTTCTGCCTTGCTGTCAGATTCAGATGAAGCACAGGGACCAGACTATTTCCTTCCAGCCTCGGTTTCATAACATTGCTTTGAATAGTAAGACAGTATAAATATGGCTGCAACATGATAATCATAAAAAATATTGAATACTCAACAAAGTAGAACACTAAGCTACTTCATTTTGTTCATGATTGTCTCATATTGATCTTTTCCATTTAAGTGAATCTTTCAATGTCTGTACATGAATTTAATTAACTTATTTAATTAATGAAGTAATTAATTAAGACAGACCATTAATCTACATTATTTTTGCTTGGTTAAATTAAAATATTAACATTTAATAAAAAAAATTCCAGGTGTACTATGCAGCTCTTAAATTTAGTAAACAAATATCTCAAAAACTGTAATGAGGTATGCCTGTAATTAATATGCAAATAAGTGTTATCTAATTAATTATGAAAATTCATATGATTGTGCTAGGAAATATTGAATCTTGGCTAATTGGTCGTATTATTGTTTCATTGCCAGTGCAAAAATAATACAACCATATAAGCACAGATAATGCTTCAAAATCCTTGATAATTCAACTAATTAATTATGCAAATTAGAATGGCATCATAAATCTTTAGAACTGAAAACAAAAATATCTTTGTGAATGGTCTAGGGGTGATTTGACATTACAAAATCATTCAAGGAACACTTACAACTATTTAAAAACCATTAAAAAGATGTCATATTTGCTAATTTATTAATTATGCTGTTAGAAAAATTTCAATTTTTTTAAATGATATGTACAATGTGTTAACTATGAGTGCCGAAAATAAAAGAATTTGAATAAACCATTATAGAGATATGGTAAAAAATGTAATTGTGGCTAATTACTGGTGCCGTTTTGTTTATAAAGAAAAACAAAAGAATTACCCTTAACATTTGGTCAAATTTTCGTTACATTTTTCATCATTCAAACTCTTATAACAAGTACTAGGTGGCCCATTTAAAAAAGAAAAAAGGTCCTAAATGTTTAAGTCATGCCCTTCAATATAAGCTATACAGTACTTGCAGCATAAAAAATTGATGGAAAATGCCTAATTAGTCAGATTTTCTTGATTTAAAAACCATTGTATTTCTTTCATCAAGACCTTTAATTTGATATAAATATTGAGCATGTTGGTTTAGGAATAATTTTTCAACTGAAAACCCTAATTTTAATAGTTAATATCAATTTGAGCATTTAGAATTTACAAAATCGAGACTGTTACTACTAGTGTTAGCGTCAATGGAACCAACAGTGGCTAAGGATTCAGGTCCGTGCCACACTAGTACTAGTAGTGGGGCAAATTTTACCCCAGATCAATGCTTCCCACACCCCAGCCCCCCCC
Source organism: Zoroaster sp. YZ-2022 (assembly GCA_029582265.1). Classification (NCBI taxonomy): domain Eukaryota; kingdom Metazoa; phylum Echinodermata; class Asteroidea; order Forcipulatida; family Zoroasteridae; genus Zoroaster; species Zoroaster sp. YZ-2022. The sequence continues at coordinate 18,099,744 of CM055820.1, forward strand.
CCCCCCCCAAAAAAAGAAACATGGGTACAAGGGGGGTGGCAGGGGACATTTACCCACAAATTTTCAGTGCCCCCTACTTACAACTCCCAAGTGCCCCAAAAATGAAAAGAAAAAGAAAAGCAATTCCCTGTTCCCGCCCCCAACTGATAAAGTCCTGGCTACATTTCTACATTTTTTCCAAAATATTTTCAAAATAAACCTCTGAACTTAACCATGGCTTCAGTATTTTCCTGCGTCGTAATTTGGCCATGAATTTCCTACCAGTTTGTCATACAACGGGGGAAAATGCCTGCAAGGCAAAATCCACCACGTGGTTTTTCAAATCAATCAAAGATGCCGCGTTTATGCATGAAAATGTTTCAGTTTCGTTGTTCCGTTTACGTTTTTACCACAATAATTATTAAATGAAATGATTCCTGTACTCACCTTAACCTTTGTAAGTAATTCTGTACGTTACTTTGCCTGCTTATTTGGAAAATATCTTGTGAAAACGGCATAGCTCTGTCGACTTCAATATGGCGTCTGTCGTGATAAAATGCGCTCAAAAGACAAGCGTGCTCGAGCTCACGGACGGTACACGGAACACCTGTTGAAAACTGTGCGCGAAATTCCAAGCTTATTTGCATATTATAAACGCACTCAAATAACAAGCGTGCTGCACTGACGGCACGGAACACCTGTTGAAAACTGCGCGCACGCCTTATTTGCATATTATTTCTTCTCAAAGTCAGCTATTGAGTCAGAGGGGTGATAAGCCACAGACTTATTTGGTAGTTAATCGATTACATTTTATATAAATGTCTGAAGTCTGCTAAAGTCGGTAAAGCATGAAAACATAAAAACATGTAACAGTTTTCTTGTCACTTTCTCAAAAAAGTCAGCCCCTTGATGATGAAACTTTCACAGATGATTTTCATGAAACTAGAGGGTTGAAATAAACATGTGTTATCAAATACTTATGTTGTGCCTTTCCTTTTAAATAAAGCCGGTATACAATTTGGGTAAAATGTCTGTAAATTCATCCATACTTTTAACAATCAAGACATACAATAGTGTAGGCCCATGTATAAAAACAAAAAAACAAAAAAAATTCAGCTTAGTTTTATTGTGTGAAAATGCATTTAGATTTGTCTAATCATCCCAACATGAAATTTTTGTCTTCGCATGAAAAAAATTCACTAAATTATATAGGCCTATATCACTAAATTATTTCACTAATTATTTCACAAACTTTTAAATTATTTCACTAATTTTCTTCATAAAGAATTTTCTTCATAAAGGATAGCAGCTGAGACAGAAATCTGTAAAGAGATGTTAACTACCATTATCAACTTTACCAAATAGATTTTTATATATTTGTTTTCAAGATTTCCAATATATAGAGACTTCTATCATAACCTGGTTCTTCATAGAACCACACTTACGAAGAGATTATAGGCCTCTAAGTTCATATATAATATGGTTCTTACAAAATATCCAAGCCTCTACCATGCCAAGCATCAAATATTTCAAATCAAAAAAATAATTCCCAATCGAAACTGACCACTCTGGATAATAATAATAATAATAATGTGTGGATTTATATAGCGCACGTATCCACCAACTAAGTGGTGCTCAAGGCGCATTATATTATTATCCCTGCTCATAAGGCTCATAAATCATTCCTGAAACCATCTCAGCTCCCTGGGGAGTATACAGCTCAATTGCTGCCATTTCTAGCGCAAATAGAGCAAACCAACTCTGCCTTCACAGGTACCCATTTAACCCCTGGGTGGAGAGAAGCAATTATGATTAAGTGTCTTGCTCAAGGACACAAGTGTCACGGCCGTGATTCGAACCCACATTATGTTGCTAACACCAGAACTTGAATCCGGTAAGCTAGACCGCTCGGCCACGACACCCCATATACACTGTATATATAGTTAACAGGCAACTGAACTAGTTGAATGGTTGATACTATGTAAAAGATAGGGGTGTGATTTGACAAAAGTTTAAACTCCTGAAAATGGGTAGCAGGCCTGGGTCTTCCTTTAGTCTAGAGGACAAAGCCCCCTGAACCTCCTGTGGGTAGCAGGCCTGGGTCTCCCTTTAGTCTAGAGGACAAAGCCCCCTGAACCTCCTGTGGGTAGCAGGCCTGGGTCTTCCTTTAGTCTAGAGGACAAAGCCCCCTGAACCTCCTGGATGTTTAATTTTGGAGGATTTACAGACTCTCCACATCCCCACAAACAAGAAACTAAAGGTTTGGACACAATACAGGCAACTTCTTTCCTTAGTGGCTACTTCTCTTCTTTCAAGAAAATTTTGAGGAAAAGGGAGATTTGTAAAAAAATCCTGAAACCAGTCAAAATCCTGAGAAAATCACACCTGAACAGACATATACTGATTGATGTCACACAATGCAAAATCAGCCAACTTTACAGCCAATAATAATGCCATATTTTAATGAACAAGTGAATGTGGTGACATCATGTGAAATTCTTTATTGAGTGGTAATTAGTTCTGAAAATAACTGGAGGTTACAACTCGATGTTTCGATCAGTATGCTCTGATCATCAACAGGAGAAACTTAAAGTATTAACCAGTTGAATATGTAATTAATGTGAAGAAGTGGATGGTGGTCATGAGTGACTATATTTACAACTACTTCCTCTGTGTGGGAGATAAATGGAGGTATTGGGCAGAATGGGAAACGCAAGGCACACTATTAAAATCTTTATTGTGAGAATGCCGTGAAAAGACAGTTTGCTGTGAAAATGATAAAACATAAAGTAGTAAATTGTAATTTCACAGTGTCAGACCATCCTGAAAATGCCCTGAAAAAACTTTATATTTCTTGCCATAAAATAACTGTAAAAGCACTGTGAACTTCTCCTATAGCTTTGAGAAGTTCACAGTGATTTCATGGCAAGAAATAGCAGAAAGCAGTTCCACTGTGGACTGTCACTGTGCAACTGCAGTTAGCCACATATGATTTATAAGGTTAATTTCACAGCCTACCCACAGCTGATCTGGGTGTTGTTGGTTATTGTTGTCACGCCTCAACTATAGCATCAGTACTAACTATAGCTGGCATGGGCTCAACCTCTACTGTCGTGCTGTAATGTTGTAAGTGTTGTAGGCCCAACTGCAACATTCAAGTTAGGAACTCACAGACAAATTTACCAGCCAAATGGATTGGTGTTCATTTTAGAATCCAAGATGGCCACCAAATGGTTTAAAGAAAAAATGTTACTCATGGAATTCCAGCTAAGTAAGGTTTAATAACATAATTTCTTCTTTAATACAAAATTACATATGCATATTTACAAAACATTAAATACACTAGGGACAATATCATCACGATCAACAGGACATAGAATCAGAATGCTAGTTTTAGATCAACAGGACATAGAATCAGAATGCTAGTTTTAGATCAACAGGACATAGAATCAGAATGCTAGTTTTAGATCAACAGGACATAGAATCAGAATGCTAGTTTTAGATCAACAGGGCATGGAATCAGAGTGCTAGTTTTACATCAACAGGGCATGGAATCAGAATGCTAGTTTTAGATCAACAGGGCATAGAATCAGAGTGCTAGTTTTAGATCAACAGGGCATGGAATCAGAATGCTAGTTTTAGATCAACAGGGCATAGAATCAGAATGCTAGTTTTACATAAACAGGGGCATGGAATCAGGTGCTAGTTTTAGATCAACAGGGCATAGAATCAGAGTGCTAGTTTTAGATCAACAGGGCATAGAATCAGAATGCTAGTTTTAGATCAACAGGGCATGGAATCAGAGTGCTAGTTTTACATCAACAGGGCATGGAATCAGAGTGCTAGTTTTAGATCAACAGGGCATGGAATCAGAGTGCTAGTTTTACATCAACAGGGCATGGAATCAGAGTGCTAGTTTTAGATCAACAGGGCATAGAATCAGAATGCTAGTTTTAGATCAACAGGACATAGAATCAGAATGCTAGTTTTAGATCAACAGGACATAGAATCAGAATGCTAGTTTTAGATCAACAGGGCATGGAATCAGAGTGCTAGTTTTACATCAACAGGGCATGGAATCAGAATGCTAGTTTTAGATCAACAGGGCATGGAATCAGAGTGCTAGTTTTAGACCAACAGGGCATGGAATCAGAGTGCTAGTTTTAGATCAACAGGGCATAGAATCAGAATGCTAGTTTTACATAAACAGGGCATGGAATCAGAGTGCTAGTTTTAGATCAACAGGGCATGGAATCAGAGTGCTAGTTTTAGATCAACAGGGCATGGAATCAGAATGCTAGTTTTACATCAACAGGGCATGGAATCAGAGTGCTAGTTTTACATCAACAGGGCATGGAATCAGAGTGCTAGTTTTAGATCAACAGGGCATGGAATCAGAGTGCTAGTTTTACATCAACAGGGCATGGAATCAGAGTGCTAGTTTTACATCAACAGGGCATAGAATCAGAATGCTAGTTTTAGATTAACTCATTGACTGCAATTAATACCCCACATGATAAGGTCATATTATCGTTGCTGCTGCATAAATGAGCTAGTAATTTTCAGTCACTGTGTTTATATTAAACTAGGACACTGATTCCATGCCCTGTTGAAAGTCTTCTCTGAGCATGACGATACTGTCCCTTTAAATATGGGGCAAATGGACAGAATGCTGGACTATTGGGTTAACAGACAAATCAGTCGTTTGGAATAATGAGCTGCCAAATCAATGGGGAGTTGGATATCTGGAATGTTTGACAAATTTCAAGTTTGTCAGACAAATGGGCTGTGAGATGAGCTGTTGAGAAAATTGACCTTTGCCCATTATTTTTACCAGCAGTTTGTTGCCTCCCAAATTGAAAAATATTGTTACATGCCCAAAATGGGGAAGTATGAGACAAATATTTTGTCAGCATTTTTTTTTGTAGGATTAATATTGATTGGGGAATGAGGAATGCATGGGATCAGGGTTTCATTTCAACTTATCCCAAATTCAAGCAACAAGTTCAAAAAAAAAGAAGAAGATACCTTAAAGGGACAATATTTTCACAATGAACAGGGCATGGAATCGGAGCGCTAGTTTTAGATTAACTCAGTAATAATAATAATAATGTGTGGACTTATATAGCACACGTATCCACCAACTAAGTGGTGCTCAAGGCGCATTACATCATTACCCCTGCTCATAAGGCTCATAAATCATTCCTGAAACCATCTCAGCTCCCTGGAGAGTATACGGCTCAATTGCTGCTATTACAGCGCATATAGTGCTAATCAACCAACTCTGCCCTCACAGGTACCCATTTAACCCCTGGGTGGAGAGAAGTAATTATGGTTAAGTGTCTTGCTCAAGTATCACGGCCGGGATTCGAACCCACATTCTGCTGCTAACACCAGAACTTGAGTCCGGTAAGCTAGACCGCTCGGCCACAACACTCCACAGTGACTGTAATCAATACCCCACTTGATAAGATAAGGTCTATTACCGTTTCTGCTGCATAAATGAGCCAGGAATTTTGAGTCACTGCATTCATCTTAAACTAGGTCACTAATTTCATGCCCTGTTGAAAGTCTGCTCTGATCATGACAATAGTGTCCCTTTAAGGTGCACAAAGACTTCAGAACATTAGAGAACATACACAATGCCTTAAAAAAACATCTATGATATCAGTCATTGCTGCACATTCTAAAGCTAGAATGATTAGATTGGTTTACTTAATATTAATGGTAACACTTTCTTGTTGAACTTAGGATACTATTCATACATGATGTAATGTTGACTCTTCACTGACATGGCTTTAGTGTAGATATAATATTGGTACATTCATAATTCATAATAATTTCTCAAGATCACTGATACATAAATCAACACATTTTTATTTGTTTTTTTATTGCAAAATTTATTTATGTACCTGCTAAATAATTTGATATATATATATATGCATTAAAATAATAATTTATTAATTTGAAAATCTGATGATTACCAATGTTGAACCTTCCCTTTAACAGCATTGTACACTCACACTATGAAATCTTTATTATGAAAAACACCATGAAAAGTCAGTTTGCCGCAAAATTGATATTACATAGTAAAGTGCATTTCCCCAGTGTCTGACCACCCTGAAAATGCCCCCCAAAAATGTAATATTTCTTGCTATAAAACAACTGTGAAAGCACAGTGAACTGTTCCTAGCTTTGTTAAGTGCACAGTGATTTCATAGCAAGAAAACGCAGTGAGCATTTTCAGTGGTCTATCACTGTGCAATTGCTGTTAACGACCTATGTTAATTTCACAGTAATATTTCACAAGGTTAATTCACAGCAATTGGACTATTTATTTCATTTTTCATTTCATTTATTGATTTCACAGGTAGAAAAACAAATAAACACAAATTTACATTAAATTAACAGAAACAGAAACAGAAACAAAGGTAGCATCCCTGTAGGATTACAAAAAAGTAAACTAAATTACTGTTGAGTTGATCTCCTGATGGTACCACTTAGGAAGTAAACAAATATTGAATCACACAAAGAATGATAAACAACATGGCTTTATAGGCTTTAGGCATTTTCACTGGAAAGATTTTCACAGTGTCAGTGCTTTTAAGTGTATTGGTGGGGACCTCCAGGCAATGTATATATACAGTGTATATATTGGTGTATTGGACCTCCAGGCAATTCTTGTTGTTAATGATAAAACAAATCTATAATATGATATTACATGTGACATTTTTTGGGTGAACATAACTGAGCTAAATCCAGCACGTTTTTCTCCTTTTTTCATCACAAAATAGATTTTGTACCTATTCACATTTTCCATGTAGATAAGGTGTACAACAGTTTTAATATATGCATCATTACTTGGGTGTGACCCTTGGATACATATGTCATGTATTGAGCTTTACAGATTCTAACTATAATGCCAATGATATTGACAATTAGGGAGACCATCAACTACATGGCTGGATAGCTCAATTAATTGCTTCAAAAAATGTATTAATATTCCCATTTGGTTTTTCTCTAATTAATTAATTGGATGATTTGATAATATAAATAAATAAAAAGAAATGTTCTAGTTTTGATTTGCAAAACTTGTTTGACAATTCAAATGTTTTTAAGGTGTATGTATTTTTTGTGTGGTTCTTATTTTGTGTATTATAAACATGTTACCGTAATTTCCGGAATATAAGCCGCGCGGTGTATAAGCCACACTACCCCAAAATCACCAAAACAAGATTCATGCGTCAACATATAAGCCGCACCGCGTATAAGCCGCACACACAGAGGCCCGCCGGACGCCACTCACTGTCGGTACATCGCCACACAACACGTGGTGCACGCATATCCGCTATAGCTAGTGCATGCGAGCGATAAATAACGTACACTCAGCACACATAGGCCTCGAAATTGCCGAAATTGCCTGGAATGTGCCATTGCTGCGATGCCCAAAAATCACCGTGACATTTCACGGCAATAAATTGCCGTGCCCTTCATTAAATCTTGCATAACAAATGCCAACATTAGACAAGGAAAAAAACGATCTTTTTGCTGTTGTTATAAATGCAAACAAACGTTAAAAAGCTATTCCAGTTGACGTAAAAAGACGGCAAAATTTGCCCATAAAACTAAAACGTGTAGCAAACACGTCGTGTATGTATCAATTGGTACCGTACCCAAGCAGTACATACAGTACCAGAAACCCACATTAAAATCGCTTGCGTGCATGGTAATTAGGTTCGAAGGCAGACAGCCAAAAGGAAAATTTGTTACGCGACATATGTACTACATTTAATTTGTTTATTGGCTGAATTTCTACATAATGTCGGAATTCAGTCAATAGGAAAATTCGTTAGGCTTCCAAGTAGGAATTCAGCCAGGACTTTGTTTCAACAGTGGGTGCGATCGGTAACGAAACTTAACTCGCGTCTTTCTCCGGCTTTTGGAGCTTAATTGTTTTCGCCTGCAGAAAAATACCGTAAGGTTTGTGCGCACGGACGGAAAGAAGTAGTAAGGAGGCAATATAAAGGTTTTTAGGTTTCTGTTTCTGTCTGTTTACCAACGATTTTTGCTTAATTGTGCATTGTGTTTTGTTCTTCAAGATTCATACCTCGGCGTACAAGCCGCACCGCGTATAAGCCGCAGGCAACTTTTACCGGGTCAAAATCAACGTATAAGCCGCGGTTTATATTCCGAAAATTACGGTAGTGTGTAATTTAGACATGCTTCTGGCATAACTATGTAGTTTGATTGACTACAAAAAACACATCCATAGCATATTTCTGAGTCATAGAAATTGGACATTGTATGACTGGCTTGACACCCTCAGCCCAAAATAAGTCTCCGGTATCTGGTCTCCACATGCATCGCTTCAAACCCGTACATCAATATTTTTTAGTTTTTTAAAAATTTTGTTATGAAAAAATGTCCAATTGCAGCCAACCTTGGAGTTCTGCCAGGCTGTGTTTTAAACAATTTTGTCACATAGGGGTATGAACGTTTGCCCGACTTGTACAGCCTCTCTTAGCCACCATACTTTGTATATGGGAAATATGACTTGTACAGCCTCTCTTAGCCACCATACTTTGTATATGGGAAATATGACTTGTACAGCCTCTCTTAGCCTCCATACTTTGTATATGGGAAATATGACTTGTCCAGCCTCTCTTAGCCTCCATACTTTGTATATGGGAAATATGACTTGTACAGCCTCTCTTAGCCACCATACTTTGTATATGGGAAATATGACTTGTACAGCCTCTCTTAGCCTCCATACTTTGTATATGGGAAATATGACTTGTACAGCCTCTCTTAGCCACCATACTTTGTATATGAGAAATATGACTTGTCCAGCCTCTCTTAGCCTCCATACTTTGTATATGGGAAATATGACTTGTACAGCCTCTCTTAGCCACCATACTTTGTATATGGGAAATATGACTTGTACAGCTTCTCTTAGCCACCATACTTTGTATATGAGAAATATGACTTGTCCAGCCTCTCTTAGCCTCCATACTTTGTATATGGGAAATATGACTTGTACAGCCTCTCTTAGCCACCATACTTTGTATATGGGAAATATGACTTGTACAGCCTCTCTTAGCCTCCATACTTTGTATATGGGAAATATGACTTGTACAGCCTCTCTTAGCCACCATACTTTGTATATGGAAATATGACTTGTACAGCCTCTCTTAGCCACCATACTTTGTATATGGGAAATATGACTTGTACAGCCTCTCTAGCCACCATACTTTGTATATGGGAAATATGACTTGTACAGCCCTCTCTTAGCCACCATACTTTGTATATGGGAAATATGACTTGTACAGCCTCTCTTAGCCACCATACTTTGTATATGGAAATATGACTTGTACAGCCTCTTTAGCCTCCATACTTTGTATATGGAAATATGACTTGTACAGCCTCTCTTAGCCACCATACTTTGTATATGAGAAATATGACTTGTCCAGCCTCTCTTAGCCTCCATACTTTGTATATGGGAAATATGGACTTGTACAGCCTCTTAGCCACCATACTTTGTATATGGGAAATATGACTTGTACAGCCTCTCTTAGCCACCATACTTTGTATATGGAAATATGACTTGTACAGCCTCTCTAAGCCACCATACTTTGTATATGGGAAATATGACTTGTACAGCCTCTCTTAGCCACCATACTTTGTATATGGGAAATATGACTTGTACAGCCTCTCTTAGCCACCATACTTTGTATATGGAAATATGACTTGTACAGCCCTCTCTTAGCCACCATACTTTGTATATGAGAAATATGACTTGTCCAGCCTCCTCTTAGCCTCCATACTTTGTATATGGGAAATATGACTTGTACAGCCTCTCTTAGCCACCATACTTTGTATATGGGAAATATGACTTGTAGCACAGCCTTCTTAGCCACCATACTTTGTATATGGGAAATATGACTTGTAACAGCCTCTAGCCACCATACTTTGTATATGGGAAATATGACTTGTACAGCCTCTCTTAGCCACCATACTTTGTATATGGGAAATATGACTTGTACAGCCTCTTAGCCACCATACTTTGTATATGGGAAATATGACTTGTACAGCCTCTCTTAGCCACCATACTTTGTATATGGGAAATATGACTTGTACAGCCTCTCTTAGCCACCATACTTTGTATATGAGAAATATGACTTGTACAGCCTCTCTTAGCCACCATACTTTGTATATGGGAAATATGACTTGTACAGCCTCTCTTAGCCTCCATACTTTGTATATGGGAAATATGACTTGTACAGCCTCTCTTAGCCACCATACTTTGTGTATGGGAAATATGACTTGTACAGCCTCTCTTAGCCACCATACTTTGTATATGGGAAATATGACTTGTACAGCCTCTCTTAGCCTCCATACTTTGTATATGGGAAATATGACTTGTACAGCCTCTCTTAGCCACCATACTTTGTATATGAGAAATATGACTTGTCCAGCCTCTCTTAGCCACCATACTTTGTATATGGGAAATATGACTTGTACAGCCTCTCTTAGCCACCATACTTTGTATATGGGAAATATGACTTGTACAGCCTCTCTTAGCCACCATACTTTGTATATGGGAAATATGACTTGTACAGCCTCTCTTAGCCACCATACTTTGTATGGGAAATATGACTTGTACAGCCTCTCTTAGCCACCATACTTTGTATATGGGAAATATGACTTGTACAGCCTCTTTAGCCACCATACTTTTGTATATGGGAAATATGACTTGTACCTGAGCTCTCTTAGCCACCATACTTTGTATATGGGAAATATGACTTGTACAGCCTCTCTTAGCCACCATACTTTGTATATGAGAAATATGACTTGTACAGCCTCTCTTAGCCTCCATACTTTGTATATGGGAAATATGACTTGTACAGCCTCTCTTAGCCACCATACTTTGTATATGGGAAATATGACTTGTACAGCCTCTCTTAGCCACCATACTTTGTATATGGGAAATATGACTTGTACAGCCTCTCTTAGCCACCATACTTTGTATATGGGAAATATGACTTGTACAGCCTCTCTTAGCCACCATACTTTGTATATGGGAAATATGACTTGTACAGCCTCTCTTAGCCACCATACTTTGTATATGGGAAATATGACTTGTACAGCCTCTCTTAGCCACCATACTTTGTATATGGGAAATATGACTTGTACAGCCTCTCTTAGCCACCATACTTTGTATATGGGAAATATGACTTGTCCAGCCTCTCTTAGCCTCCATACTTTGTATATGGGAAATATGACTTGTACAGCCTCTCTTAGCCTCCATACTTTGTATATGAGAAATATGACTTGTCCAGCCTCTCTTAGCCTCCATACTTTGTATATGGGAAATATGACTTGTACAGCCTCTCTTAGCCTCCATACTTTGTATATGAGAAATATGACTTGTACAGCCTCTCTTAGCCTCCATACTTTGTATATGGGAAATATGACTTGTACAGCCTCTCTTAGCCACCATACTTTGTATATGGGAAATATGACTTGTACAGCCTCTCTTAGCCACCATACTTTGTATATGGGAAATATGACTTGTACAGCCTCTCTTAGCCACCATACTTTGTATATGAGAAATATGACTTGTACAGCCTCTCTTAGCCTCCATACTTTGTATATGGGAAATATGACTTGTACAGCCTCTCTTAGCCACCATACTTTGTATATGGGAAATATGACTTGTACAGCCTCTCTTAGCCACCATACTTTGTATATGGGAAATATGACTTGTACAGCCTCTCTTAGCCACCATACTTTGTATATGGGAAATATGACTTGTGCAGCCTCTCTTAGCCACCATACTTGTATATGGGAATATGACTTGTACCGCCTCTCTTAGCCACCATACTGTTGTTATGGGAAATATGACTTGTACAGCCTCTCTTAGCCACCATACTTTGTATATGGGAAATATGACTTGTACAGCCTCTCTTAGCCACCATACTTTGTATATGGGAAATATGACTTGTCCAGCCTCTCTTAGCCTCCATACTTTGTATATGGGAAATATGACTTGTACAGCCTCTCTTAGCCTCCATACTTTGTATATGAGAAATATGACTTGTCCAGCCTCTCTTAGCCTCCATACTTTGTATATGGGAAATATGACTTGTACAGCCTCTCTTAGCCTCCATACTTTGTATATGAGAAATATGACTTGTACAGCCTCTCTTAGCCTCCATACTTTGTATATGGGAAATATGACTTGTACAGCCTCTCTTAGCCACCATACTTTGTATATGGGAAATATGACTTGTACAGCCTCTCTTAGCCACCATACTTTGTATATGGAAATATGACTTGTACAGCCTCTCTTAGCCACCATACTTTGTATATGGGAAATATGACACAGCCTCACTTAGCCTCCATACTTTGTATATGGGAAATATGACTTGTACAGCCTCTCTTAGCCTCCATACTTTGTATATGAGAAATATGACTTGTCCAGCCTCTCTTAGCCTCCATACTTTGTATATGGGAAATATGACTTGTACAGCCTCTCTTAGCCTCCATACTTTGTATATGAGAAATATGACTTGTACAGCCTCTCTTAGCCACCATACTTTGTATATGAGAAATATGACTTGTCCAGCCTCTCTTAGCCACCATACTTTGTATATGGGAAATATGACTTGTACAGCCTCTCTTAGCCACCATACTTTGTATATGAGAAATATGACTTGTCCAGCCTCTCTTAGCCACCATACTTTGTATATGGGAAATATGACTTGTACAGCCTCTCTTAGCCACCATACTTTGTATATGGGAAATTTGATGTGGTTCAAATAACCGCATATACATGTTAACATGTATCACTTTAAAAAAAGATTACCAAAAAAAAGCATGTTACCACGACGATTATGAAACCAACTTACACGTACGACCAGAAACCTGAGACTTTTATTTCTGGGCCTTAGATATATAAACCCTAAACATTTCTTAACTGTCATTACCTCTCTGTAACCCCACCATCCTCTGTGTTACTACGGGTATCATTATCTTTGTTTCCATGGTAATGACTCTCATCAAGGTGAGTCTTCTTGGAGTCTTCTCTGAACCTCTGATCATACTCAAAAAAGGTATGCAGAAATGTCTGAAAAACAACATCACCAATATAATTATACACAATGCAATAAATAAATATATCTACCCCAAAAAGAAATCTGTATGCATGAATATTTCATCTGTGTAAAAACTGCTTAAAATAACAATTTCAAATAATGGCAGACTACTGGTCTTGTATTTGTTGTTGGATGATTTACAAATCTGAGGTCGGTAACAATTCCTAACAATTTCACAGTTGAAACCATCAGCTTCAATATGAGTCAATATGAGTCAATATGAGTCAATATGAGTCAATATGAGTCAATATGAGTCAATTTCAATGTTTGTAATTCATCCACAAAATGGAAAATTGTTCTCGTGAAAATAGCTCACATTCTCAGGATTTTTGTTTTTAAATAAATGAGCAAATAAATATATCAACTCAAAGAAACAAACATAAATACACCACTGGCCGATATTATCGAAGGCATAGAAATAACAATAATCCAAGCTCCATTTCCTCACTGTAACTGTTACAAGCATTCATTTTTATAATCGATTGAATTTACTACTTGAATTTAGAAAGCTTGGTGGTCCAGCATTGAATGCGTCTGACTACCAGAAGATCCTGAGTTTGAGATCTGCTCGGATCAACTACCAGAAGATCCTGAGTTTGAGATCTGCTCGGATCAACTACCAGAAGATCCTGAGTTTGAGATCTGCTCGGATCAACTACCAGAAGATCCTGAGTTTGAGATCTGCTCGGATCAACTACCAGAAGATCCTGAGTTTGAGATCTGCTCGGATCAACTACCAGAAGATCCTGAGTTTGAGATCTGCTCGGATCAACTACCAGAAGATCCTGAGTTTGAGATCTGCTCGGATCAACTACCAGAAGATCCCGAGTTTGAGATCTGCTCGGATCAACTACCAGAAGATCCTGAGTTTGAGATCTGCTCGGATCATGACTGCTCTTACTTTATTACTCTTCTTTGTTTTCTTCTTTATCCGTTCACAAATTTCATACGTGAACAAGTATTCAGTTCCAAATTTTTTTTTTTTTTTAAAAAGGGGCCCCCAAAAAAAAAGGGGCCCAAAACCCAAAAAAAAATTATAAAAAAAAAATTTTAAAAAACCCCCGGGGGGTTTTTTTCCCCAAAAAAAAAAAAAAAAAAAAATTTTTTTTTTTGGTTTTTAACTTTGGGGCCCCTTTTTTAAAAAAATTTTTAAAAAAAAAATTTTAATTTCAAAAAAAAAGGGGTTATTTTAAATTTAAGGTAAAAAAAAAACCCCAAAAAAAAATTTCCCAAATTTTTTTTTTTTTTTTCAAAAAAATCCCCCCAAAAAAAAAAAAAAAAAGGGTTTTAAAAAAAAAAATCCCCCCAAAAACCCTTTAAAACCTTTTTAAAATTTAAAAAAAAAATTGGGGGGGGGTTTTTTAAAAAACCCCCTTTTTTTTGGGAAAAAAAAAAAAATTTTTTTTTTGGGGGGTTTTAAAAAAACCCGGTTTTTAATTTTGGGTCCCCCCCCCGGGTTTTAAAAAAAAAAAGGGCCCCCCAAAAAAAAAAGGGTTTTGGGTTTAATTTAAAATTTTAAAAAAATTTAATTTTAAAAAAATTTTTTAAAAACCTCCAAAAAGGGGGAAAAAGGATTTTTTTTGGGGAATTTTGCCCAAACCTTTTTTTTTTAAAAAAAAAAACCCCCCAAAATTTTAAAAAAAAAATTTTTTAAAAAAAAAAGAAAAACCCCCCCAAAACCAATTTTTTTCCCCCCAAATTTTTTTAATTTTAAAAAAAAAAACCCTTTCCCTTTACAAAAAAAATTTTTCCAAACCAAAAAATTCCCTTCCCCCCAATTCCAAAATTAAACAAAAACCTTTTTTTCCCCCTTTTTTAAAATTTTTCCCCCAAAAAGGGGGGTTTTTTTTTTTAAAAAATTTTTGGGGAAAAATTTTTTCCCCCCCCCAAAATTTTGGGTTTTTCCCCCCTTCCCAAAAAAATTTAAAAAACCCTTTTTAAAAATTTAAAAAAAAGGGGGCCCTTAAAAAAACCAATTTTTTTGGGGGAAAAAAAAAAAAATTTTTTTTTAAAAAAGGGTTTAAAAATTTTTTCCCTTTTAAACCTTAAAAAAAAAACCCCCCTTAAAAAAAAAAAAGGGAAAACCCCCCCTTTTAAATATAGTTTTTAAACCCCCCCCCCCAAAAGGGGAAAAAAAAAGGGGAAAAATAAAAAAAATTAAAGGGGGCCCCCCAAAAAAAAAAACCCCCCAAAATCCCGGGAAATGTTTTTTTTCCGGGATAAAAAAGGTTAAGTAAAAAAAAACCCCAAAAAAGGTTTTAAAAAAAGGGGGTCCCCCCCCCAAAAATTTGGGGGCCCCGGGGGCCCCAAAAGGTTTTAAAAAGGGGGAAAAAAAAGGGGGGGCCCCCCCCCTTTTTAAAAAAAGGGGCCCCCCCTAAGGGGAAAAAATTCCGGGGCCCCTTTTTTTTTTTAAAAAAAAAAAAAAACCCGGTTTTGGGGGGGAAAAATTTTAAATGGTTTTTTGGGTTCCCCAAATTTTTTTTAAAAAATTTTTAAACCCAAAAACCCCTTCAAAAACCGTTTAAAAACCCCCCGGAAACCCCCCAAAAAAAAACCCCCCGGGGGCCCAAAAAGGGGGGCCCCCTTTCCCCCCAAAAATTTTTTAAAAAAAATTTTGAAACCCCCCCCCCAAAAAAAAACCCGGACCCCCCCCCTTTAACTTTTGGTTTAAAAAAGGAAGGGCCCCCCATGCCCCAAAAAATTTTAAAATTAAAAAAATTCCCCCCAAAAAACCCCCAAAAAAAAAAACCCCCGGGCGCCCCAACCCTCCCCCAAAAACCCAAAAAAAAAGCTTTCCGGGTTTTTTAAAAAAACCTTAAAAATTAAAAAAAAGGGGGGCCCCCCCCCCTTTTAATAAAAAAGGAACCCTTTAAAAATTTCCAGTACAAAAAAAAAACCCCCCCCCCCCTTTTTAAAAAAAACCCCCCCTTCCCCCCAAAAAAAAGGGGGGAAAAAATTGGGGGGTTTTTTTTCCCCCCCCCCCCTTAAAAAAAAAGGCCCTTGCCCACCCCCCTTTTTTAAAAAAAACCCCCCCTTTTTTCCCTTTTTCCCCCAAAAAAAAAAGGGGGAAAAATCATTTTTTTTTAAAAAAAAAACCCCCCCCTTTTTTCCCCCAAAAAAAAAATTTTAAAAAACCCCCAAAATTAAAATTTTTTTAAAAAAAAAAATCCCCCTTTTTTGGGGCCCCCCCCCCCGGTTTTTAAAAAAAACCAAAAAAAAAAAACCCCCCTTTTTTAAAAAACCCCCCGGTACATAAAAAAACCCCCCAATCACAATTTTCCGGTACATACATAAAAATTGGCACCCCCCCCCCCCTTTTTACATAAAAAATTTCCCCCAAAAATTTTAACCCCTTTTTAAATTCCAAAAAAACCTTTTTCCCCCCCCCCCCCTTTTTTTTTTCCCCCCCAAAAAAAAACCCCAAAAAAAAATTTTTCCAATAAAAACCCAAAAAAAAAAAAACCCCCTTTTAAACAAGGCCAAAAAAAATTTTCCAACCACACTGCCGTAAAAAAAGGGGAAAAAAAACCCCCCCCCCAAAAAAAGGGGGGAAAAAAAGGGGCCTCCCCCCAAAAAAAAAAGGGGGGGGAAAAAAAAAAAAAAAAAAAACCCCCATTTAAAAAAAGGGGCCCCCCCAAATTTTTTTTAAAAAATTTAAAAAAATTTTTAAAAAAATTTTTTTTCCCCCAAAAATTTTTTTTCCCCTTGTTTTTTTAAAAAACCCCCCCCCCCAAAAAAATTTTCCCCAAAATTTTTTTAACCCCCCGGGGGCCCCCCGGGGAAAAAAAAACCCCCCCCAAAAATTTCAAAAGGGGGGGGGGTTTTTTTTAAAAAACCCCCAGCCAAAAAAACCAAAACAAAACCCCCCAAAAAAAAAACCCCCCCCAAAACTTCAAAAAATTAAAAAAAAAGGGCCCCCCCCCCCAAAAATTTAAAAAAAAAAAACCCCCGGGGTTCCCAAAACCCCCCAAAACCCCCCCCCCCCAAAAAAAAACCCCCCCCCAAAAAAAAACACCCCCCCCAAAAAAAAAACCCCCCCCCAAAACCCCCAAACCCCCCAAAAACCCCCCAAAACCCCCCAAAACCCCCAAAAAAACCCCCAAAAACCCAAAAAACCCCCTTTCCCCCCCCCAAAAAAAAATTTTTAAAAACCCCAAAAAAAAACCCCCAAAAAACCCCCCCCCCCCAAAAAAAAAACCCAAAAAGAAAAACCCCTTTTTCCCCCCCCCCCCCCAAAAAAACCAAAAACCCCCAAAATTCCCCCCTTCCAAAAAAAAAAAAAAAACCCCGGTTCCAAAACCCCCCCCAAAAAACCCCCCCTTTTCCCCAAAAAATTAATTAAAAACCCCTTTTAAAAACCCCCCCGGGTTTTTTAAAACCCCCCCCCCAAAAAAAACCAAAAAAACCAACTTCCCCCAAAAATTTTGGGGGGCCCCCCCCAAAAAAAAAACCAACTTCCCCCCCCCAAAAACCCCCAAAACCCCCAAAAACCCAAAAACCCCCAAAAAACCCCCCAAAAAACCCCCCAAAAAAAACCCCCCCCAAAAACCCTTTTAAAACAAAAAAAAAAACCCCCCCGGCCCCCCCCCCAAAAAATTTAAACCCAACTTAAACCCCCCCCCCTTTTAACCAAAAAAAACCCCAAAAAAAAAAAACCCGGAATTCCCCCCCCCGGGAAAAAAAAATTAAACCCCTTTTCCCCAAAAAAATTTAAAAAAAAAAAAAAAAAACCCCCCCCCCCAAAAAAAACCCAAAAAAAAAAAAACCCCCCCCCAAAAAAAAAAAAAAAAAATTTTTTCCCCCCAAAACCCCCAAACCCAAAAAAATTTTTAAACCCCAAAAAAACCCAAAAAAAAAAAACCCTTTTTAAAAAAAAAAAAATTTTTTTAAAAAAAAAAACCCAAAAAAAACCCCCAATCCCAAAAAGGGCCCCCCCCCAAAAAAAAAAAAAAATTTTAACCCCCAAAAAAAAAAAAAACCCCCCCCCAGAAAAAAAAAACCCCCCGGGCCCCCCTTAAAAAAAAAAAATTTAAAAAAAAAAAACCCACCCAAAAAAACCCCCCCTTTTAAAAATTAAAAAAAAAAAATTTTTCCCCAACCCCAAAAGGGAAAAAAGCCTTTCCCAAACCCCCCCCCAAAAACCCCCCCAAAACCCCCAAAAAAAACCCCAACCCCCCCCCAAAAAAAAAATTTAAAAAAAAACCCCCCCCCCCCAAAACCCCCCCCCAAAAAAACCCAAACCCAAAAACCCCCAAAAAACCCCCCCCTTTTAAAACCCCCAAAAACCCCAAAAACCCCCCCAAAAAACCCCCCAAAAACCCAACCCAAAACCAAAAAAAAACCCCCAAAATAAAAAAAAAAAACCCCCCCAAAAAACCCCCAAAACCCCCCCAAAAAACCCCCCAAAACCCCCCCCCAAACCAAAAAAAAAAACCCCCCCCCCAAAAACCAAAAAAAAAAAAAAAAACCCCCCAAAAAAAAAAAAAACACCCCCTTTTGGAAAAATTTCCCCCCCCCCGGGAAAAAAAACCCCCCAAAACCAATTAAAAAAACCCAAAAAAAAAAATTAAAAAAAAAAAAAAATTTAAACCAAAAAAAAAAAAAAAATTAAACCCCCCCCCCCCTTTTTTCCCCCAAAAAAAAACCCCAAACCCAACCCCCAAAAAAAACCGGAAACCCCCCAAAAAAAAGGGGGTTTTTAAAAATTTTTAAATTTTAAAAAAAAAGTTTTTCCAAATTTTTTTTTTTTTAAAAATTTTTTTAAAAAAAAAAAAAAGGCAAAAAAAAAATTTTTTTTTAAATTTTTTTCCCTTTTTCCCCCCAAAAATTTTAATCAAAAAAAAAATTTTTTTTTTTAAAAAAAAAAAAAGGGGAAAAAAAAAAAAATTTTAAAAAAAAATTTTTTAAAAACCCCCGGTAAAAAAATTTTTTTGCTTTCCAAAAAAATTTTAAAAAATTTTTAACCCCCCCCTTTTTTTTTGGGGAAAAAAAAAATTTTCCCCCCTTTAACCCAAAAAAAGGGTTTAAAAAATTTTTTTTAAAAATTGCCCCCCCAAAAAAATTTTTTTTAAATTAAAAAATTTTTTTAAAACCCCAAAAAAAAAAGGTTGTTTTTAAAAAAAAAAACCCCCCCCCCTTTTTTTTTTTTTGGGGCCCTAAACCCCCCCCAAAAAAAGGGGAAAAACCCCTTTTTTTTTCCCCCAAATTTAAAAAATTTTCCGGGGAAAACCAAAAAAATTTTTAAAATCCCTTTTAAAGGGGGTTTTTTAAAAGAAAAAACCCCCTGTGTTTTTTTGGGGGGTTTAAAATATTTTTTTGGGGGGTTGCCCAAAGGGAAAAAAATTTTGCCCCAAAAATTTTTTTTTTAAAAATAAAAAAAATTTTTTTTTTTTTTAAAAAAGGGGTTTTTTTTTTAAAAAAAAAAGGGGGTTTTTTAAAAAAACCCCCAACCCAAAAAAAAAAGGGGGGGTCCGGGCCTTGGGGGGTTTGGGGGTTCCCCCATCCTGTTTCCAATTTTTTGGCCCAAAATCAGAACCCCGGTGACCAGTCCCCAGATAAGGTTGGATGTACACTTAACCGGGCCCAGACAATAACCCAGTCGGGATAGGTTTGCAGTACCTAATGCTTTATCCCACGCAACAGCCCTTATCCTTTTTGTTCGGTTTGTTTTTTTATTTTCCCTTTAAAACCGGTGGAAAAAACTAGCCCAACCCCAATGTGTAAAAAAAAATTCTTAAAATTGGAATCAGTTGATTTGGGTACAAAAGTGACAGACATTTTTAACTTACCTCTAATGCCATCTTCATCAAAGAATACAGAATTGCAGCTATACACTGTTAAAAAACAACCCGCACAACACCTGCAACCCAAAAATAAAATTTTTAAATTCCAAAAAATATTTTTGTGGTTTTTAAAAATTTTAATTTTTAAAATGTTTTATACTCATCATTAGTATATTCAAAAATCATTAGATCTTGATGAACTCTTTTGCAGCCAAAAAGAGTCAATTTTTGACCCCCACCCTTCATAGCAAAATTTTACTTGGACCCATATCTCAGGATGACTATTTCAGTGTTTATGATCCATTTTTAGATTAAAATGAAAACAAATAACTTTTTGATAAAATTTTTTTATATTTTTTTAATTACACAAAAAAAAAAATTTTTAACTTTTACAGGTTGGTTTCGTACATTCTTTATTCTTTTTTTAAAATATGGGGCCCTTTACAAAACTGTAACTTTTCATGTTGGTTTTCTTTTTTATCTCTTTATTCTCATAAAGTATGGTTTCAATTTAAAACTTTCTTTCACATGTTGGTTTCTTTTCCTTTTCTCTTGGGTTCTCATAAAAATTTGGGTGGAAAATTTTCAAAATTTTAACCACCCGGGGTTTTTTGTACATATCTTGATTTATAAAATTTGGATAATTCCAAAAACCCTTTAAATTTCACAGGGGTTTTTTGTACATACCCCTTTATTCTCATAAAAAATTTGGGTACAATTTTTAAAAACTGTAACTTTTCATGTTGGTTTTGACATTTTCTTGATTTCATAAAGTATGGGTCATTTTTCAAAGCTGTAACTTTTACAGGGTTGGGGTTTTTGTAAACTTTTTGATTTTCATAAAATATGGATACAAAAAAGGGTGTAACTTTCACATGTTGGTTTCAAAATTTCTCTTGATTCTCAAAAATATGGATAATTTTTCAAAGCTGTAACTTTAGTTGGTTTCTGAAAATTTCTTGATTCTATAAAAGGATACATTTCAAAACCAACTTTTACATGTTGGTTTCTGAATATCCTTTATTTCATAAAGTATTTGGGTACATTTAAAGCCCTTTAAATTTTTACATGTTGGTTTTGACATATCTCTTGATTCTCATAAAATTGGATACAATTTTCCAAAACTGTAACTTTACAGGGTTTGGGTTTTTGACATATTTTTGGGTTTCATAAAGTATGGATATTTACAAAACTGTAACTTTCAGTTGGTTTTGTACATACTGATTCTCCCAAAAATATGGATCATTTCAGTTTTAACTTTCACATGTTGGTTTTTGTACATATCTCTTGACCCCTTAAAATATGGAACAATTTTCAAAGCTGTAACTTTCACATGTTGGTTTCTTTTACATATCTCTTTTATTCTCATAAATGGAAAATTTTCGTTTTAACTTTCCCGGGTTTGGGTTTTTTACATATCCTTGATTCTCATAAAGTATGGATACATTTACAAAGCCTTTAAATTTCACAGGGTTTGGGTTTGTACAATTCCCCCATTCTCATAAAAATTGGGTACATTTACAAAGCTGTAACTTTCACAGGGGTTTCTTTCCAAAACCTTGGGTTTCAAATTGGATCATTTACAAAGTTTTAACTTTCCGGGGTTTGGGTTTTTGTAATATCTCTTGATTCTCAATGGATCATTTAAAAAAACTGTAACTTTACATGTTGGTTTTTACATATTCTTGATTCTCTAAAATATGGGTTAAAAAATTTAAAACTTAAAAATTTTAAGGGTTTGGTTTTGACATATCTCTTGGGTTCTCATAAAAATGGATCTTTTTCAAACTGTAACTTTTAAAAGTTGGTTTCAATATCTCTTGATTCTCATAAAATATGGATGCATTTACAAAGCTGTAACCCTTTTAAAATTTTTGGGTTTTTGAATATTCCTTTTTCTCATAAAGATGGATCATTTTACAAAGCTGTTTAAATTTCACGGGGTTTTTCTGTACATATCTCTTGATTCTCATAAAGTATGGATCATTTTCAAAGCTGTTTAAATTTCCAAGTTGGTTTCTGTACATATTTTTGATTTCAAAAGTATGGATTAAATTTTCAAAGCTGTAACTTTCACATGTTGGTTTCTCATATCTCTTGATTCTCATAAAAAATGGATCATTTACAAAGCTTTCCCTTTTACTTTGGTTTTTACATTTCTCTTTACTCAAAAGTAGGATCATTTACAAAGCTGTAACTTTCAAAAGGGTTTGGGTTTTTCATATCTTGATTCTCATAAAGTATGGGTCATTTACAAAGCTGTAACTTTCACAGGGTTTGGGTTTTTGTACATATTTTTTATTCTCATAAAAATGGATGTTTACAAAACTGTAACTTTCAAGGGTTTGGGTTTTTGTACAAACTCTTTGATTCTCTTAAAATATGGATCATTTTTCAAAGCTGTAATTTTACATGTTGGTTTCTGTAAAATTCTCTTGATTTCTAGTTGGATGATTTTCAAAATTTAACTTTTACATGTTGGTTTTTTTAATATTTTTGATTCTTTTTAAAAATATGGATCATTTACAAAGCTGTAACTTTCCCTGTTGGTTTTTTGACATATCTCTTGATTCTCAAAAGTATGGACAATTTTTTGGTTTTAACTTTACATTTTGGTTTTCTTTCTTGGGTTCTCATAAAAAAAAGGATGATTTACAAAGCTGTAATTTTACAGGTTGGTTTTGACATATCTCTTTATTCTCATTTAAAAATTTGGGTGAAAAAAGCTGTAACTTTTCGGGTTTGGGTTTTTGTATTTTCTCTTTATTTCATAAAATATGGGGCTTTACAAAATTTTTAACTTTTTACAGGGTTTTTTCTTAAAAATTTTTGGGTTCTCATAAAGTATGGACTTTACAAAGCTGTAATTTTTACATGTTGGTTTCTGTACTATCTCTTGATTCTCATAAAGTATGGATACAATTTTCAAAATTTTAACTTTCACATTTTGGTTTCTGAATTCTCTTTACCCCTTTTAAAAATGGAAAATTTAAAGCTGTAACTTTCCTGGGGTTTGGGTTTTTGGGGTTTTTCTTGATTCTCATAAAGATGTGCATTTCAAAGCTGTAACTTTCACAAGGGTTTTTCTTTTACATATTTTTGATTCTCATAAAAATATGGATACATTTTCAAAACTGTAACTTTCAAAAGGTTTTGGGTTTTTACATATCTTTTATTCTCATAAAGTATGGGTCATTTTTGGGGTGTAACTTTTTACATGGTTTTCTGTACATATCTCTTGATTCTCTAAAAGGATCATTTTCAAAAAAAAACTTTCACATGTTGGCTGTACCTTCTTGATTCTCATAAAGTATGGAACCCTTTACAAAGCTGTAACTTTAAGGGTTTGGGTTTTTACTATCTCCCTTGGGTTCTCATAAAATATGGATCATTTTCAAAATTTTAACTTTTTTACAGTTGGGTTTTTTTCTTTTCTTGATTCTCATAAAGATGGATCATTTACAAAGCTTTCTTTCACAGGTTTGGGTTTTTGTACTATCTTGATTTCTAAAATATGGATACATTTACAAAGCTGTAACTTTCCTGGGGTTGGGTTTTTGTACAATCTTTTTGGGTTCTCATAAAGTATGGATACATTTACAAAACGAATTTCACAGGTTGGTTTTGTACATATCTCGTTTCAAAAATATTTGGAATCTTTACAAAGCTGTAACTTTCCCTGTTGGGTTTCCTTTTACATATTCTTGATTCTCATAAAAAGGATGCATTTGGGTGTAACTTTTTCCCGGGTTTGGTTTTTGTACATATCTCTTGATTTTTCATAAAAATATGGATGTTTTCAAAGCTGTAACTTCATGGGGTTTGGTTTCTGCACATTAATCTCTTGATTCCCCATAAAGTATGGATACATTTACAAAGCTGCAACTTACATGTTGGTTTCTGTACATATCTCTTGATTCTCATAAAGCATGGATACATTTGTGTTGTAACTTTCACATGTTGGTTTCTGTATATCTCTTTGGATTCTTCATAAAGTATGATACATTTACAAAGCTGTAATCCTCTGTTACATGTTGGTTTCTGTACATATCTCTTTGGATTCCTAAGGAAGTATGGATACATTTACAAAGTTTTTTTTTTTGTAACTTTCACATGTTGGTTTCTGTACATATCTCTTTGATTCTCATAAAGTATGGATACATTTACAAAGCTGTAACTTTCATGAGGTTGGTTTCGTACATATCTCTTGATTCTCATAAAGTATGGATACATTTGCAAAGCTGTAACTTTCACAGGTTGGTTTCTTTGTACATATCTCTTTGATCTCATAAAGCATGGATGCATTTGGTTAAAGCTGTAACTTCATATGTTGTTTTCGTACATATTCTTGATTCTCATAAAGTATGGATGCATTTACAAAGCTGTAACTTTCTACAGGTTGGTTTCTGCACATATCTCTTTGACTTTCATAAAGTATGATGTATCTTTTTACAAAGCTGCAACTTTCACATGGTTGGGTTTCTGTACATACTCTCTGATTCTCATTTAAAAGGTATGGATACATTACCAAAGTTTAAAATCTTCACATGGTTTCTGTACCTTTTCATCTTGATTCCTCATAAAGTATGGATACATTTACAAAGCTGTTAACTTTCTTACATTGTTGGTTTCTAACATATCTCTTGATTCTCATAAAGTATGGATACATTTACCCAAAGCTGTAACTTTCATATGTTGGTTTCTGTACATATCTCTTGATTCTCATAAAGTATGGATACATTTACAAAGCTGTAACTTTCATAGGTTTTGGTTTCTGTACATAATCTCTTGGATTCTCATAAGTATGGATGCATTCACAGCTGAAACTTTTCACATGTTGGTTTCTGTACATATAACTTGATTCTCATAATATGGGTCATATACATGCTGTAACTTTCACAGGTTGGTTTGCACATATCTCTTGGATTCTCATAAAGTATGGATACATTTTACAAAGCTGTAACTTTCACAGGTTGGTTTCTGTACATATTCCTTTGATTCTCACAGTATGGATACATTTACAAAGCCGTAACTTTTACATGTTGGTTTCTGTACATCTCTTTGATTCTCATAAAGTATGGATACAAATTTACAAGCTGTAACTTTACATGTTGGGTTTTGCACATATCTCTTGATTCTCATAAAGTATGGATACATTTACAAAGCTGTAACTTTCACATGGGTTTGGTTTCTGTACATATCTCTGATTCCTCATAGCAATATGGACACATTTACAAAGCTGTAACTTTCTACAATATATTGGGTCTGCTATCTCTTGATTCTCATAAAGTATGGATACATTTACAAAGCTGTAACTTTCACAGGTTGGTTTCTGTACATATCTCTTGATTCTCATAAAGTATGGATGCATTTACAAACATGTTACCATCCCAAAATCAGTCAAACATCTACTGAATGACATCTGGTGATAAGCCGATGCAGGCAGGAATAGCATTTTACTGTAATACATGACCAACAAATCATTATTAGAGGTTACAGACAAAGGCATGCGGCGTGTGTTATCACGAATAGACCCTAAATTCATTGAACATTTAAAAACTCACCCAATAAGTTGCTTGTCTAATGAAACCTTGCATATCAAATATGCCAGTGATTTTAAATCTTCCGTGGTTAAAATTGTTTTCCTGTGAAATAAACAAAATGCCAAAGAACCATGTGATATTAGCCAGGAGGAAGTCTTTGACGTCCCAGTTTGCTATGGGAAATCAAGGTCAGTGAACCATAGTATTAGCCAGGGATGTCTCCTTGGATGCCCAGTTTACTATATGGAAATCATGTCAAAGGGAAACCATAGTATTAGCCAGGAGGTGTCTTTTTGGATACCCAGTCGGTTATGGAATCATGTCATGGGAACCATAGTATTAGCCAGGGATGTTTTTGGATGCCTAGTTTGCTATATATGGAAATCCCTTATTATTGCACTTCCGGGTAAAGGTTGATTAAAAGCAAAATTATTTGAACACCTGTTTTAAATCAACAATCAATTTGGATGCATTATTGGGAATTCTTATGGCTTCATGAAATTGTTTCAATATATTTCAAAATTGTTAAATAAAAATACAAAGTGATTGCTTAAATTGCCAAAATGCTGAACATTTTCCACAACGTCTTTAACATTTTCTTGAATTTAACAAATGTAGCAAGAATTTTTACAGAGCAACATTATGAAAATTTTTGAAGATTTAAATAAAAACAAAATCAATCTAAAAAAAAACATTGAAAGTTTGCAACATTTTTCTTCAGAGGTTTCTGGGCTGGTGGTGAGGGTAAATGGGATCTCTTTCAGGGGATTGTCATTGTCATTGTCATTCCTAGGACACCGATTCCATGCCCTGATAAGGTCATATTACTGTTGCTGCTGTATAAATGAGCCAGTAATTTTCAGTCACTATGTTCATCTTAAACTAGGACACCGATTCCATGCCCTGTTGAAAGTCTGCTCTGACCGAGACGATACCGTCCCTTTAAACATGTTGTGAACTTTATATGTTTAAATGATTTTGTTTCCATTTTAACGTGTTAACTTCCGAACCGTAATCTGAATGAACACTTACCTGTCATGTATCACCACCAAACACTGAGTCATTATCTTAATTACTTGCAGTAAATTAGATACAGGAAGACGACTTGGTTTAATCTGTGAAACAGACTGCTGTGAATTCCCTTTGCTTTGAGGACATCTGAAAAACACAAAGTTCAAATTGTCATTGGCTACTGAAGAAATATTACTTGTAAAGGGAATGTACAACACTGGTATTTGGTAATTCATGTTCATTTCTATCCTCTTATTATCAAGATAAATATTATAAAACTAACCTGTGCTAATGTCATCACAATATGTGCTCATGGTATTTTTATATTTTACAAAAAGTTTCCAATTCCTGTTTTCTCTAAGATGAAAACACTTCATCAGAGGAAATCATTTCTCAAGATGATTGATATGTGTACGTTCTTAACACCAAGTAAGTTATTAGATAGAAACTCATTCATTTTATAATCTGGTAATTATACCAATGTTGTACCTTCCCAATATTATACTTAACACATGTGGGCAACTACTTATTAATTGATTGGATTTTTGCTCTACCTTGATGTATCCTCAATTTACCCTAAATGACGCACCTAAGGTTATATAATCAACTGGACGGTAACTTACAAATGAAATTAGCAGTTTGGTGTTTCAGTTTGTTTCAGTGAAGGATTCTCTTGTAAAATGCGGAATTTCAATGCATGATCATACTGCGGACGCCTTTGAGCTCGCTTTTGAGACGCACAGAATTGTAGTCATCAGAAAAATTGATGTTGGTATAATGACTCACCCCATACTGTTAAAGTTTATGGGGGCACAGAAAATGTACCCAAGAAGAAAAACAGTTGAATCATGTTTCATCTTATTCCAGATGGTTGTAAAATTGTTTTTAATCTTGAAAATAAAAATATTGTTTTCGATTTTTAAAATGAAATGGTATAATTTGGAGAAGCTCTCAAAACTTTTAATCAATATTCTTGAAAGACCAATAAAATGGAAGGTGGTTACAATTTTTGCAAAAAGTACTTTAAAACTGTGTAAATGTGTAAAAATGCTGTTAACATTTTGTCAAATAAAAGATTTCTTTTCATAACCATGATTTTAATGTTTTATTTTCTCAATAATTTTCCACTACCGTCAAAATAAACACCAACAAATTAAGTAGTCTTCGTTCGCTTCTTCTATAAGGAATGTGTCCATTTTGAGGATCAGTATTTCTTTAAAAAATCATTGCAAATGCAAAGCATTCATATATTTTGGTTTCCACAGACAACAGCTTGTTGACGGCATACAACAATAAAATCACAGATGTTCGTGAAAAAAAATTGAGATCATGTAAATCTCTTACTATTTCTATCTAGTAAAATCAGTGGTTAAACAACTTTTTCCACTTTCACAACCACTAACTTTCCAGTAAATCATACAATTTCACTATAATTTATATTTCTGTAACAAGCACGACTTAGATAAGTTTATGCAATCAGTAATACGCCATAATTTTGTAAGTTTTCCGAGAAATGCCAAGCCAAAAGTAGGTGCGTCATTTCACGAGTGCGGCGAATTACGTACATTGACGATATGTATGAAGCAATGTATATTGGTACTTTATAAGTGTCTGTGAACAAACTCCACAGGTGACTTGGGCGGGATTCAAACCCATGACGTCTTAACAATTTGACCACTGAGCTTGCATATCAAAGCAGATGTTCAATAATCCAACAAGAATTTTATGTGATCAAGACCATTTCTTTTTGGTGGGGGCAGTGATTTTTAATTCTTAGGTGGTACATTGCCATCTCCATCTCCCTGTAATAAATTTTACCCAGTCCCTCTCAGGATCAGCCATGATGTGTGCAGGCATTAAGCGTAAAGCTGAAGGATTAATCCTGGATTTTTATTTATTCTAGTCGCTCTGTTGGGCATTCTTAAGACTTTTAGTGACATTGTTTTAATATATTCCAAAATGAAATGAGACAGCTATGAACATTGTACTTACCTGATGCCTTCCATGGTGTGTGTATGCAAAACTGAAGAAGGTAACAATGTGTCCACCTTCGCTCCTATAGAGAACAAAAATTACATTCAAACTGGAACAATAATCATCAATCAAAGTTAATGTGGGAGCTGCTAATAAGCAGCCAATTTCTTGCTTACTGTGGGCGTGTCACTTCATAGCACTGCTTACCGTTAAGCATAGAAAAGAGCATGCGGTAACTTGCCAGCCATTATTGCTAGCAAATGAGTGATGTAACAATACAAATCCATGGTGAATACTCATGCAACTTACAGAATTATCTTGCTAACCTGTGAAATACGCTTACATCTAGCAGATTTCTTCTGCTTTAGTTAGCAGAAAAAATTGCTTACCGGTAAGCAGTGCTATGAAATTGGGCTGTAGACAGCATGCACATCAGCAAATAGCTGCTATATTTATGTATTCTACAACATGTCAGTATTATTAAGACAAAGATATGATATATAACTATTGTCAATGAAGGTCTTATACCCACTGTCCTCTCCTTGTCATAAATAATATATGAGCATGATAGTGTTTAATTATAATCAAGTGGTCAAATTTGATTTTTGAAAATGATATGAAATAATCTAATAATTAACTAGGTTAATTGATTCCAAGTACTGATGATATGGTGTATTTCAAGAATCTACAGAACATGGCCATATCACAACCTGTATACAAAATTTAAGTGACAATATCGTCACGATTAATTATAGGGCATGGAATCGAAGTGTTAGATTTAGATTAACTCAGTGACTGAAAACAATGCCCCACATGATAATGTCATATTACCGTTGCTGCTGCATAAATGCGCCTGTAATTTTCAGTCACTGTGTTCATCTTAAACTAGGGCACCAATTCCATGCCCTGTTGAAAGTGTGTTCTGATCGTGACAATATTGTCCCTTTAAATTGAATCACAGACATGCCTTTGTGTTACTACAATAACCTTACTCTGATGTTGCCGTAAACAAATATAACTTAAACTGTTATGTTTGATGTTACCGCCACTGTGTCCCATCCTATCCCCAGATATCCCTACATTGTGTCCCGTCCTATCCCCAGATATCCCTACATTGTGTCCCGTCCTATCCCCAGATATCCCTACATTGTGTCCCGTCCTATCCCCAGATATCCCTACATTGTGTCCCATCCTATCCCCAGATATCCCTACATTGTGTCCCATCCTATCCCCAGATATCCCTACATTGTGTCCCATCCTATCCCCAGATATCCCTACATTGTGTCCCGTCCTATCCCCAGATATCCCTACATTGTGTCCCATCCTATCCCCAGATATCCCTACATTGTGTCCCGTCCTATCCCCAGATATCCCTACATTGTGTCCCTTCCTATCCCCAGATATCCCTACATTGTGTCCCATCCTATCCCCAGATATCCCTACATTGTGTCCCATCCTATCCCTAGATATCCCTACATTGTGTCCCGCCCTATCCCCAGATATCCCTACATTGTGTCCTGCCCTATCCCCAGATATCCCTACATTGTGTCCCGGCCCTATCCCCAGATATCCCTACATTGTGTCCTGGCCCTATCCCCAGATATCCCTACATTGTGTCCCGTCCCTATCCCCAGATATCCCTACATTGTGTCCGTCCCTATCCCCAGATATCCCTACATTGTGTCCCATCCTATCCCCAGATATCCCTACATTGTGTCCTGTCCTATCCCCAGATATCCCTACATTGTGTCCCGGCCCTATCCCCAGATATCCCTACATTGTGTCCCATCCTATCCCCAGATATCCCTACATTGTGTCCTATCTCATCCCCAGATATCCCTACATTGTGTCCATTCCTATCCCCAGATATCCCTCACATTGTGTCCTGCCCTATCCCCTCAGATATCCCTTACATTGTGTCCCGTCCTATCCCCAGATATCCCTACATTGTGTCCCGTCCTATCCCCAGATATCCCTACATTGTATCCCGTCCTATCCCCAGATATCCCTACATTGTGTCCCATCCTATCCCCAGATATCCCTACATTGTGTCCCGTCCTATCCCCAGATATCCCTACATTGTGTCCCATCCTATCCCCAGATATCCCTACATTGTGTCGCGTCCTATCCCCAGATATCCCTACATTGTGTCCCATCCTATCCCCAGATATCCCTACATTGTGTCCCGTCCTATCCCCAGATATCCCTACATTGTTACTTGGACCATACCATAGTTGACAAAGATTGCTGTAATGTCTGTGAGTGTTGGGAACCATGGCTGGACTGTTGGATGCAAGTGTGGAAATGAATTCATTGTTGACCACATCATGTCAAAGATAGTCCCTGCAATTATCATCCTATCATGAATGGACACTATGGGAGAAAATATGCATTATTTTAATAATAAAATCATAAAGCAAGTGTGTGATTTGACAAAAGTAAAAAATCCTGAAAAATGGGTAGCAGGCCTGGGTCTCCCTTTGGTCTAGAGGACAAAGCCCCCTGAACCTCCTGTGGGTAGCAGGCCTGGGTCTCCCTTTGGTCTAGAGGACAAAGCGTCCATGAACCTCCTGTGGGTAGCAGGCCTGGGTCTCCCTTTGGTCTAGAGGACAAAGCCCCCTGAACCTCCTGTGGGTAGCAGGCCTGGGTCTCCCTTTGGTCTAGAGGACAAAGCCCCCTGAACTTCCTGTGGGTAGCAGGCCCGGGTCTCCCTTTGGTCTAGAGGACAAAGCCCCCTGAACCTCCTGTGGGTAGCAGGCCCGGGTCTCCCTTTGGTCTAGAGGACAGAGCCCCCGGAACCTCCTGTGGGTAGCGGGCTTGGGTCTCCTTTTGGTCTAGAGGAGAAAGCCCCCTGAACCTCCTGTGGGTAGCAGGCCAGGGTCTCCCTTTGGTCTAGAGGACAAAGCCCCCTGAACCTCCTGTGGGTAGCAGGCCTCGGTCTCCCTTTGGTCTAGAGGACAGAGCCCCGGAACCTCCTGTGGGTAGCAGGCCAGGGTCTCCCTCTGGTCTAGAGGACAGAGCCCCCTGAACCTCCTGTGGGTAGCGGGCCTGGGTCTCCCTCTGGTCTAGAGGACAAAGCCCCTTGAACCTCCTGCGGGTAGCAGCCCTGGGTCTCCCTTTGGTCTAGAGGACAACGCCCCCTGAACCACCTGGATGTTTAATTTTGGAGGATTTACAAACTCTCCACATCCACACAAACAAGAAACTAGAGGTTTGGGCATAATACAGGGTTCTTCTTTCTTTCCTTGGTGGCTACTTCTCTTTTTTGAGGCAAAGGGAGATTTTTTAAAAACTCATGTAATCAGGACAAATCCTGAGAAATGACAGGCCTGTAAAGGGTGCATTCTAGTGGTTTCCCCGGCCGAGATTACTTGAGTAAGCCACATGGTCGAGCCCCCAGCACAATCTAATCGAATGAGCATATGCCCTCTGTCTCGTTGTCATTTAGCAATGTGAGAAATGTCAAAGGTCGCACATTCAGGGCGAATAACTTTTATGACATTGTGAGCAAAATATGGTACGTAACTCGTTTATAGAAGAGACGATCAAAAACTCCTTTTTCCAGGATAAAAGGGAACTACTGATCAGACATTTCAGATCGATACGAAACAACCCATCTTCCAGCACAAGAATGGTCTCTACTCACAAATGCATTGTAAAGAGAAGCAAATAAAGCACATTAAATATTCAATATTCAATCGTCTATCAATAATATTAAAATAAGATAACTCACTGAGTTTAAGAAGCCACAGCATAACAGAGTCTGGACACTGCTTCATCAGGTACATGTCATCAATAGTCCCAGACATAATTAATTCCTCTAGTTCCTCTGATAAGGACAAATTAAACAATCAGTCACAATTAGAAGGATATTATTTCTCCACACTCATAATAGTTAATGGTAATCTTCACTCTGGAACACCTCAAATCCCCATTTCTCATGAGAATCAAATCTCATCCAATCGCATCCATCTGATGCCTCATCTAACAACAAGCATCCGTCTCATGCCTCATCTAACAACCATCCATCTCATGCCTCATCTAACAACAACCATCCATCTCATGCCTCATCTAACAACAACCATCCGTCTCATGCCTCATCTAACAACAAGCATCCGTCTTATGCCTCATCTAACAAGCATCCGTCTGATGCCTCATCTAACAACAAGCATTTGTCTCATGCCTCACCTGATGCCTCATCTAACAACAAGCATCCGTCTGATGCCTCATCTAATACCTACAGGAGATGAAAAGATCTTTTTCAGATTTTATGTATGCCATCTGACAACTCCAGTATATATTTGTTCAGAACTTCATTTATCTGTCAATACCACAGTATTTTCTTAAAATTCTATCAATTTCTTCCCTTATCGATTATCTTATTCACAACATACCTGGATTGGATGTTATTAGAAGTTTCTCCATTGCATTGGCCTTGTTTGAAACAAACCCACAGTCTGACAAAGAAAGTCTCCCAGGAAATACAAAAAGCTGCATAAATTAAAACAAATTCAATAAACAAATGCAACATAAATCAACAGCCGACTGTCAGATCACAAAGGAGCCGCTATATAGAGCCTACAGAAGTACATACAAAAGAATTTGCCTATGTCCATGGGTGCACACACGATTGGCGTAATTGTACATATTGGTACCTCTCAGCTACGCGCTGGCGATTTATTGTGACACTTTGGTTATTGGCTCTTAAGCAATCATACGTGAATGTCACAATATATGTTTGACGATATATCAGGGATGAAAAAAATCGATATCCCCCAAGCCTAATTAAAGGAGAGCTATGATGTTGGACAGAGATCAGTTGTGAGTGATGTGGGAGGCTGGTGGTATAAATACAGTACAAACAAATAATAATTGTATTACCTTGCCAATGTCATCATTACAAAAGATGTCTTCTCCTGGATGTAGTGATGCAATTCTTTCATTCTCTAATGCATACTGTTGGCAAACGATATTAACAAAACTCACTGTCAAATTTATATCAAGAAACTGTTGGCCATTGATATCCCAGGCATGAGAAATTTTTTAAATTGTGAAATGTCTGAAAATCTTGATGGGGGGGTCTAGGGTCAGATCCTCAGATCCTCGGCACAATGTATCATATGAAATCCCTAGAATGGTATAGTCAGATCCTGTCTCTATCCTTGATTGGATAAAGACAGGGAACTAGTCTATATCTCACACTTCTTAACCAGTTCGCTAGAATGGTATAGTCAGATCCTGTCTCTATCCTTGATTGGATAAAGACAGGGAACTAGTCTATATCTCACACTTCTTAACCAGTTCGTGTCGGGAATAAACAAGTTTTTCTGGACCCCTGTATGTGCGGGTTTCTTTTCCCCACACAAACACGTTAATGGAAGCTTCCACAGCACGTGGCCACGTCTACCGAGCATGTCACTGTACACTCGGCTCGTTGCCACGTCAACCGAGCATGCATATAAATATTCCAGAGCTTCCTCTGGCATGTATAGACGCTCTCCGATCCGTGTTGCAAAAAAAAATTGCGTGTATACACGGCGATCCGACGCCAACTGGTTAAGCACACACACACATTTCTGAGTATGGTTCAACTGAGCATGTAAAGCTAAACCTTGCACGTTTGCACCATGCATGCTAGAGGATAAATTTGTTATCCTGTGCATGCTCGTGGAACACATACAAATATAACATGTCTGTGTCACATGCCACTCGGCCTTGTTGACCCCCCCCCCCCCACCACCTTTCAATGGAGTTCCATATGGCCAAGTGGTTTAGCGCATCAGATTTGTGTTCTGAAGGCCGAGTCGTCAGAACTCGAGTTCGAACCCTGACCGCGACCATGGTGCTTATGTCCTTGAGCAAGACACTTGATCATACTTGCTTTTCTCCACCCAGGAGTAAATGGGTACCTGTGAGGGCAGTGTTGGTTGTTGTGTTTGATAAGTAATTGACTTGAGCTGTATACTCCCAGGGAGGTTTCGGGAATGATTTATGAGCCTGATGAGCAGGGGTAAATAAAGTGCATTGGAACCTCACGGTGATATGTGCTATATAATGAATTGTTTATTATTCTTATTTTGTATTTATATACAGGGGAGTGTCAACTGGTTTTACCCGGAACTGGGTATTAGGTGATGTTTAAACTCTGACCTACAAGTACGAGATCTGTATGTACTTACTTGCTGTATAACGGGATGTTTAACCTCTGACCTACAAGTACAAGATCTGTATGTACTTACTTGCTGTATAACGGGATGTTCAACCTCTGACCTACAAGTACAAGATCTATATGTACTTACTTGCTGTATAACGGGATGTTTAATCTCTGACCTACAAGTACAAGATCTATATGTACTTACTTGCTGTATAACGGGATGTTTAACCTCTGACCTACAAGTACAAGATCTGTATGTACTTACTTGCTGTATAACGGGATGTTTAACCTCTGACTTACAAGTACGAGATCTGTATGTACTTACTTGCTGTATAACGGGATGTTTAACCTCTGACCTACAAGTACGAGATCTGCATTGTACTTACTTGCTGTATAACGGGATGTTTAACCTCTGACCTACAAGTACAAGATCTGCATTGTACTTACTTGCTGTATAACGGGATGTTTAACCTCTGACCTACAAGTACGAGATCTGCATTGTACTTACTTGCTGTATAACGGGATGTTTAACCTCTGACCTACAAGTACGAGATCTGCATTGTACTTACTTGCTGTATAACGGGATGTTTAACCTCTGACCTACAAGTACGAGATCTCTGTGTACTTACTTGCTGTATAACGGGATGTTTAACCTCTGACCTACAAGTACAAGATCTGTATGTACTTACTTGCTGTATAACGGGATGTTTAACCTCTGACCTACAAGTACCAGATCTATATGTACTTACTTGCTGTATAACGGGATGTTTAACCTCTGACCTACAAGTACAAGATCTGTATGTACTTACTTGCTGTAGTGTCTCTTCATGCTCTGGTAATAAGGCTGTATTTACAATATTTCCTGAATTTTCTTTTTCTTGTGTTCTTTCTAGTTTTTGTTCTTGTCCGTGTGATTCTTCTTCTTCTTCTATCAGTTTTGACATTCCTCCTTCATCAATATCATGCCGTAGTAATTCCTGTAGATTAGAAAGCCCTGGATCTTTCTTGATCTACAAAATAAACAAATTAATATTAAGGGAATCAAATTCCCGATCTTCTGTAGAATTTATACATTTTTCTGCACTTTGCCCCTTAAATAAATCATAAAAGGACTATGAATAAAAAATGACTCATGCATTTGTCCATTAAATAAATATTGCTCTTTAACCCTGATATGACTGAAAGGGTCAAAATCAGTCAAAATGTTGATATATACTTGCTAAGTTGAACACTGTCAAACCTTATGTGTCGTAAATGCATTTATAGGTCAAAACGAATCAACCGTTTTTGACCGGTAAAAAGCATTGTCTTGTATTGTTTGAGGGTGGTTAAAATGACAGTAAAAGCCAGTCAAAAATGCCCCTGTGTGCACTTTTGGGTCAAAAGTCAAAACAGTCAGTTGATTTTATTTTGACCACTATAGCTACTTGCCACTAAAGTTCAGGGCCCATATTCATAAAAGCCTGCTAAGCCTAGTTGGCAACTAAATTGGCCCCTAACTGCCAATTAAGCCTAGTTGGATACTAGTGTTAAAGTGTTATTCATAAAATGCCGCTAAGCTTATTGGACTGCTAAGTTGTCTGCTAACTTTAGAGGTGATCTTGGGTACCTCTAAGTCACTAGTTGACAACTAAACCCTTCATTTGTATGTTTGACTCTGACGTGAAAACATGGCTAGACGGATTCTGCAACTGGTACAGTTGCATCGTGCAATGAGGAGGGAAAGAGTATTCAGAGACAGGCGTAATCCAATTGAGATTTTTACTGATGATGAATTGATCAAGAGATATCGATTGTTCATAGAAAATCTTCCCTGATATTGCGTGTAAATAGTCTTCCAAGCATTAGCTTTCTTTCGGTTGGTGTTTACATCTTTATGTTTACTGTCGATGACATCCTTGAATTCATCATACTTTTCAGCTATTAATAAGTTCTCTTCCTGAGAATAATTAGCTTTCCTTATTTTTTTTTGCCTTCTCGTGTATCCGCCATTCTGAACCTGTGTGTTCACGATGCTGAGAACATAGACCTGCCTGTACATTGCATTCGATAGGCGCACACACACAGTTCGTGCATGCACAGCTCTATTGTTAGACACATAAACATGCCACTCATATTGAAAGTGAAACTTACCCATATTGTGTTTTGTGGTTTGGAACAATGCCAACTGCTAAGTTAACAACCAACTAAATCCTAGTTGACAACTACCTGGCACTGTCCCTAGCAGGGTTTTATGAATATGAAAATAGCAAGAAACTATGGAGCAGGCAACTAGGCATTTAGCAGCCTGCAAAGGCCTAGTTGGCTGCTAGTTTAGCAGGCTTTTATGAATATGGGCCCTGGAGGGTTAATTTAACCCTCCTACTACTACAAGGGTCAAAATCAGTCAAAATTTTGAAATACTTGCCAAGGTATATCTGGTGCACTTAAAAGTCAAACACTGTCAAACCTTACGTGCAGTAAGCACATTTACATGTACAGGTCAAACTGAGTCTACTGGTTTTGACTGGTAAAAGCATTGTCTTGTATTGTTGAGTGTGGTCAAAATGACAGTCAAAACCAGTCAAAACCTGTTTGCACATTTGGGTCAACCATGGAGGAAGAAAACAGAAGGAGTCACATCGCCCAGCTTATCTCATAACCAATTAGCACTTCGGAGTGGCCCATTGGAAATACATTACGGCCACCCGCTGCGCTTACAAGTTTAACGACCGCGATAATCCCCTTGTGTACAATGTCTTTTGCCGCTCGGCTTGCTCGCGACCAGGATACATAATTGGAGGGTAGAAATTGAAGCAAACGAATAAACACAAAACGTATGCGCACTACTTCTTCATGGCTTTTTATATTGCGCAATGCATTGTCTTCAATAGCGATTTTTCCACCGAGTATTTTGGTGTTTTGATCGTCGAATTTGGCTTAATCCAAAGCTGACTTACGCTAAATATAACATTCAGATGTTTAAGCAATAAAGTGTCTTTTTAGCAACTTATTTTAAGGATATTTCCGGTGATCTCCGAAGCCAACCAATTGTCAAATTCAAAGACGTGTTGTTTAGCTTTTTATCATTTCAATCCTCATATATGTATCGATGCTGTACACTGAAGATATTGCAGTGTTGGATTCGTAGGTCGAGTTGGATCGGGAGCCAGCCTTCCGTGTAGTGCAATAGGACAACGCGTCAGCAATGCGCGCAATGCGCATGTGCAAAGAAAGCCTGGCTGTAGTTCTCCTCGATAATCGGATTAAACGATTAGCGCTGGCTTAGAAATTTTACGACCGCGGCAAAAGACATTGAACCTTTGATATGCCTTCGATGTGACTCCTTCTGTTTTCTTCCTCCATGGGTCAACAGTCCAAACAGGCATTTGACTGGTTTTGACCTCTACAGCAACTTTCCACTAAAGTGAATCAATAGTAGGAGGGTTAATGGGAATAAATGTATTCTCTTTGAATGATGTACATCACCAAGAATAAATTCTTGCCTTAAGAAATATTCTTTTTTTTATTCCCCTGAAATAAATATTCTTGACCCCCAGTAAGCACTTCCTAGACGGTGATTGACAGCCCCATTGTTAGGATAGAAACCATTGTCTGGCTTGGCAAAAACATGAAAGAAAGCCACTGAACATAACACATTGTAAGGCATGACATAGCCTAGCCTACATCACACAAATAACATTGCCAATAGGATAGGCTAATGATGAAAATGGACAAACACACATTTAATGAAAACGAAAACTGTTACTGCCTTCTGTCTTTGAATATTCGAACCAGAAAAACTATCAGGATCTATGATTCATAGATTGAATTAACTGAATATATGGTTATTTGGCACAGCCCTATGATTTACTTCTCAATGTGTTATTTTTGCCTGATACTTGATGTGTGTGACTTCAAATTTATTTCTTCCGCTCAAAAAATGTTTCAGAACATTTTATGCCAGTTAGTCAGTGCCAACCAAAGCTTGGATCAAATTATTGTACTTTCTAGTCGACTGTTGATATTGAACATTTGTGGGATTGTTAATAGTCCAATAATAACATGTTCTTTGAAAATTCATTTGCAGAAGTGTTTTAATTTATATCAGTCAGCATTGAATATGCATGCTTAAGCCTGAAATGCTAACAATCTTGAGTCTTACAAAGTATGGATGCATTTACACACATATTACCAAAAGCATTTGCAGCCATTTTGCCAATTGAGACTGAATTTATAACTGAAAAAACATAAATAAATATGATAAATAGAGAATTAGCTGTTGCAAACTGCTTGTACCAACATAACCCAAACTCACTAGGCCCATTTGCTTACATATAACCTGAATCCTCCAAAATCCTTCAGTAGTAAAGCAAGCACATGACATGTATGTAGGGCTGTGCATTTTTGGATATTTTTGAATCCGGATACCCGAAATCAGGAAACTTCGGATACCCGGATACCCTTTTTCTTTTTTGTTGAAAACATGCCTCCGGTGTGTACAAATATATGTGCTGTAAATGGTAACAAATTGACTTTTATAATACAGAGGATACCATACTTAAATCGTTCTTTTCTTTATTGGAGTGCAATCTCTTGAATTTAAAGAGAATTGTCTGTAAAAGTGTACATTGTTCAAGAGTTACAGATTTCTGTTCGCACCGCTCAAATGTTAAGTCCTACTTTTAAAAAGTCATTTACGGGTAATTGGAACCGAAAAATAGAACCAGGTAATGACCGTTTCGGTCTGGTATCCAGATACCCGGATACCCAGCACAGCCCTACATCTATGCACACATGAGTTTCTAATCTGTGATACATGTACATGGCCAGGGACCCTCCCTGCATGCATGGAGCAATAAACAGTGTCCACTGACCCAAGCACTGACCTTGCAATCACTACAACAAACATGGATGTACATGTACCATGGAAAGGCAAGTATGCCTAATAACCTCAATCCTCCAAAATCCTTCACTTTAGCAAAGAGGATTTTGGAGGATTTGGGAAGGTTAGGGTTAAAGGACCTTACACAAGATAAATAATAGCTTACCTGTGTGTTGTTCCTCTGCACTATCTCATCTAAAGAGTATTTCAGTTTCTTCACGCCGGCAAGAGATGATTCATGGTTTTCACTCTCTGAAGACTCCTGATAAGTTGATAAGTAGCAGCATAAAATATACCAACAATTACTACTTGATAATAATCTCTTCTTTTCTCATAATTAACCCTCCTACTGTTTGACCATTTGAAACCATTCAAAATTTCCACTTACCAAAATGCCCATTGGTTTTGTACACACCTGGTGATACCAACTGAACAGTGTTGGTAGCAAGCTTTACTACCATTCATATCCATTCAAATGGTTTTGAATGGTGGATACACTACACCTTGGTGTGTTTCCATAGCCGAATGGATTCAAATGGTGAATGTACTTCACAGTGGCTTATCATTCAAATGGTACTGAATGGTGGATACATTACACCTTGGTGTACAAAACCTGCATTATGTAGATAAAGTGGACTATCCATCATCTCAGTACCCTATGGAGTTTTAACACATGGTGGTCAGTGTACAAGTAATTGATCTACCACTTAAAAATGGCACTAGGGTCTTTAGGGTATAGCAGACCTGTCATTCAAAACCATTTACTCATGTCACTGGCATAGAGGGTCCATTGATTCACTACTAAGAAGTATCCAAACATGGTTTTGTATTAGCTGACCTACCATTCCAAACCATTTGGGGAATCAAT
This sequence comes from Zoroaster sp. YZ-2022, assembly GCA_029582265.1. Lineage (NCBI taxonomy): Eukaryota > Metazoa > Echinodermata > Asteroidea > Forcipulatida > Zoroasteridae > Zoroaster > Zoroaster sp. YZ-2022. The sequence continues at coordinate 18,140,076 of CM055820.1, forward strand.
ACTGTACAGTTATTTCACCATTCAAAACCACAAAAGCGAATGGTTTCAAATGGTGGAACAACTTGTATGAAAAAGGCACCAGAAGTAGGAGGGAACTGTTCATACTCCCTTCGTTCTTCTGATGGTGAAACCCTTGTCGTCCACAAGTCATGTAAACAAGTTGGTGAAAGGGTCTTTTCCATTGTTTTTCCCTATTTATGGAATAGCGTACTCATCCCCATCAGAAATTTGAACAGTGTCTTGTCCTTCAATAATTGTAGCTGGTCATCTCTCTTTCTTTTGTCTTCATTCCTTTTTCCTTTCCTTGCTATAGCACCTTATATCCTTTAATAATTTGGTGCTCTATAAATCCAGTTATTATTGTTATTATTATTATTATTATTATAAACCTGTCACTTCTCACATGTAACACCGAAAAGGGAAGTTCAAGAGCTTTCAAAAGTTAAAAGTGTGTCCTGGGTCACCAATTTCGCTGAAAAGGTCAATTATTTCATGACCTTTAAACTCCTTATTACCATTTGACCCAGGGGAAAAATAATTTGACTGAGAGGGTTTCTCCAAAAGGGAAACAACTTTGCTAAATTTCACTTTGCCATGTTTTTCAAAATCAGTGACGATGATGGAAAGAACCTGTTAGTTTATAGTACTTACCGAAATAACTGTACTCTGTGATTTCAGTGGGCTCTTGGATCTGCTGAAAAAGATCATTTAATAGATTTTTTTCAAGTTTTGTCAAACTTTATAGTACATGTTTAAATAAGGTCCAAAATATTTAGTAATTTTATTTTATTATTTTTTTAAATAGAATCTTGAGAGCCGTGCTTAACATATTCTTTAGAGCTTACTGATTAGGTAAAACACTTCAGCATTTTTTCTCAGGTTGTTTACATAATTAAATGATGTCATTAAAAATATTCCATCAGGGAGAAAAATTTTGTCCCAAACTTGAACATCACTAAAACAGCTACTGCATGCATTATGCATAAAGCTCTGTAATGCTGGGAGAATAATGCAATCATGGAGGTGAGCCTGTGTAACGTGGGGCCAATTTTATACATCTGTAAGAGTAATTGCGGTGACACCATGTGAAATGCTCAATTGAGTAGTAATTAGTTCTGAAAAGAACTAGTGGTACAACTCGACATTTCGATCAGTATGCTCTGATCATCCTCTGATCGTCCTGAGGACGATCAGAGCATACTGATCGAAACGTCGAGTTGTACCACCAGTTTTTTTCAGAACTACTACTCAATTGTGCATTTCACATGGTGTCACCGCAATTACTCTTACTTATCCTCCTCACCATGCAAAGCTACAAGTTCTTCATACATCTGATTAGCAGATAAAATTGCTTACTAGAAACATCTGCTTAGCAGAATTCTTTGGTGACCAGCCAAACTTTCATACAAAATGTATGCATTCTGGCTGGTAGTCTGTTTTAAATTGCTTAGTAAAAATGTTTGCTTAGCAAAATTCTCAGCTTAGCAGCTCTATAAAATTGGCCCCTGGAGTACTCCCCCATGTTACCCAAATCCTGCATCCACTCTGCTAAAAAAAATGGGCAGTATCGTCACAATCAGAGCAGACTTTCAACAGGGCATGGAATCAATGTCCTAGTTTAAGATGAACACAGTGACTGCAAATTACTGGCTCATTTATGTAGCAGCAACGGTAATATGATCTTATCATGTAGGAAGATATTTTCAGTGACTGAGTTAATCTAGGGTAGAATGTCGTATCTGGCCGCCACTATTTTTCATTAAATATAACCAATAATGTAATCTTACCTACCTGGTAAGGTGGAGAACATATGGATGATGATGGACATATACTTCAAATTATTCCAGGATATTTATTTCATGAAAAAAATCAGGCATTTTTGGTATACGATGACTTCCTCAGTCATGTCAGTCTGATCTTGTTAACTTGACAATTAGTGACTAACACAGTCATTGTACATGCGCAGTGGCAACTATAATAGGATCCTTCTATTTTCTGAAGGGGAGGATTTTTTTAGAAGGGAAATCAAGTCCGAAAACCATCACAAAAGTGGATTTTAAAGATAGTTTTCGCTTTCTGTACCACCAAAAATCGATAGAATAATTTTTTAACTGGTTAGTGGTTGCAAAAAAATTCCAAAAAACCCCTTAAAAAGTGGCGGCCGAATACGACATTCTTTCCTTTATCTAAAACAAGCACTCTGATTCCATGCCCTGTTGACGATCCTGCCCCTTTAAGTCGTAATTTATTTCTATGATGTATCATCAATGTAGGTTGATTATCCTATAGGAATGTGACTTGTGATGTCATGCTTAAACCAAATCCGGACAGTATGTGCGCGTATCCTGTTTTGGTTTAGGCGTTAACATTGTCTCCAGACGATGCATTGATCTCTATTGTAGTGATGATGGAGATCAATGAGGCAATGTGTCCTTTGACATCAAGTCTAAACCAAAATAGGATGAGCACACATACCACCGGGCAGAAAACGTGACTAAACAACAATTTTGTAAACAGAGGTCACATCATCTATATATATATATATACATAACAGCAAAAGAAATGTCACCCCCTAAATTTTGATAAGTCTGAGAACGTGTTCAGCTTATGTGTCCTCAGACGTCATGCATGACGAATTTTGAGGTCAACCAAATTTGCCACATTGTGTTCGTGTTACACTCCATACTCATAATATTCTTCATTAAACAAATTATATTAATTATAAAATGAAAATAATAAATATTTTTAGGGGTGACGTTTCTTTTGCTGTTATGAATATATCCCTCAAAATGGGCTAAATTATCATTTCAAAGTGACAAGATTTCACATTTGCTATCCTTTACCTAACAGAAGATGTATCTTGCAGTAAAGCAGTGGGTGGAATGTGCAGAAAATTATCATCACTGTCTTCTTCTTCCTCCTGTGAGGTATCAGTTAACTCATCTTGGCTAATTTCAGTCATGTTAACCTCACACTTGCATTCTGAAATAAATAAAACAATAAAAGCAATTGCTATTACAGTAAATTGTGATGAAAGAATGCAGAATACAACCGCCACTTTTCAATCCAAATGTCAAATACTACAGATTTTCCTTTGGGTAGAATGTTGTATCTGACCGCCACTTTTCTCATTCAGTATAACCAATAATGTAATCTTACCTACCCAGCAAGGTGGAGAAAATATGGATGATGATGGACATGTACTTCAAATTATTCCAGGATATTTATTTCATGAAAATTAAGGCAGTTTTGGTATACGATGACTTCCTCAGTCATGTCAGTCTGATATTGTCAACTCCCTGTTAGTGACCAACACGGTCATTGTACATGCGCAGTGGCAACTACAATAGGATCCTTCTATTATCTGAATGGAACAATTTCGTTAGAATGGATATAAAGTCCGAAAACCATCATAAAAATTGATTTTAAAGAGTTTTCGCTTTCTGTACCCCAAAAAATCAATAGAATAATTTTTTAACTGGTTAACTTAGTGGTTGCAAAAGATTTTTTTTTTTTAACCTTAAAAGTGGCAGTCGGATATGACATTATTTCCTTTCCTTTTAAGTTTTAAAAGATGATAAAAAAGGACACATTTAAGGAGAGGAAAGTGCAGTCAAGTGAGGATTGGAAATTATATTTTGGGAGATTTTGAGCAATGAATGTATGGCACACGCGCACATCCACTCTTGTGTCCAGTGAGATGTTGATGTTACTTATACTTGTTAGCCACGTTGTCGTCTGCTAAAAACACTTGCTTAACAGTTAATAACTGTGTTACTGTGTTAGAAAACTGTTGTTACTAATTAGTGCAGAACTTGTGCTGCTCTGTCAAAACATGGAGGAAGGAAAATATTTTCCTTCCTCCATGGTCAAAATAATTAAGAACTGTAGTGTAGGGCCTACCTCACTTTTGGTCCTTAGAAATCCTCAGCAACGGCAAAATTATTCGCCAATAACTTGTTTTTGGTAGGGTTGCAGAGTACTACTACTAAAAGTACTAGTACATGTACGAGTCAACTCAATCAAATCAAAGATTGTT
>CM055820.1:18144614-18228563 GCA_029582265.1 Zoroaster sp. YZ-2022
ATACGTAGAAAATATCGATATTGCCCAAGCCTAGTTTGACACTTTAACTGTCTTTGACACCATGTTATCCATGATGCGTACTTATTCCAAACTTCCTTTCAGCAGAAGTTTAGCCTTTGAGAGAGTTTGTGTTGAATCCTCACCAGATATGCAGTTTGTCACAATGGCATTTGCTTCCTCTGGTATACTGTGTTTAAGAAATAGTTTGTCCTCATTATTGTTGAAGTCTTAGATTCGAAGGAATGTTCAAGAGCCCTTACAAAAGCATGATAATCGCCGGATTTTACCGAATGGTTGTATATTTGTCTTTGGAGGAGGGCTGACCATGGCATTTAACCAACAACTTCACAAGTCTACGCCTTATTGCATCATCATTTCCTTTTGCTGTTGAAGAAAAGAGGATGAGCATTATCTCTGTACTTTGCCTCCACTCTCACTAGTCATGACAGTAGGTAGTAATACTAAAATCTTCACTTCTGGTATGCCTAGACTGGCTCCAGAAAGTGCCGTAACCATGGATCTACACTGGACATCATTACACTGTCCTCAAGTTCATCCATTTTTGCTATATTCTGATGAAACTCAATTTGAAAAATGGTTTTTCAACTTAAATGTACGCAGCATTGCGTCTTCATTCTCTGGTATTTAATGTTAATTTCTAACGCTCCAAACACAAGCATAAAATTACAATAAGTTATTACCAACATCCTTAATGATTCAAAGCCCTTTATATTCGCTCCACACCTGATGCCCTCTGCAAGCCTACTACCAAGGTTGGCAGTGAAACTGTCTAAGAGATATTCATGTCATAGAAAATATCAATCAACACGCAGCATGGAGCTCAATGATTTATCTTTGGACTGGAAGTATTACTTCTCACTGCATACAAACAAATTAGATTAGAAGTGCGTAGTTCATTTTTGCTGATCAAAATATATTTAGGCTCTATGCATTGTCAATTTAGTCTACGATGACACATCATAATCAACATTTGTACAAATCATTTAATTTTGTTTTTGTGAGAGATTTATGGGAAGATTGAAAACTATTCTACCATGGTCCTGACAGCCTCATGCAACTAAGTCAAGAGAGGGCGCTTATATAAGTTTACTGGATGATGATTTTGTCACCAACACTTGGGCATGATACATATAAGGTTGTTCGATAACCATTACACAGCTCTCAGAGAGTGAAGTTTAGGAAAACCAAGAACATTGGTGAAAATAACGAAATTAATGGACTTTAATGATTTTGTTTAAACGCTTACTTTGTTTCCCATCTTAGACTGCTGGACAACAACTCAATCAGTGATATTACACCAGGAACATTTGATGGTTACAAAATCTCAATGAATTGTTAGGATTAATGTTACACCAATTATGCAGCATGGAGCTTCAATACGATTTATCTTTTGACTGAAGTTAGTTCTCACTGTATACAAAACAAATTAGATTAGAAGTGCTTAGTTCAATTTTTGCAATAGAAATATGATCTAAGGTATTGTCACTTTAGTCTACTTATTATGACACATCATAATCAACATTTGTACAATAACATCAATAAATAATAAATATCCCATACACACAACACTCTGTAAATGGAGGGTAGCATTCCACCGCACTATATTTAGTATATCGATGCACATCGAAAGTGTTGCCTATCGAAATTTCGTTTTATTGTAGCTACTATTTAATGCTGGCAGGATATACTTTCTGTAAGTATATGACCAATCACTTAGATTTAAGTATGCTTTCATGAACTCAAAACATTTATAACTTGTTTGATACCATGAAAACATGCTTTCAATTGTTTTCATGATTCAATCTAGTACCCACTGTTTTGTGGTTAGGCTGGTCACAATATGAACACTGTTCTGTTATATATTGCACCCCCTAAACTTGTTTGATACCATGAATTTTTTATTTTTAGATTTTTTTCCAGGAAATTTAAGAATATTGTTGAAAATAACCATATCAACAGGTTTTAATGAGCCCTTTTGTTTTAATGCTACTTGTTTTCCTCCCATCTAAGAACACCGAATGAGTCAACAAAATCAGTGAAATTGTACCAGTGAATATTTAATGGTCTACAAAGTCTTCAAATCTTCAGAAAATTTCAATAACGCGCATCACAAAAAGTGTATGTGTGCCGATTGAAAAAACATGTGTCATCAACATGGAAGGCCTGTAGGACAACAAATTATTTGTAAAATTTCTTATGTTCAAAAGGTGGAACGAAAGCATGCTTCATTATACTGTACGGAGATATAAGTTTTTCAAAAATAAAAACATTAATCAAAAATTTCAGCCACACATGGTCTGCAGGACAAAGAAAATTATTTTATGTTCTTAATTTGATGCAATAAATACATTATTGGTTCTATTTATCTTTAGGTTCATTTGTAATTTTAGTTTTTTCAAACAAAATAAACTTGGTTTTCTCCCGGGAATATGATCAGAGGATACTGATCAAATGTTGAGTTGCAACCAACCAATTCTTTTTTGGAACTATTTACTACTCAAACAGAATTTCTACATAGTGTCACCGCAAACTTTAGGCACATGATGCATTTCAGTGAAAAATAACCAAATAAATCTGGCTTTGAATAATATGTTTAACCCTACTGTTTTCCCCATTTTAGATTGCTGTGGAGCAACAATATCAGTGAAATTTCATTAGAACATTTAATGGTCTACAAAATCTTTCAAACCCCTTGTAAGTATTCATGTCATCAATTTCAATCACACAGCATCGAAAGTGTACTGATTTCTCTGAAGTTGCTATTCTCAGGGCAAACAACAAATATTGGATGAAGTTCAAGTTCATGTAAGCTCCGATTGAAAATACAACGTCTAAGTATTGTGTTTTTCTTTTTTGGTTGACCATTAGTTGGTCTAAAATGTTGAGTGAAAATGTAAATGATTTGGGGTTTGCTCTGAATTATGTCCACCCTCCCCGTAAAGAAAAACGGGTTAAAGCGACAGTCCCTAATGGGGTTAATAATTATTTAACAATTGAAAATAACACTTTCTTCATCAAAAGTGCCAAGTAAATGAGGAATTATTGTGCACTAGGCCTTCTCTCTCTCTCGGTACAGGTCAAATGGGATCTATAATCATTCAACGCACAAATATCAAAGCATATCAGAATTCAACTTATTTAACTTTTTAAAGAATCAACAACCTGATATGAAAATATGACACCAATTTTGTTCCTTCATTTGTTCAAATTCTATTGTATGTGTCATTATAGGATTGTATCACATTCTCATAGTGCTCTCTGTATACTCTAAATGTTGGTGTATTGTATCACATTCTCATATTGCACTCTGTATACTTAAATGTTGGTGTATTGTATCACATTCTCATAGCACTCTGTGTACTAAAATGTTAGTGTGTATTGTATCACATCTCTCATAGTGCACTCTGTATACCAAATGTTGGTGTATTGTATCACATTCTCATAGTGCACCTGTATACCAAATGTTGCGTATTGTATCACATTCTCATAGTGCACTTGTATACTAAATGTTGCGTGTATTGTATCACATCTCATAGTGCACTGTGGCACTAAATGTTGGTGTGACTCATATCTCTCATAGTGCACTCTGCATACTCAAATGTTGGTGTGGATCACATCTCCTCATAGTGTGCACCCCTGTATACTAAATTGTTGGTGTATTGTATCACATTCTCATATTGCAACCTCTGTGTACCAAATGTTGCGTTATTGTATCACATTCTCATAGTGCACTCTGTATACTAAATGCTGGGTGTATTGTATCACACTTCTCATATTGCACTCTGTATACTAAATGTTGGTGTATTGTATCACCATTCTTCATAGTGCACTCTGTATACTACCAATGTTGGTGTATTGTATCACATCTCATATTGCACCTGTTGTATACTAAATGTTGCGTATTGTATCACATTCCTCATAGTGCACTCTGTATACTAAAATGTTGCGTATTGTATTGTATCACATTCTCATAGTGCACTGTGTACTAAAATGTTGGTGTGGATCACATTCTCATAGTGCACCCCTTGTGGCTACTAAATGTTGGTGTGGATCGAAGATTTCTCATAGTGCACCTGTATACTAAATGTTGCGTATTGTATCACATTCTCATAGTGCACTCCTGCATACTAAAATGTTGCGTGTGGGATCACATTCTCATAGTGCACTCTGTATACCAAATGTTGGTGTGGATCACATTCTCATAGTGCACTCTGTATACCAATGGTGTATTGTATCACATTCTCATAGTGCAACTCTGTATACTAAATGTTGCGTGTATTGTACTGTCAACATTCTCATATTGCACCCTGTATACCTCTAAATGTTGGTGTATTGTATCACATTCTCATAGTGCACTCTTGCATACTAAATGTTGGTGGCTGTATCACATTCTCATATTGCACTCTGCATACTAAATGTTGGCGTATTGTATCATTATCTTCTCATATTGCAACTCTGTATACTGTAAATGTTGCGGTGTATGTGCTCACATTCTCATAGTGCACACTGGTATACTAAATGTTGGTGTATTGTATCACATATCTCATAGTGCACTCTGTATACTAAAAATGTTGGTATTACAGGTATCATACATCTCATAGTGCACCCCTGGTATACTAAATGTTGGTGTATTGTGTATCACACTCATAGTGCACTGTGTATACTAAATGTTGGTGTGGATCATTTCTCATAGTGCACTCTGTATACCAAATGTTGGTGTGTGATCACATTCTCATAGTTAAAAGTACTCTGTATACTAAATGTTTGTAGATCACATTCTCATAGTGCACTCTGGTATACTAAATGTTGGTGCATTGTATCACATTCCTCATAGTGCACTGTGTACCAAATGTTGGTGTGATCACATATCTCATAGTGCACTCTGTATACCAAATGTGCTGGTGTGTGATCACATTCTCAGTGCACTCTGTATACTAAATGTTGGTGTATTGTATCACATTCTCATATTGCACCTGTATACTTAAATGTTGGTGTATTGCATCACATTCTCATAGTGCACTCTGTATACTAAATGTTGGTGTATTGTACCTGATTCTCATAGTGCACCTTGTATAACTAAATGTTATGTATTGTATCACATTCTCATGGGTGCACTCTGAGTACAATTAAAATGTTGGTACTTACACACTTCTCATAGTGCACCCTGTATACTAAATGTTGGTGCATTGAACATCACATTCTCATAGTGCACTCTGCATATACTAAATGTTGGGTGTATTGTATCACACTCATAGTGCACCTGTGTACTAAAATGTTGGTGTATTGGATCACATTCTCATAGTGCACTCTGTATACTAAATGTTGGTGTGTGATCACATTCTCACAGTGCACCTGTATACTAAAGTGTTGGTGTATTGTATCACATTCTCATATTGCACTGTGTACTAAAATGTTGGTGTGGATCACATTCTCATAGTGCCCTCTGTATACTAAATGTTGGTGTGGATCACATTCTCATAGTGCACTCTGTATAACTAAATGTTGGTGTATTGGTATCACATTCTCATATTGCACTCTGTATACTAAATGTTGTGGTGTATTGTATCACATTCTTCATAGTGCACTCTGTATACTAAATGTTGGTGTGCATTGTATCACATTCTCATATTGCACTCTGTATACTAAATGTTGGTGTATTGTATCACATTCCCTCATAGTGCACTCTGTATACTAAATGTTGGTATGGCTGTATCACATTCCCTACATAGTGCACTCTGTATACCAAATGTTGGTGCATAACACTTCATAGGGTGCACCTATGTATACCAATAATGTTGGTGTATTGTATCACATTCTCATAGTGCCTCTGTATACCAAATGTTGGTGTATTGTATCACATTCTCATAGTGCAATTCTGTATACCAAATGTTAGTGTATTGTATCACATTCTCATAGTGCACTCTGTATACTAAATGTTGGCGTATTGGATCACATTCTAGAAAAGTACTAGCTGTGTACTAAATAAGTTGGTGTATTGTATCACATTCTCAGTAGTGCACCTGGTATACTAAAATGTTGGTGTATTGTATCAATACATTCTCATAGTGCACTCTTGTATACTAAATGTTACAGTATTGTATCACATTCTCATAGTGCACTCTGTATACCAAATGTTGTGTATTGTATCACATCATAGTGCACCTATTAAATGTTAGCAGTATTGTGGTCGATCATAGTGCACTCTGTATACTAAATGTTGGTGTATTGATCACATCTTCCCTCATAGTGCACCTGTACTACTTCAAATGTTGCGTATTGTATCACATTCCTCACAGTGCACTCTGTATACCAAATGTTGGTGTATTGTATCAACATTTCCTCCAGTAGTGCACCTGTATACTAAATCGTTGGTGTATTGACTCACATTCTCATAGTGCACTGTGTGTAACCAAATGTTGGGTTTATTGTACATAGTATCAAACGATCCTTAGTATTGCAGAACACATTTTCCATTCCTCTCATATGCAATGAGATAAAATGAATACAAATTATTGCATTAATGCAATGCATAACTAGTAGCTTGTGTAACTTGCTTTTCTGGCAGTTGCGGAAATTTTAAGGCCGAGAAAACAACAGTTGATATGTTTTCACTTTGTTGGATTTATAAACATTCACATGACCAACATTTTTATTATTATTTTTTATTCCAGAAACATTTTCAAACAATACAATCACCAGCATCAGATAAGTTTCCCAAGCTTCTTTGATCTCGTAAACTTGATCCTGTCAAGATATTTCAAATAACATACTTATTTGTCAGAGTCAAGAACAAAGGACAGTTCTTTAACAAAGGTGGAACTATGCCCTCATTTATTCAAAATTAAATGTGGACATTAATCAAAAACCTCAGCTGCACAAGGTCTGTAGGACAAGGACCATTTGTGTTGATTAATTTGATGCAATAAATATTGTCTATTCATCTATAAGATTCATTTGTAGTTTTACTTTACTGAGGCATGATACATTTTCATATTGTTTGTCACTCATGAAACGTTTTTATCAAGTTTGTTTCAGTAAATCAAAGAACATAGGGTGAAAATAACCAATAAATTACTACTCTGTTTTCCCATGTTAGGAACACTGGATTACAACAGGATCAGTGAAATTGCACCAAGAATATTTGATGGTCTACAAAGTCTTTCAATTTTTGTAAGTATTCATGTCATCAATTTCAATCACGTTTGAGCATCGAGCAACTGATTTCTTTGACTGAAGTTACATCCTCATGAGTCAACATATAGATGAGAATTAAGTGGTTCATGTTTGCCGATTGAAATACAATCTATTTCAAATCTGTGACTTTATTGACCATTATTCAAAGTGATGTCACACGTCGAATTTATAGATGTTGTTCCATTAATCATCCCCATATAAGCAGTGTTATGAACATTGTCTGACAATCGGAGAAAATACAGGGGCATACTCATTCCCCTCCCTGGCAATGAGAGATCGAAAACAAAGCACAACAGGCTCCTATGGGGTTAATAATTATTCAACAATTAAAAAATAACAAATTTCTCTCTCAGTGCTACATGAAAATGAGAAATTATTGTGCACTAGGCCCTTTTGGTACAAGTCAAATGGATCTATAATCATTTGACACAATTAATATCAAAATATCAGAATTCAAATCTTATTTAATGTTTTAAAGACTCAACAACATGATATGAAAATATGACACCAATTTTATTTATTCATTTTTTTCAAATTTATTGTAGTCAAGCACAAAATGCATTTGATGATGAAACCATGCTTCATTATACTGTACCTGGATGTTTTTCAAAACTCTCAGCTTCACTAAAAGATAAAGCCAGTGAAAAAGTGCAAAATGTTTAACCCAATATATTTGACATGTAACGCTGGTCTACAGCCAAATGTCTTCGAAACAAATGAAGTCAAACATGACTAATTATGGGTCACTGAGAATGGAAATGATGCTTAAAATTGTTGATTGGCTCTAGTTTCAAGATCTACATGTACATGTGTACACGATGGGAATATGTATGATAATTCATGATTATTAATCTGCTATGTATACTGTATACATAGTATGTAAAATGTAAAACTAAATATCTTGAAACAGAAGCCAATCAGCAATTTTAATTGTCATATTTGAATTCAGCACATAAAATCCATAATAAATAGCACATTTTATCTCCGAAGCAGACAACTTTAAAAATTGTTGACCAGTGTATTAAAGGAGCAGTGCTTATAATCGCATAAAATGTACCAATTGCTCATGGAAGGGTTGGTTTTAAGTATCCATGGGACTTTTCAAAATGTTTCTCGATACCAACAATATTACAACAAGTAAACAGCATTATTATTACCTTTAAGAGTTAACGTGCATGTACCAAACAAAAACTCATCTTTATGTGAATATTATGTTACTTATTACAAAATGAAATACACATGGATCCAGGGAGGGGCTTGGGTCAAAGCATTCATCTCCTGATTAAGCACCTTGAGCCACTCCCCCCAATGACTGCTATAAAACATTGATGCAAAGTTTCATGCAATATGCCTTGTGTGAAGTATCGGACATGGAAATCAATGTACGCCTACCAACCAAAACTATATATTTACTCCATCAATTACAAAATTCACCCCTTCCATCTGATTTCTGGATTCACCCCGACACATGTAGTAAATTAATATTATTTGCTTGTTTTCAAGGAGTCTCACATTTATTCCTCTACAAATCATACATAGCCAGGCATTTGATGGACTGACGAACCTAACAACCTTGTAAGATATTGTTCTTCTCGATTTCATAATTGGGGTCTGCATCTTGTGTTTGAAGTGTGGTTAAAATAGGGTTACCTCAATCCATGATCGATTCTATCTGCATATTTTTGTTTAGATTTTAGACTTAACAAATAAACACAAGCATTTCATCTGGAATTAATTGTTCCATCTTTAAATTCTGGTAGGATTAGTAAATATTCATTAGTTTACATTGTTTTATTTACCAGGATGCTGGTCAGACTTAAAACATCCACTAATAACCCAATTGATGTCCAGGATGGAGCTCTAAATGACCTTGTGAGCCTGGTCAATAACTTGTAAGTGAATGGCAGCAACCACTCAACAGATAACACTAACTCAAGACAAACTTCAAACATTACTGTCCCTGAATGAGAAACAATGGAATACTTAGCAAATAATACGTGCATTACATCTCAGTCTAGCTGTTGATCATAGATCACATTCTCTGTACGTTACTGTGTAGTTTGTAATCGAAACCGCCTACATTCGGTTATTAAACTGAACATACAAAAAAAAGAAATATATGGCTGTTATTCAGTACGGTTGTAACATTTCTAGACAATATCTGGGGATTTTACAGTATTTTGTCAATTAGATAGACCAGTTGATGAGGTTATGTTGTTTGTTATATTTGACTTACTATGAACACTTTGTTCTTTATCTGTATTTAATATTAGTGGGACACCTTTTAGACCATGGGACGTAGCACCAAAATCCTTCTAGAAAGTGAGATGTTTGCTCTTCACCTTGGTAGTCAATGAAATTCACACAAATTAATCTTTAGGACATACGTTGCAAAAGTGGCATTCTTTGAGAGTAAATTCCCAAAATGTTATACATGTGCTACATACCTATATACCAAGCTTGATTTGTGACGCCATCCAGTAAGTTATAATCAGCACCAAGACAGTAATTGTTACTTTTAGAAATTATAACATGAGCCTGGTACAACCATGTATTCATTATGTATTGAAGATGAAACCAACAATTATAGGGGGGTCAACAGTTTTAGAAATTCATCCATTAGCTGGAAATATTTTAATATTGACTTACTTATATTTGCAGACAAAAATTGGCCACATGCAATAATAGTAATAAGTAAATATTTCTAAAAAGTAATAAATTATAGGCTTAACGTTAGGCCTATTCATATGAATAAAATCCATGATTCCTGCCAGTTTCAGAGATGCTCATTTGTGGTCTCGGCAGCCTTGACCCTCTCTAACTTGTTTCATTCAGTAATGCGGGTGTAGCAAGATCCAGAATTACTTGCTGGTCCGCCTGCTGATGATACCAAGCCAGACACGTGTCAGATGCTCTCTGTCACTGGTCTGGTTCTCACCTGGTGTAAGAATTTCTCTCGGTATTTCTCACTGTGAACCCCTAAAGCACCTTCTGTTTTCACCGAATTCAGTAAATCGAGATGAACTTTTGGTCTGGGTAATGTCAAGCTTGGCCCCTGAATCACAATGTAAAATACATTTATACAGGGGAGATTTACTTGTTGTTTCAACCAACTGTCTTCATGGATAGCGATTGGTTGGGAATATTATATAGTTGGAAGTTTTTATTCTATACCATGGTGAAGAGCATGAACAAAACACAAAACCTAAATCAGCATATATGGTCTATTTGCAAAATTTGAATCACAAATTCTTTTCATCACCCCAATAACTTAGAATATATGCTTAAGCAATCAAAAGAAGGGTGACATTGCTCAGCAGAGGTAATTTCTGTATTCAATTAAAGTCTATGTTAAACGGTCATGTTATTTATTCATACTTTATACATGAGGATTAAGCAAAGAATGATATTAGTCTCACATTTATCAGTCTGTGATATTTTAGCTCAAATGGTCTGAAGTTAATTAGCAAATTCAACGATAGCGATATTTTGCAGTTTATACAATTTGTTTTCAACATCCTGCAACATCCACAGAAAGCTATGGCTGAATGTTATATTCTAATGTGTTTTTATTTTAGGACTGCCGATGACTACCGCCTCTGCTGTGAATTTGTTTCAGCTATTCCTGATTTTAATCATTCTTTTGTAGACCGCAGAGTTTAAGACACCATTGGACCGATGTGGCAGTCTGATGAGTAACCAAGTACTCCGAGCATTCATATGGATTATTGGTCTTAGTGCCCTCATTGGTAATTCAATAGTTATTGTATGGAGGTGGAGGCAACGCAAAGAAACTAGTGGGAATAAGACGCACAGGTTCTTGGTGCTCAATTTAGCTATTTCTGACCTCATGATGGGGGTTTATATGCTGATCATTGCAAGTGCAGATTTGCAATTTGGGGAGAAGTTCTTTAATGTAGCGGAGAGATGGCGGTCTGGTGCAGTTTGTAAGATTGCTGGGATGTTTTCAGTGTTATCATGAGGCATCTGTCTTCTTCATCACTGTTATCAGTATCCAGTGTTTGCTTGGCATTGTATTTCCATACAGTCCAATCAAAATCTGGGAAAACATCAAAAGTTATCATCTGTATTGTATGGTTAGCAGCGTAGTCTAAGTATTGCTCCAACTCTATTAGTGGGTATGATTCAAAGGTGTATGGACTATCTGATGTGTGCATTGGGCTACCTCTAATAACACGTCCAACTAGTGTTGGTAGGAAGAGAACCGTTGTCAAGCCATCCTTTTTTTTAAAGTTTATACCCCAGTTGCTGAGGGAAGTAAACCATCATGGATATACTCTATTGTCCTGTTTCTTGCGTGAACATGTTATGTTTCATGATCGCGTATATGTTGCTACATAGCCATGTTCGTGAGTGTCAAACGTGACTCGCCAAGAGTGTCAGGGTGGGTGATCACCGCAAGCCGGGAGATCCAGATGGCAATCAAAATGGCACTGATAGTCTTTACTGACATGGCGTGTTGGATGCCAGTCATCATCATGGGGACTTCTCCCAGACAGGGACAGTTATTTTCAATGCTGATGTGTGTATGTTCGTTGGCGGTGTTTATCCCACCGATAAACTCTGCTTTTAACCCATTTCTGTATACAGCATACTCGATCTTATTTGGCACCTATGGCAAAATGCCAAGGTCAGCGATGGCACAAACGTTCAAAATTTACACCCTTAAAAAAAAAAAATGAAAACTATTATTCCAGAAACTTTGTAGGTGTTAAGTTTAACAAGTTTATAAATTTCCATCACCTGGCACATTATGGCATCTTTTAGTAAACAAAAAACATTATGTGACTTCAGATATGACCATTTCTATCACCGCCAGAAGGTGTTATTGCCTTATTATTTTTAGATCATTCGTGGGGAAAAACAAAAACATATTGTACATTTTGACTTATTTATTTTATTTTTCCAAAAGTACACTCGAGGTAAAAGCTGTGTTTCTAGTTAATTTGAGAACTGGATACCTGAAATTTGATATTTTTTGGATAGCTGGGCACCAGAACAATCTTGTAAAAACACATAAATATACCCTGAATGTATCAAAATAACCAATATAAGCACATGTTTCTCTTGTTTTATTAGACTCTATAATAAATGTGGACTTACTGTAATAATTTCTCACCTCTATATTAAAAAATGACTAGCATCCCATTCCCCACACATTTTGTTAACATAAAATCACAGACTTCCATTTGTGTTGCCTAAATGTCCAGCTCGAAATTTTCAAAAGTCGTTTATGGGTAATTGGAACCCAACAATGGATGATAGTTTCGGTCAGGTATCCGGATACCTGGTACACTTATGTTATTTATTCAGATATTAGCAATAAATGTTCATCAAACCAAACAAAAGAAAACAATGAAAATGGCTAAACATGATTTTGGTTTTAATCAAAACTTTGTAAGGATAGTTACACAAGATCTATTGTATATAAGGTCATACAAACCTCCATAGATTAACTTTGGGCGCTTATTCACATTTTGGAAATATTATGTATGGCCCATAATTATTTCCTTGATTTTCCATGGGCAATCAAACATGGCACAGATGTTGTCTTAGTTGAGCTTTAGAGAAGGCAAATCAACTTTTTATTATCTGAATATTTAATGGAATCAGTTATTTCTCATTGTTCTTGTTCCTTATGTCAGTTTCATTAAATTCATTATATAAATGTTAATCGATCTTGTTTATTAAAGTTTGGCTGCATGAAACATGCAATTTTATTTTGTTATACAGATATTGCCACCGACACTTGCAAAGTAATTTTCAATAAAACATGTTACAAATTGACCTAACTGGATTCAAGATGATTCTATAGCTATCTGGGTCACTATTTCTGACCCTGTTAAAAATTTGATAACAAAACCCTTACATCTTTCGGGGCGTGGGGCAAGGTGGGGTCACGGGGCAAGGTGGGGTCACAATCGGGGGCGGTCAATGGAATGTAATTTAATCACCGTAACCACAACAGACCATACTGGGGAGGACAACTCTAAAATGTTAAGCTTGGAAACATGGACAATATTATCAAATTTAAGTTATCTCGCCCGTGTTTTTTGCTGTTGTAACAGAAATTTCCAGAAATCTTGTTTTTAAAAATTACTTAAAGGGAAAACAAATGCGTTAAAATTAAATAGTTCTCAAAATAATAGTGAGAAGAATGGTGGGTCACGTCATAAATTCATTTTGGCCTTTTTTGTTACTGGAAACCCAAGATTCGAACAAATATTTTGACATCTCATTTCAAATTGTTTTTGTTTTCTTTTTGTTTTTCTTTTTGTTTTCCTTCTAAAAGGAAATTATCAATGTTCCAATGAAACATTTTTTCTCCGTAAACTGCCGTAAAACACGGTTGAGACATCTTTAATATCAATATTAGGACGTGGTCAATTTTTTCAAAAGGAACAAATTAACTCCTCAGTAAAGCACTTTGTATAACTTTTGGAAACATTATTTTTCAGCTGTCATTTAAAATTTAAACATTTTCCATAATTCTCAAATATGTTCCGAAAATTTTCAACAATTTCCTCGGCCTAAATTTTCAGTTTATGTTCTCAAACAAACCATTTAATTATGAAATTTTATGCTGAGATTTTATAACTTTGATTTGATTCTTGTCCAATACTAGTCTTGATGCTAGATGGATTTTCTGGTTTAGTTCATTGACCCAATAATCTATGCACACCCCAGGATAGTACTCACACAGTATCTGCCGCTGGTGGCGCTTGTGCTTGACTATCCTGGAATTATTACACAAGAACCGCCAATATTACCAAAGTATAATTTTAAACATTTGGTTAATTTTTGAATTATCAGTCCTACTCAATTGGGAAGGGGTTATGTGTAAGGGCAATGGGTAAGGAACAATATATATATCACGATCAGAGCCGACTTTCAACATGGCATGGAATCGGTTCCTGTAGTTTAAGATGAACACAGTGTGACTGAAAATTAGTGGTTTTCAACAAATATTCACAGAAACCAATCTATGAAAGTTTCAGCTCAGTTAGTCTGCTTGTTTGAAAGGAAATTGGTTGGTTGTATTTTTCCACTCATACATCAAAATGTTCGCAGTGGTTATTAAGAAAAACTAGCAATTCATTAGCGGAGAGTCATCTAGAAACCTATGGGGCTTGTATCCATGACCCTGTTTGGGGTCATCTAGAAACCCTATGGGGTTTGTATCCATGACCCTGTGTGGGGTCGCCTAGAAACCTATGGGGTTTGTATCCATGACCCTGTGTAGGGTCATCTAGAAACCTATGGGGCTTGTATCGATGACTCTTTGTAGGTGTCAATGGTAGAGTGGAAATACTAGTCAATAAATATTTTAATTGTATTTTCTTCTAAACACAAGTCAATAGAGGACTGTATTTCTCATGGTGGACAGTCCGCAATTTTTTTCTGCAGTAGACTTCATCCACTCTATACATCTGTATTCTAAAACTGAATTTTGGACTTGAAAATCCCCCACAGCAGTGAATTACTATCATATAGAAAGGATTTGCTTCTGAATTAATGTTGTAGTTTAAAAAAATGTATAAACAAAACATTTTTTTTAACCCTAACTCCCTAGGCATTGTATTAAAAACAATAAAATCCTTCAAAATCCTCCAACTGGCTTTTGTTGTCTAGGGAGTTAGGGTTAATGAAAAATGTTGACAAAACCTAGTCGCGATCCCGGTACCACCTACCATAGAGCAAGCCTATGCACCTACTTACAAGAGCGTTCTAACCACTAGATTCACCATGACAGGCGAATTTGTCTGTGAATTTATTACTGAAGAACCTTTTTCAAAATTAAATTTTCTATGTCATTGGTGAAGTGTATTGCAGACAACAAATTGCGGACTGTGCATTTTTAAATTCTGATCTTCACCGTTATACCAAACATTTAAAAAAAAAAATCAAAGTTATCAAAAAATATTCTGTATCTGTGAGTCTGATACCCTTCAAATATTTTCCCAAGAGGGAAAGAAAGGGTGTAATTCTTAAAGAGGCACTCTAAGGTCAAATTCAGTTTTAGGATGCACTCATTTTCCAATAGATAGAGTCCTTATTAAAGTGTGAAAAATTATAAGTTTTTAACTTCACTTTAAAGTGAGTGTTACATATCATTTTATTTGATACCCTTTCAGAGCGATATTTGAAACATGACGTCACTATTTTCTTACGGTAAATGAGTCTGTAACATTCCATACAGGAATTTTTTGTTTGTCAAAAGTCAATTTCAATGCCAATTTGATCAAATATTGTGGAGATTCAGGAATGAACTGCAAATTCACACCGCACAAAATGTAGAGATCCATTTATTTGAAATGACGTCACTGTTGTCTTTGGATGTTAACACATTTCACACAGGAAGGTTATCAAATAAAATGACATTTTACATCACTTAACGTGAGGTTAGAGACCAATTTTTTGTAATTTTTCACACTTTTAATAAGGGACTCTAGTTATTGGAAAATCACAAAATTTGACCTTAGAGCCCCTAGTTTACAGGGTGTCATTTGAATAATCCCCCAGCCACCTTACCAACAAGCTACGGGTTTGTTTCAATCAGGGATCCATTGATTTATGGCGTGTCCAATAGGGGAGGGTAAGATTCATCTCAGTCATCCAATTGGGAGGGGATGGAGTACTAGGTGTAAGGGTAAGGGACAATATCGTCACGATCAGAGGGACTTTTTCATAGGCATGGAATCAGTGCCCCAGATTAAGATGAACACAGTGACTGAAAATTCCTGGCTCATTTGGCGCAGTAGCAACGGCAATATATGAATCCCTATCATGTGGGGTATTATTTTCAGTCATTGAGTTAATCTAAAACTAGCACACTGATTCCATGCCCTGTTGATCTAAAACTAGCACTCTGATTCCATGCCCTGTTGATCGTGACGATATTGTCCTTTAAAGTAAAATAGCAATGTTCCGATGAAAAAGACCATTTCTGGAAATTTCCATTGCATTGTTGTGCAAGTTTTGTTATTAAAGTGTTAGATGATTGAGGGCGCTTTTACATAACTTCTGTCCAAGTCCTACTTTTATGTACGTACATCACAGCTTCCGTTGGCCCTAATTGTTTCATTGCTAAAGTTAAAAGCAAATTGAAGACTATTTAATCAAACGGAGAAAAATGAAACCATCCATGATCCAGCTATCCTTTTTTGGTATGTTTGGTATCGGGCTTTTCCCCCAACCTCATAATATGGTGTTTATGATATGAGGCTAAAACACCAATACCTTGCATTAATCTGCTCAACGGACTATAAGTTCACCATCGAAATGCACGTAGTCTGGCACCATAGTACCATTACAGCTTTGTCCATGATATGCACATAACATGTAGTAATTATGCATATGGAACTAGTCCAAATGTAAGAAGTGGAGTTTGGCGGTGAATTTGGAAAAAAGGTGTGCCCAAAAAAGACTCATTTTGCACAATTCCTGATTTGTAGGAATTTGTTTTGGAAAATGTGGGATAGAATGGTGGCGGAAAATAAGGTAAGGAATTACTCCTGCACCAAGAAAAATTTAACGAATTAATGAAAATGGCATTAATTTTTTATGCAATCCAATAGACCTTATGCATATGACGTCACACACCAGTAGTAACTGAAGTGCGCCCTCGCTCAGAGGGCAAAGCAAGCTATACCGTAATACCGACGGTAATCGACCGCTACTAAAACAATTAAGTCCTGGATCATGGAGTGGCTAGCTGAACTGTACTGAACGTTCGTTGCACTACTAATAGTCGTCAGTGTTCCGTAAGATAATGGTTAATTTCTGCTGCATTGTTGGTTGCTCTAATCACAGCAATTGAGACAAGGAAGTTTCATTTTATTGCATACCCGCAATATTGGAACATCAAGGTCAGCATGCAGCCAACTTGTCCAAACAACGGCGAAAAAAATGGCTCAGTAATAACATCAAACGCAAAGGATGGCAACCGTCGAAGTCATCGCGTGTGTGTTCGGCGCATTTCATTCGGGGTAGGCTACGTAGTTATACTTCATTCTACATCATGAGTACATGTCACAATTTACTTTTTAGTGCTTTACCATTCCTTTAAACTAAATGAAATGTCTATGAATATGAGCAGCATGTCATGGCCGAGCGGTCTAGCGCACCGAACTCAAGTTCTGGTGTTGCCAGCAGCAGGGTGTGGGTTCGAGTCCCGGTCGTGACACTTGTGTCCTTGAGCAAGGTACTTAACCATAATTGCTTCGTCCTTCGGATGGGACGTAAAGCCGTAGGTCCCGTGTGTTGTGTAATGCACGTAAAAGAACCCAGGATACTTATCGTGAAAGTGTTTCTGGTTTGATTTGGCTGCAAAATTGCGCCACCGCGCTCTCCCATTGTGGGCGCTTTGATTATTCACATTATAATTCCTTCTTTACAAATCCCACATCTGGTTGTTTCTCTTTGTTTCAGCGCCTTGAGTACCTTATAGGTAGATACGTGCGCTATATAAGACTTCGTTATTATCGTTATTATTATTATATGCTATGTTCAATGAGAGTGTTAATGTTAACTCAAATGTGTGAACTGCGTAGGCAGGGCATGCGGCATAGGACTAACGTTAGCAAAAATAGCATGGTTTTCCCTTATTACAATACACTACACTACAATACAATACAATGAAGGCATTTATATAGCGCTCTTACACAAACGGTATCACAGCGCTTTACAGTGAGATGCAAGTACAATTTAAAAATACACAGTGCCTAAAATAAATGAGATGTTAAATTGACTCAATGAAGAAGCATGACGGATACCAGATGGTAGTTCATTCCAAAGTAGCCTCCTAAAGTACTAGTCTATTCATAACAGTTAATCATAACAAATTTGGCATAAAAAAATTGAAAGACTTAGTGTCGGTGAAAAATCATAGCTGCTTCAAATTTCAATCCAGACTTTTTAGATGCCACGTGACTGGCTTATTTTTTCAAAAAGACAAAAATGCATGGTAAAATATCATCTTATTCTTGTATAAAATGTGATAAGATCTGCTATATTTCTCTTCCTTTGTTTTCAGGAAAGCCATCATTTTTTCATGAAGTTGATAATCCAGACTGGGCACCTACGAGAAAATGGGCTATACCAGTAGTCATCTCGCAACTCCTGCAGCATCTCAGCATTTTGAAGCGTTAAACGGCAAAAGGAAGGCAGAGGATGTAGTGACTGCATCAGTTCTTCTGGATCTTACATCATGAACACCGCTCAGTGCAAGACAACCTGGATTCACCTACGGCTATGTTACCCAAGGAACACAAGTTCAGACAGAACTCTCGTCAACGACATTGATTCGATTGAACAGAAACTTAAAAATCTACAGGAGGACAACATTGCCTTGAGATCACAATTTCGAGATGTTGAAAATAGGATTAGGTCATCTGGTCTCCAAGAACAGGACTTTAAGGATGATGATGCGAAATAAAATTTTACACTGGACTTCCATCATGGGCAGCATTTTTGTCACTGTTCACGCCATTGCAGCTGCGCCCCAACCTGTAAGAAACTTACAAAATTTGACCAAGTGCTAATGTTCCTCATGAAACTGCGCTTGAATGTTTTCGATGAAGACTTAGCGCATCGATTTGGTGTTAGCCAGTCGACTGTTTCAGAAATTTTCATCGTGTTTTAGATGTATTATTCATTAAGACCCAGTCTCTCATACATTGGCCAAGTCGCGAAGCTCTTCGCTTGAGCATGCCAACATCATTTAGAAAAATTTTTCACAAATGTATTGTTATAATTGATTGTACTGAAGTGTTTATAGAGCAACCGTCAGATTTGTTGGCAAGGGCCCAGGTTTGGAGCAATTATAAACATCACTCCACGGTCAAGTTTTTATTAGGAATTACACCACAGGGGTCAGTGTGTTTTCTTAGTAAATGTTGGGGAGGTCAGGCGACAGACACAGAGAGATAACAGAAAACAGCAATCTTATTGACAAACTCATGCCTGGGGATCTCATTCTTGCTGACAGAGGGTTTTCGTTAATGATTACTGTGGCATGGCTATAGCAGAAGTTAAAGCCCTCCATTTACGAGAGGAAAAAGCAGTTAGAAAAGATTGATGTAGATTGAGCAGGAACTGTCGTGCGTAAGGATTCATGTTGAAAGGGTTATAGGTATGGTCAAGCAAAAGTACACTATTCTCCAAAATAGGATACCCATCACCCTCATTAAAGATGGAACATCACAGGAGGCGACTGTGAATAAAATTGTAAGAGTTGCATGTGCTCTTGTGAATCTTTGTCCAGGCATAGTTCCCATTGACTAACTCACCTTGCCTATACTTATTGCTCATTCTTTTGCAACTCGGAAATTATTTGTTTATCCCTAATTATATTATATTATATACCAGTAGCTCATAGTCAAACATTGGCAACATTTTTAAATATGAACTTGTTTTTGTAATTTAATTCATTGTGTTAATTTTCATACTATAAACACAAATTTAATTTGGCAGGTAAAGTTCTACATGTATCTAATTTGTGAAATATACAATGAAAAGTCATGAACACATCATCAATTAAATTGTTTTCCATCATTTAATCCTAAAATTTATTGAGAGATTGTTGTAAAATGATTAAGATTAAGGGTTATTGTGCTATCTTTTACTAAATTTTGGGGTATCCATGTACCATTCTTGTGTACAGTATGCAATATTTTAAGGCATGCATAGAAAAAGCATTGTGTAATTAGCAGTTTTTGTTTTTGTGGCATTTTGGAGACTGCATGTATACAAGGGTTAATTTTATTTAAGTTTTGACACAATGTTCACTCATCACTATTCATAAAGATGTTGCTTGCATGTCATGTTAGAAATACATTTGTGACCTTTGGTTACCAAAAATGTTTATACATTCGCTCAGTACCTTATTTCGAGTTTACATGTCCTGAATCTGATATAACTTCATTCATACATGTTGGGGTCTACTTTAGAATTACACCATTTTGCTAAAGGACGTGTGCATCGCAATATTTTGATATTTTCAAAACCATAACCGATTTAGCCGATATTTTTTTGAATATGGTGCTATTGTTAAAACCATCATTCAGTCAAATGATGTTCACACAATTGGAATGTTAATGTAAGCACCACAAGAGTTGAGTTCATTGTTCATTTTTCATTATTTTCTTCTTCCCTCCTACAAATTTGGGCAGTTTCCTGCAATGAGGGCAATACCATTTCCCTTTAGGGGGAACGCGAATAAGTAAACATTCCATATGAAACCAATTAATCATGCAGTTCTTGCTATCACATGCAATCATCTGACCAAATGATGGTTTTTCACAATAGCACCACAGCTTGTCTGCATCCTCCTCATCATTCTGGCTTGTTGTGTCCATTGGCTGCAAAACCTGCACATTTCCACCTGATGACTGAACTGGCTTTCTTGACAGCCATTTCCCCACAAGTTCTGGTAAAACTCCAGTTACAAAAAAATGTCGGACACTGTCCACTGCTCCTTCAAAAAAGTCTCTGTCCCTGGCAATGCTTTCACTAACAAATTCCTTATTTGTCCAAAGAATGAAAACTCCCTTTTCGATGTCCCACACATTCAATTGTGCTTGTACTTGATAATAATATTGGTGATCCTTCTTTAAGTGCCAGTTCTCCCCATTGTAGTCCATGCAAAATTTCTTTGCAGTCTCTCCAGAGATACCGGGAGGTAAACCATCTTTCACACAGAAGGGACACTTAATCTCTACCAATTGTGTGCCACAGCAGTCACAGTGAAGAATGGCATCTGGTGATGCTCCGATGAAGGGGTATTTCATGCTGATCAGCAGACCGCAATCCTTTACTTTGAGGTTTTGATGCTTTGTGCCCTCCTGTTGCAGATATGCATCTCTGGCTGTCCTTTCATGGTCACAGCCCATCTATGTAAGAAAGAAAAACATACAAGAGATGTGATACGCAGTCCACACTAAGCAATTAAAAGAAAATGGGGAAAAATAAATTTAAAAAATGCTTGTTTCTAACCAAAGTTAGAAAGTTGATCAATAGTGCAGTTTCAGATTTAATGAAGGTGGAGATTCTATACTAAATATAGCAACTTCCATTAGGGCTTAGTAGTAGTAGAATTGACAGTAAATCCATTTATTACCTTGTTGCTTCTGTGGAGAAACGAAAGGCCTCTGGATAGCAGACTGGTTTGATCAGACTTGCAGATGGCATGGCAAGATTTGTTCTGGCTGCACTCTTGAAAATAGAAGCCGTGATCCGTCCTGCTCTCTGTGAAAACCAAAGCTTGTTCAAGGCCTGTTCCTTGTAGCCACTTCTACAACTCGACACTGGTCTGAAGTTATCTGCCAAGAAATAAATTCAATAAACAAACTGAGTGAAGAGGATGATTTCATAATATTCGAAAAAAGCTTGCTACAAATTGCACATGTTTGGTTTCTTACTTAATAATCAAATTTTAAGACTACTCTCATTTCTGTGAAAATATGTCATAAACCTATGACTCTACAATGTCAGACTTCTTGCCTAGTCTGCACCACTGCAAATATTTTCAAGTGTGTGATAATTACTGGGAATTTTATTTTTGGTTTTGGCTTCTTATGACACTACTTGTATAGTGAAATATCAATGTATACATGTAGTTTCTGCTCACAACACAAAACATGACTCAGCTTCTGTTCAGAAGTAAATATACTTGACACTGTATGTGTGGTAATGGTACTAAATTACTTACTTCTAATGAATCAGCAAGTCCAGCACACTTGGCGAGAAGTTCTGTATATGAGAGTCCCAAGCTGTCTGGGTCATACAGTGATGACATCAATGGTGGGTACTTGTTGGTGCTGGATAGAGGGACGAATTCATGGGCGTACTCATCCATTACACGATGTACCACAGGTCTTGCTGGTGATTGTGCAAGGGAAGTATGGAATGCTGCCAGTTCTGCTTCTGTTGGTGGAGCGATGACATTCTTCACTGTAGACTCTGTCCTCTGCCTCTTGTTGCAGCTTGATGATGGTTTGGCAAAATTGATCATCTCCACTTGGGCAGCAAAAACCTTCAATAACAAGAGAAATCATGTGAAAAAATAAAGTTTAATGTTCACTGTCTTTCACTTCATTTCTATTTATTTAATTTATTCATGTTCTACATGAAGAAATATTCATGCTAATATACTGCAAAGTTCAATGTCCAAAAACCAGTAGCAGGTATTCTCATACTGTCAAGAAGAACATGAATAATGAGTCTTGTAGGTGATTTACATTTCTATTTGCTGGTAACCATGTGCAACTTTTAGAAGTACATGCATCCTCTCCTGGGATCTTCCTGAGTTGGTTAGCCTTCATGACACTGGACACCAGGGCGGCAATATGAGAACAAGCCTCCCCCAACCTGTACAATGTACATGTAAGTAAAAAGGATGTTGTCAGGTAATGAAAAAAACATTATTTCTGCAAGCTATTACTTTTTAAGTATTTTTTTTTTATAGTGCAATAACGTTATATTGACTTTCGGTACTTTGGGGTTATGATTAAGTGTATCTCACTATGTTTCAGCCACACGTAAAGAGAAGGAAACCAAATTGTGTACATTCACACTGAAAGTCTGTGTACAACACAGAGCAGAGGCAATATAAAACTTATGTTTGAAAGAGGGATTTTTTGTTTAATTTAAAATAAACAGATATAATAATTAGCCGTTGGATGGAAACATTTTAGAAATAGGCTAATAAGTAAAGAATTTGGCGACAATAGTTAACTTTTCACTGGTAGGCATAATTATAAACAACAAGAAGGAAGAAACATTGTCTTACCCTGCCATACATGTGCAATGAGCAGCAAGAATCTCCCCACATTTCTCAACAGCAAACCAAGGAAGAAGACATGTGGCCGACATTCTCTGGCTGTGCTTAACTTTCCCAATCACGATGTACCTGGTTACCCCTGCTTCCGTTTTGTAGGTGTATAACCTCATGTCGTGAACCCATCCCGCCTTGACAAAACTGTCTGATCCGACCATCGATTTCCATGCCTACATGAGAGAGAGAAAAAAATATTTAATCCATGTGATGCTCCAAAGTTGAGAGATGCTCTGCTACTCAACATACTAGCCTAGCTACATCATGATAAAGATATAAGATAAATATGACTGATGTCTACAGAAAACACAAATGCAATCATGTATTAATTATAAGGGAAGAAAGCTGATCACTGAAAAGAGGACGTAAGTTAGGACTAACAATAAATTTTGAAGGAGATTTAGTTTTGATCACTCAGATTTTTTTCCACAAACAATGTAAATGAAGTCAGGCTGAAAAAAAAACTTACTCTGATCTCTTCCCGCGTATGCTGGCTTGGAGTTGATATCATGTAAATATACATGTCACTCCACTGTACTTCAGGAATATCCTCCGGTGAGGCATCAAGATATTTATCGTCGATGATGTACGGATCCGTTTTCAACTCACATGCTGATAATTTTTCCAAGTACCGAGCTTTCGAAGTACCGATCAACTCTTCCGCATATGCAGAGAGTTTTGTGGACATAATGCCGCACTAGATCTATCTGTATGAACATGATGAATAACGTTAGTCTGAATTAGTCTAAACGCTCAAAATGAATATAAAAATGAATATAATAATCTAAATAACACGAGAAATGTCATGTAAACACAAAACAGCTGATCGACTTGACACCGGGCGACCCGGACGTAAATAGAGCACCGGTGTCACGGTCTCAGCTATCCGGCGTGCTCAGCTATCCGGATGACCAAATATGGTAAAATTACGTCATGCTATGTCTGCGCACAGCGTACGAAAGTAGTCCATTTTAGTGCCGTGCTGAGTCGTGTACTTGTATGTGTATACATACGTACACACACTTGCTGGAACTGTCATGGCGGCCTCCACGAGCAGTGACTACAGCCGCTGCTGCGTGCTGAAATGCCCGGCTACGTCATCCGGATAGCTGAGCACGCCGGATAGCTGAGACCGTGACTACAGCGTGCTGAAATGCCCGGCTACGTCATCCGGATAGCTGAGCACGCCGGATAACTGAGACCGTGACACCGGCATAGAAAAAGGAAACTGTATCATTTCTTTATAAATTTGATCGCACGCGGTGCATGCAGTCGCGACGAGCCCTTTGGTTGACCTCTAACATGGCGTCGTGACTGGTCGTTAGGGGCCTGGTGACGTCAATGCATAAGGCACGCCGCACGGTCGGGAAGCAAGCGCGCAGCCGAAAGTTTAGAAAAAAGGGGCAGCCAGGGCGGTCCGGACCGGGATTGTATATTTTTTTTCCAGGACGAACGTGAGCAATTAACATAAATGTAAGTGCAAAAACTCCAAAATAGGCTTGCACGTGTACTACTACTACTACTACTACTAGTACTAGGACTCTTAGGAGCAATAACTGTAACATGTTAATTGCAGTGCAGTCGGTGAGTCGTATTGTTAGAATAGATTATATAGCCTAGGCCTAGCCCTAGGCCTATAAGTAGGGTTTTCAGGGGAAAAATTATTCCTAAACCAATATGCTCAATATTTATATCAAATTAAAGGTCTTGATGAAACAAATACAGTGGTTTTTAAATCAAGAAAATCGTACGAGTAGTTTTTGAGGAATCCTGTTTTATTTAATCAAATTGCAGCATTCGATGAAGCGCGACTGTCCATACACTGTGTACATCCCTAATGACACCAAAACTGTTGAATCAGCCTACACACACACCGTGATACACACGCACAGCGTTCGTGCTCGTTTCCCTCATAAGAGCTTTTGAAAGGGTGTAAAAAATACACTCCGCTCAAACTAAACAAAATTATGGCTCAAAACTTTTACATATGATAGAAAAGAGATGTAAAATTAATTCAGACACCACTCTTACTTTTCAACTTGAAGATTTCACCTCTAAAACGGTGTTTACTTTTATCTCTTCGTAACTTCAGTTGTAGAGTAGTTATGGAGATCGAGCAAGCATGGTATAGGAGCCTTTGACTCAATAGGGAAACCCGCTTTCATGTCAATCACAATGTACTCGGGCGGAGACAGCTCCGGTGGATGCCCTCATCAGCAGAGCGCGGCAAATTTTACGTGCCGAATGCGCCTGATCTCGAACACTTCGCGAATGGCTGGGCGGGACGAGAGTGGTTCATTCATAAAAACCTAGGCTTTCGCATCGCATTTCCAATTGCTATTTTATGTACATTGTTGGATAGCTGAAACTATAAGCTTTCCAGTGAGCTATAAGATTTTGACAGGTAAAAGTAGTAAAAATTTGATTAAAAATTTTGATGTTTTTGTTGCAGGCGATGCGCTGTATGTGTGGCAGGCTTCGTCAAGCATGTACAAACTGAAAACCCTATTATAAGGCTAGGCCCTATCATGAAAAATGTTGTTGTTGTTGTTGTTGTTAATGGCACTTCTGGCAATCTATGTGCCCTTTGTGCCAGTTGCTGTACGGTTTGAACAGCGCATGCGCGCAGAGATGCGAATGATATGAGACTGCTTTTGAGATAATGACGAACAAAACGGACTCTGTAGCGGTATAGCCTACTTCGAAGAAATCTTGATGGACCGGTACAAAACAAGAAAATAAGTTGGAGAATTATAAAAAACTTAAAGGAGATTAACCCAAACCCAAAAAATCAAACCTAGGTTACTATAGCATGATTTAGAAAAAGAGGGGGTGGGTGCTGGTGATCCTCCAGACATAGAGCGCCGCATGTGTTCCTGCAAGCAGGTCCGTTTCCCTTGCAGTTTAAGAGCCCGTGCTCCGCCAGGTAAAATTTGCAGGGCCGCAACACTTCAGGTGATGAGGCGGCACCCTGTCCAGCCAATTATCAAAACACCCAGTCCTCTGAAAAAAAAAATTTGCTCGTGTGGAGAAAAACTATGTATTATTTTAATATTTTCCGAATTTCTCTTCAAAAAAAAAGAAGAAAAAAAAAACCTATGTAATTTTTGAATCCAAGAAAATCATGTATTGTCATTTGATTATCAGTATATTTTAGAGCCCTTTGTAACTAATGTCTATAAAAGATATATTGAAATAAAAAAAGGTGATTTACAATATCAAAAGGTTACACGTATAAATAATGATCATTATTGCGTTGGGTTATTTTTCCCTTTAGTTTTTTCATTAGGTGCCTTATGATTTGATGAACTGGATGCCCCAGTTTCCGTGACCATTTCTCTTTGTTTAGGTTTTGATTGTGAACTCTTTCTTTGTGTATCTTGTTTTATAGGTCCGTTTGGTGATTGTGATGTATTACGTGACTTACTGATGTTTTGGTTTTTTTCTATAGGTTTTTTATCTTCAGTGCTATGGAGTATGTGTTCAGCCAGAGATTGAATTGCCGTTTTTTTCTTTCCTTCATTTTTAGTACTTTCCCATATTTGCAAAGCTCCAATAATTAATTCTATTAATGACTGATTTATCAAGTATTGTGGGTTGTTCCGTTTGGCATCCAACCGCTTCCTCTGTTTGGGTGGATGCCTCCTTTCGCTGACAGCTGTGGGTTTATTTTATGAGATTCTGGATTTTGTTGAGTTTGCATATTTATCCATGCTGGTTTTGGTTTTGGGTTAGGTGTGTCCGTATGTTTATCTGTTTGAATTGTGATGTTAGTTCGAACCGTGCCTTTGCTGCTTCCGCATATGAAATATTATAGGTAACTCTGAATTCCTGGATTTTCTTTTCTTCCTTGTAGGAGTTACACCCAGCATAGGCAGAGGAGTGATTCCCACCACACCTGCTACACTTGACTTGCTCTTTTGAGTGCACTCGTCAGTATGTGTGAAAACCACTACATCGGACACACCTCGCCTTGCTTCGCAATTGTTTGCTGTGTGGCCTAGTCGTTGACAGTTAAAACAATGTATTACTTGTGGAATGTACGGTTTTACTGTAAATGATTCATAACCCATTTGGATGTGTGTAGGCATATTAGGTGTATTGAATGTAAGACATACCGATGAAGTTTTCCCTGTTTGTCCGCTTTCTTTTTATACATGAGTCTGCGCACATCTGTAACCCCAAATCTTTTACACTCGTTTTGTATTTCTTTTATCTGGCATTTCAGATGGAATTCCTGAAATGGCGCCTTTGCTTTGTGTTTCTGATTTAGCGATTCAGTGACCACGGCCCATTGTCCCTAATTGACTGATCCTTTTAGTTTGTGTGCTTGAGCTGAAGTATAGCATCTGATACTAATACCTCCTTGGTTGGTTTTAGAAACATATTTTATGTAATCTTGTCCCATTGAGTTAAGAGCTTTAGCTATTTTTATTGGATTAATTTGTGCAAGTTTTACATCTTGGGAGTTTATTATTACTATAGTAGTGTTTACTTGTGGTTCATATGTGCTAAGGTTTCTTTTTTTCTGTTGTCTTACATCACTATCAGAGTCACTAGAGGAGCTACTTTTGTTTTGAAATAATTTTGTTCGCCGAGAAATCTTTGTTGTATATTCTATATCTTCTTCATCATCTTCTTCTTGTGCCTGGCTTAATAGTCTATCTAGAGTAGATCTTGGTTGGTTACTTATTTGTCTGTTTCTTTTCCGGTTAGATAGTTGTTCTTGAGATAACCTATCCCATGTCATATCATCCTCAGATTCGCCGGACATATTTAGTCCAACGAAGTCCGAGGTCCCCTATGAAAAACTAGACTGAAGATTTGAAAATGCAAAAGAAAATTGACCTTAATGGGTTGTTTATGAATAATATAATTTGAAAAGAAAGGAGTAGGTCTCACCTCTTCTTTTGCCTAAAAAGGAAAAGATTTTAAACTGTTAGAAATACCAAGATTGCCGCCGCAAAAGCACGCCTCATCTCATTCGCCTCGATGCGTTCTCCTCGAAAAATGTTGTAATCCAACCGCCACCTTTTAAGGTTTTTTTTTTTAATTAATTTTTAATTTTTTAAATTTTAATTTGCAACCACTAACCAGTTTAAAAAATGATTCTATTGATTTTGGGGGTACAGAAAGTGAAAACTATCTTTAAAATCCACTTTTATGATGATTTTCGGAATTGTGAAAAAAACCTCCCCTTCAGAAAATAGAAGAATCCTATTATAGTTGCCACTGCACATGTACAATGACCGTGTTGGTCACTAACGGGGGAGTTGACAAGATCCGACTGACATGACTGAGGAAGTCATCGTATACCAAAAATGCCGGATTTTTTCATGAAATAAATATCCTGGAATAATTTGCATATGTCCATCATCCATATGTTCTCCACATTACTGGGTAGGTAAGATTACATTATTAGTTATAATGAATGAGAAAAAGTTGCAGTTGGATACAATATTCTTTCCTAGGTATAAGTGTGATGTAACAACATATTGTTAAACGTAGCTCAATGAATGTCTTTCTTTGTATGCATTACATCAGAGTTCTGATGAAACCTCATTTTTCCCTGTACATTCAATATGTTGAATGAACTGATGCATTTTCCTTCCTGTTTTCTCCTGTTAACCCTGACCATCACCCTGCTGAATGGAACAACAGATTGAGTCATCAGTACTGGCTGCTGATTGCAACAACGTCCATCAGAATTTTACAGCTGTTACATCCTGTTACATTTAACATGGTAAGGGTTAACCCTCCTACTAATTGCTGCATTTTAGTGGGAAGTTGCTATAGAGGCCAAATCAGTCAACCGCCTATTTTGACTGTTGACCCAAATGTGCACACAGGGGAATTTTTGACTGGTTTTTACTGTCATTTTGACCACCCTGAACGATACCAGACAATGATTTTACGGTCAAAAACCGTCGACTCATTTTGACCTGTAAATGTACTTACTACATGGAAGGTTTGACAGTGTTTGACTTTTAAGTGCACTAGATATACCTTGGGAAGTATATCAATATTTTGACTGATTTTGACCTCTTGTGCTCCAGAAATTGTGGAACCGCCCAAGCCTAATGATAACATCTTTTCCAATTGTTTTATAGATCGGTACAAACTTGTTTGCTAACTGGACACCCCCGTTTTATTTGTAATACACATGCAAAAGTATTGCAAGTTAAACATTTGGACATCCTGTTTTTAAAAAAAATAACAAATTTGGGCGGAATGGATGCCCTGTTTCCAAATCTTGGCTGATACTTTGGTTACTATAGTTCTGTCTTAATTATCAGTTCATGAATGAAAGTGCTGTCATTATTGAACATGTGTATAATCATGTGTATTTTGAAGGATTAACTAACGTAGGAGCTAACAATAATTATTTGTTTTAAATGACTGTTGACACTGGTGGACACAGTGGATCCTTAATCAGATTTGGGCTGTTGTCGTCATTACTTTTGGTTAATACCTGTCTTGAAAAATAATTAATGAGTCATAATTATCTTTAAAAACATCAGCAGCCAATTTCACCAAACTTGATGCAATTGCTTAAGTCCACTTCTGCAACACTTTAGTGTGTAAGTTGCACCATGATTTCTGATCGATTTCACCAAACTTTATGCAATTGCTTAAGTCCACTTCTGCAACACTTTAGTGTGTAAGTTGCACCATGATTTCTGATCGATTTCACCAAACTTGATGCAATTGCTTATAAGTCCACTTCTGCAACACTTTAGTGTGTAAGTTACACCATGATTTCTGATCGATTTCACAAAACTTAAGCATTGCGTAAGTCTGAGACTTCCACAACGTAGGTTATGCAGCGTCAAACAACTGCATAAGTCGGTAAATTATGTTGTAAAAATGGCTTGAGCAGCCGACATCTTTTGCCGCAAAATATTCATTTGCTACACTGTATTTTAAACATAGGCATGCAACTTTTCAGCGGATCAGCTGATTTCCTCTTTTTTGGTTTTTCAGCTGTGCCATTGAAAACTGAAAAATAGTGTATAAATTCTTGCTGTGCCTGGCATTTTCCTCTTTTTTTTAACAAACTGCAGTTGCATGCCTGTAAACAACACGTTGGACAGTATGATCAATTAAGTTTGCATTCTTTACCCTGTTCCTTACAGGGGAACAAAACGTTGGACAGTATGATCAATTAAGTTTGCATTCTTTACCCTGTTCCTTACAGGGGAACAACACGTTGGACAGTATGATCAATTAAGTTTGCATTCTTTACCCTGTTGCTTACAGGGGAACAACACGTTGGAGAGTATGATAAATTAAGTTTGCATTCTTTACCCTGTTGCTTACAGGGGAACAACACATTGGAGAGTATGATCAATTGTACCCCAGTTCTTTTCAGAACTAATTACTACTCAATTGAGATTCCACATGGTGTCACCGCAATTAGTCTTACTTATCATCCTCACCATGCAAAGCTACAAGTTTTACCTATGATCAATTAAGTTTGCATTCTTTACCCTGTTGCTTACAGGGGAACAACACGTTAGACAGTACGATCAATTAAGTTTGCATTCTTTACCCTGTTGCTTACAGGGGAACAACACGTTGGACAGTACGATCAATTAAGTTTGCATTCTTTACCCTGTTGCTTACAGGGGAACAACACGTTGGACAGTATGATCAATTAAGTTTGCACTCTTTACCCTGTTGCTTACAGGGGAACAACACGTTGGACAGTACGATCAATTAAGTTTGCATTCTTTACCCTGTTGCTTACAGGGGAACAACACGTTGGACAGTATGATCAATTAAGTTTGCACTCTTTACCCTGTTGCTTACAAAGTGAATAATTTGTAGCCTATTGTTGAACATATATTCTGTGTAGTTTCCAATGTTGGTGGTAAAATGTGCAAAATATGTTATATCAGTGATATTTTCAGAAAATCATTAATATTTTAGGAATATCGTCAGTATGACGATAATTTCTAAAAACTTAATCGACTTACCCAATAATTTATTGAATAGGTAAAACTTGTAGCTTTGCATGGTGAGGATGATAAGTAAGACTTATTGTGGTGATTATGTGGAATCTCAATGGAGTAGTATTGTTTGAAGAACTGGAGGTACAACTCGACGTTTCGATCCGTGTGCTCTGATCATCCTCAGGAAAATCGTCCTGAGGATGATCAGAGCACACTGATCGAAACGTCGAGTTGTACCTCCAGTTCTTTTCAGAACTAATTACTACTCCATTGAGATTCCACATGGTGTCACCGCAATTAGTCTTAATTTATTGAATGTCGTATCGTGACAATATTATTGTGTCATCATCCAGGCTTAGTTTGATAAGTTAAACCAAGAATGACTGAAGCTTGATTTGAACCTCTGACATCTGGATAGCAGTACCAATGCTCTACAAACTGAGTTGACAATCATCTCTAGTCAGTTTTGGTCAATTTGATGAATTTATTTTTTATCTGCCCTCCCCCCCAAAAAAGGTTTGAATTTGCTTAGTCAGTTTATACCTGTAGTACACCAATCTGGCATGTCAATCAAACAGCTCACAGATTGGTCAGTAAGGTTACAGTGTACCTCACAGATTGGTCAGTAAGGTTACAGTGTACCTCACAGATTGGTCAGTAAGGTTACAGTGTACCTCACAGATTGGTCAGTAAGGTTACAGTGTACCTGACAACTGTTGCTATCCACTAGTCCAGACTTTAACCTTTAGGATTGAGAAGGCATAGCCACTTTGGCCTTGTCTGCCTCAAAATTTGAAGGGGCATCAAGGCCAAAAAAAATAATGGAATTATCTAAGAAATATTCAGCAGCTAACTGATCCAAGCAGTTGCTTATGATCCACCACTGGTTCATACAGCATGTAAGCTACACAGCGTGGTTGTGAGAATTGATTTTTTTTTTTTTTAAATGTTGATTAATTTTTTTTTACTCTCTCCCTCCTTTAGTTCTAGCTTGCACTTTGAGTAGCATTTTAAGAGCCTTGTGTTTTGGCAACCTTTCATAAAATAAAAATAAAAATAAAAATAAAAGTCATGCTGTACAGCCTCCACATATTTATACTAAATGCGGTGAATAGATTGTGACTGTAATCAATGGTCATTTCATTGAACCTGAAGTTAACCCGAACACCTTGTGTTTGTTCCAACAAACACTTAATCTCTAGTTATTAATATTTGTATTTTGATTCTCCAGACTCTGACAGTAGAGGACGCTACATATGAGACACAGCAGGTGCACATTGAGTTCCCAACGTGCGTGACAGCCAGCAACTCTTCTGCATTCTACAGGTTGCAGTTAGGCGACAATGTGACAGGTTTGTTAACATCAAAAACTTCACTGTAAATGGCCAATTCCTGGCCTGCTTGTATTTTCTAAACATTTTTGTACTTTTTATGGCTTTTTATAGACGATGTAACCTGTGACCTCATGCCTACCAAAAACAGGACATTTCTGCCTGACCTTTGCAAGGTCACATTGTCTACACTGAGACTCGTCAAAAAATCCCAGAGGACTAGCTGGCCTGTAACAGTCTATTATCCAAGTAATGAAAATAAGCTTTATTTCCACAAAGGACCAATTGTTATCTTGTATGATGCTAGCTGTTTGTTCATTCTTTTTCCCTCTGAAGATGAAATCAATGTGATAGCGACGGCACAGGAGATGGAGCAAGCATTGAACCTCTCTCTCGGCTCAGAAGTGGTTGTCGTCAGCAAGACCGAAGATGGTGTCTCTGCTTCGTATGTTGTTGTTTTCCACATCGCTGAAGGTAAATATATCTGTTTTGTCGACTTGACAATGGGTATTTATTGATTTGATTCTTAGGTCAGGATAATGGACAAATAAGTTGATTTATGCCCTAAACCGAGATGTCTATAACACACTGTATTGACCTTATTCATGAGTTAACCATCTTCTGTCTTATTCCCTGAATACAAGAGGTTGTCTACCTGTACATGCTCATTATAGTAACCTGCCTAATTTTGTCTGTTTGTAGGGGCAACCTCGCTTTCAAATGTCATTGAATTGTAAGTGAATTAATGGAAATAGCTACATCAATTTATTTATTCCTTATGTCAGCTCTTAACTTTTCTTTGAAATTCACCAATATTGATATTATTCAGCAATGACCAATAACTTGATTGTCATTTATTTCTTCTTCTTTCTTGCAGGACTGCCATTATTACTGGTCATTCAGGAGAATGCTGATCTCATGGTGATGGTCACGAGAATCAGCAGCTTTGCTCCAATCACACTCAGTAGCTTTGCCATCGTCTACGATGACATCTCCACAGAATTATCCTCTGAATCAACGGCCGAGGAGGTAAAATCTTGTCCCATTGTTTGTGTTGTCATTGTTTGAATGGAAGTTATAACGTCAGTAATTACCTCATTACAAAATTATTATCCAAAAGCTAACTTGATGTGAAGTTGGAAAGGTATCAATCATCCTGAACAATGATTATGTCTTAAAGGGACAATATCACCATGATCAACAGGGCATGGAATCAGAGTGCTAGTTTTAGATCAACAGGGCATAGAATCAGAGTGCTAGTTTTAGATCAACAGGGCATGGAATCAGAGTGCTAGTTTTAGATCAACAGGGCATGGAATCAGAGTGCTAGTTTTAGATCATCAGGGCATGGAATCAGAGTGCTAGTTTTACATCAACAGGGCATGGAATCAGACTGCTAGTTTTAGATCAACAGGGCATGGAATCAGAGTGCTAGTTTTAGATCAACAGGGCATGGAATCAGAGTGCTAGTTTTAGACCAACAGGGCATGGAATCAGAGTGCTAGTTTTAGATCAACAGGGCATGGAATCAGAGTGCTCGTTTTAGATCAACAGGGCATGGAATCAGAGTGCTAGTTTTAGATCATCAGGGCATGGAATCAGAGTGCTAGTTTTAGATCAACAGGGCATGGAATCAGAGTGCTAGTTTTAGATCAACAGGGCATGGAATCAGAGTGCTAGTTTTAGATCATCAGGGCATGGAATCAGAGTGCTAGTTTTACATCAACAGGGCATGGAATCAGAGTGCTAGTTTTAGATCAACAGGGCATGGAATCAGAGTGCTAGTTTTAGATCAACAGGGCATAGAATCAGAGTGCTAGTTTTACATCAACAGGGCATGGAATCAGAGTGCTAGTTTTAGATCAACAGGGCATGGAATCAGAGTGCTAGTTTTAGATCAACAGGGCATGGAATCAGAATGCTAGTTTTAGATCAACAGGGCATGGAATCAGAGTGCTAGTTTTACATCAACAGGGCATGAAATCGGAGTGCTAGTTTTAGATTAACTCAGTGACTGAATATAATACATGATAAGGTCATATTACCGTTTCTGCCGCATAAATGAGCCAGTAATTTTCAGTCATTGTTGTCATCTTAAACTATGACACCGATTCCATGCCCTGTTGAAAGTCTGCTCTGATGATGACGATAGTGGCCCTTTAAGTGCTCTCATTTCAGAGAAAACAAATCTCTTTTTACAATTTTCTCATGACTTTAGTATGCATCTAGATTCAAAGAAAGTAAACTTATCAATGGAAACAGTTTTGTCCACTTTACCAATCAATGTTGTACCTTCCCTTTAATTAACATGTATTTCTAAAACCTAATATTATATTGAGGCATTCTCATCATGCTTTTGTGAGTAAGCTCAATTTAACTGATATTTGTCTCAGATGTTTGAATCAGATATTTGACTATTTTTCTATTTTTTTGTGTGATGTGATCTGTGAAAACCTGTCAGATGTCAGCGAACTTGTTTTGATAACGGCAAAATAGTCCCCCAATTTTATTTTTGACAATTTGATTTTTTGTTACCATTTCAATTGTTAATATCTAAATGATCATTCTTGAAAATATTAAATAAAAATTTCATCATTTTATGATGACAAATAATTAAAAAGCTTTCTTGTTTTTCGTTTCCGCCAGTGTTTTTTTTTAAGGACAGCTGCAGCTCTAACTCAAGAGAGCATAACTCATGTTATAGACAGCCTAGAATCATGAATAAAACAGTTTTGAAAACAGCACAGTGTCCTTGGTAATTTCATGTATATAACACAAAAATCACAAATTTCACCTTGTAAAGGGTTTTCACAGATCACATCACATTTGGTTAATTTGGAGGGATGGAGTGAGGACATAGGATAAATATTTTTGTAAACATCCTTTCCAACTTGTGAGCACTGAACTTCGGTACATTCCCTTAATTGATAATTAATTGTAGCAAGTTGCTCATATTCTATATGTTTGCTTGGACATGTTCAGCATCAAGTGTGACATCGGGAGTGTCAGCGGTGTCTACGTGCAGGACTATGAAGGGGAGAATCCAGGGATCAAAGACGGCACAGTTATCAATGACGAAGAGGCATACTGTGGCCACTGGTCAGTCAAGAACCCTTACAACGTCTTCTACGCTGAGCAGACTTTAAAACCAGGGACATCCCAGACGGTCCAAGCTTATGATGTGCGATACAATAAACAGGTAAGTAAGGATTTCCTCAGGCACTGTTTGTTATATTTTAAAGCTCACAAATGTTAGAAATTTAGAAATGATTTAAACCAAAAGTTGGATCGGTAAATCCTGGCAGATCATAGAGAATGCTTCTTTAGGCCAAAAAACCTGTCTCCGCTTTCTGGTCAAAGATGTTTTTTTTTTTTTTTTTGGGGGGGGGGGGGTGTTTGTACGTGGTTATTGGAACCAGACCAAATTTCCCATACACAAAGTGTGGTGGCTAAGAGAGGCTGCACAAATCTGGCAAATGTTCATACCCCTATGAGAAAAATTACAATTTTTGCTGCAATTGGACATCGTTTCATAGAAGACAAAAAGGAAACTAAAAATGCGGGGGTCTGAGGTGAAATAGACAGACCAGAAAGGGGGAATTTTTTTTTGGGGGGGGGACTTGGAGCGGCAGATCTAGAGTGCCCCATCCCCTTCCAATTGTGTCTTCATTGTGTTCCAGGAATCTTAGGAATTCTTTAGAGGATTTCGGGGGAGAGGTCTGTTAACAATAGAACAACAGTGTGTTTGTGTATAGGGACATTGGGGGGGGGGGGGGGTGGTTGCCCTCTGCTGCATATGGAGTATGGTATACCAGCTCGGGGAAAGTCTGGTACCTTTGTGCCATACATATTAATTGTAAACTGTGTATAGGTACCAGACTACAAGATATAGTAAAATTGTGTCAAGTCTAGGAAAATCACATTTTTGAATACACACTTGCCACTGCGTTTCTTGAGTTTCAGTGTACCAAACAATATTCAAATAAAACTTGCAAAAGGCTTATTTTTTAATAGAAATATGAGGATTAACACATCACTTGTGTTTGCCTGACAGATGATCGCGTGCAACGTTCTGCCAGGCCCAACGGAATCTTCATCGTCGATACCGCTGTCACCAAGCAAGCCTACAGCTTCAGTATTACCCTAACGCCAGCACAGTGTGGCTTTGACTTCCCTCTCATCGGGATCATGGACACCAGCCCAACGAACAACAGTGACTCTGAAATCGCTTGGTACAGGAATCGGTCAGTGCCACGCCTCCGATGGGTGGAATGTTTGAAGTCCACCTATATGGCCAGGTTTTCAAAGGTAAGAAATATTTTGAAGATTGTGAATTAAAGAGCTTGTCTTGTCTTTGTTTTCCTAAATACAATATTTTGTATATTTTTACACACGGCATGTATTCATTCATTTATTTATTTATTAATTTTGTATTTCAACTGGGTGTCCCATTCACTGGTATGCACTGGTCTTAAATGGGTTCCAGCATACAGAAAAAGACAATCGAAAGTACATACACGTTACTCATTTACTGTTATTTCTCTTTTGTTAGTCCCCATCTTGACTGGCCTGTATCTGTATCCGTCATGTACAATCACCAGAGCTGGTTGTCACATACGTGGGTCGGGTCGGTGTGCAGCAGAATTAAATATTATTAAAATGAGCTCTGGTCGTTAGTTCTTTAAGGTCAATGTTGTCAAGTGACTCCTTAAAAATCTTGATGTTTTGGTGAATACGGATATCTAAATTTAGTTTGTTCCATTCTGGGATCGTCTTTGGGTAGAGCGAATGGCTATAGCAATCTTTATTTGTGGTGATAACATATTTATAAATACCGGATTGCCTGGTGGTGACTTTACTTGAAGATTGTAGGTAAGCGCCGATGTTAGTTGGTGTAATACCATGAGTTTCTTTATATATAGTCGTTAAACGGAATTTAGTCCGTCGGTCCTGCAACGTCTCCCAATCCAAATCTCTGAGGATTTGTGTAATACTTGACTCCCTACTGTAGTCCCCCACTGTGTATCTCGCAGCACGATGTTGAATTCGTTCAAGTTTATCCCTGTCCGATTTATATTGGGGATCCCAGATTGCAGAACAATATTCAAGTTTGGGACGAATCAGTGACTTATAGGCAATAGCCTTGGTCTCACTACTGCAATAATAGATGTTTCTCTTCAGCAGTCCAAGCATCTTGTTTGCCTTATTAGTGGTTTGGTCAATATGCGTAGTCCATTTAAGATCGCTGCTAAGTTCCACACCTAAATAAGGATGATGTTTAACTTCCTCCAAGATGGAATCACCCATACTGTATCTTTTGATATGTTTTTTCTTGTCGACACTCCAAATACCTCCTGCCTCTTAAGGTTTGGTGTTGTTACTCTGAAGGCTTCCTCCAATGACGTCATGAACATAATCACGTTTGGTTTCCTAATTTTTCTATCTGTGTTTCTACGGTGCTTTCTAAATAATTCCCATGCTGATGAAGTGCCACGTTGCCTCGCCTTCCTATACAGACGCTTCTTTTTGCAGATGTACCTCTTAATGGAGTTACTTATCCAAGGTAGTTTCCATCTGGAAGATGACATCTTTGATGGAATAAACTGATTAATAGCATTCTGCAACAGTTGGTTAAGCTCAGTGACCAGTTGATCAACACTTTTTACCCCAGTATAATCGGATGATAATTTTTGGTCAAAGTCGTCAATTTTGTCCACAATTGAAGCAAAATCAGCTTTTTTATAGAGATAAATCCTACGCTTGGCTGGTCGAACAAACTTGGGCTTGATTGAAACATTCAATACCACCGCTTCATGATCACTTATGCCTGGAATGACATCAGTGTTCACTACAAAAGGAGTGTTAGTGAAACATAAATCCAAAATGTTGTTAAGTCTGGTTGGCTCTTTCACTTGCTGATGTAAATTGTGATCTAGAGCAATTTCAATCATAGCCTTGCTGGGGCCTGCATAGGATCCACCCGAGTTGAATTTAAAGTTTTCCCAGTCTACATCGGGAAGATTAAAATCTCCTAAAAGCCACACAGAAGCTTGGGCTGGAATCTTACTCAAAGCAGCATCAAGGTTTTTTATATAATCGGAATCGGTACTCTGCGAACGATAAAAAGCTCCCACATATATCGGTGTTATACCCTTAACATGTATGCTAACCCAGATATCTTCACAGTCAGTTCTAAGCTCAGGTTCCTCATTTGCAATGAGCGTGTCTAAGATGGCAATAAATACTCCACCATGGGTGTCACCATTTCCTCTATCCCTCCTAAACACTTGGTAATTGGGTGGGAAGATTTCCCCCGTAGCGATGTTATTATTCAACCAAGATTCGGTTCCAGTAATTATGTCTGGTTCCTCAGTCTCTAGCATAACATAGAACTGATTTAACTTGGCCCTCACTCTGGCAATTAATATTTATGAACTTAAGAGGCTTTTGTTTTCAGCCCGTTTTTCTGGTCTGTTTAACATGGCCCACTTTTGGACTGGACGTTGGGTATGTCACATTCCTAAGTTGCTGATTTTCAAGATTGTTAATGTCAAAACTGCAGTTTGAAATTGATGACAATGATGCAAAGGGATTTGTCACTTCAAAGCTGCTAGAAAGATCAAAAATGGAAGAAGCAATGTTTGGCAAACCACAATTTGAACATATCCAAGAGTAAGATCCGTGATCCTCAAGTAAAATGTACATTGAAGACATCGTCGCTCATGCTAATGCACTCTTTGTGG
Source organism: Zoroaster sp. YZ-2022 (assembly GCA_029582265.1). NCBI lineage: Eukaryota > Metazoa > Echinodermata > Asteroidea > Forcipulatida > Zoroasteridae > Zoroaster > Zoroaster sp. YZ-2022. The sequence continues at coordinate 18,183,715 of CM055820.1, forward strand.
TACCATAGTTTACAATCTTCACATTCAATAGCTTGTTGTTTCCACTTTACTGATTTACTACACACACCACAGGGATACTTAGGTTTGTACGGACCAGGGTTGACGTTTATATCCCCAGACAACAGTAATAATAGGCCAGTATGAGTGACACCATTCATATTCCTTATTGAAAAATTGTATTTATAACGAACAGTTGTACTACGTGATATGGAACAGACTCACCGGCATATCTTCAGTGATGCTACCTGATGTGTCGATGCACGAAAAACATGACCAGTCTTCAAAAAGCAAGATGGCGGATGAAAGTCCCCATTGTTGTGAAATCTTTGGCAAAGCATTTACAGTCAAAATCCTCGTCAAGATACACAACAAAGTCACAGTCATACTTGTTACTTGAAATTTTCCCATACTTAGCAGATATATCCAACGCCGGTGAGTATGAAGTGGACAGTAGATCCAGTAAGAAACCGTGTTGCAAAATACGATACGTCGCAAGACAATTTACACAGCACATCAAAATGGCTGACAGCAAAATACACAGACAACAATATATCCAAAATCGACGAAAATAACTTGAAATAAAAGTTAAAAGTGCAAAATGCACGGCTTAGCCGAGGTTTAAAGCAGTTAAAAATCCATTACAAAACTCCAAAAACTTAGATGGCAAAGAATAAAGCGATAAAAAACAGGATTAAAAAGATAGCCCGGAGCTATCTGAAAATTGCTGCTAGCACACCGATGACCCTTGACCCTTTGGCCTTATTATAAGGAATCACAGGTTTTGTGGTTTAAGTCTGGTTCTCTATTTTGAAGTCAGATTTTTTCTTTAAGTTAACATTATTTTTAAGTCGGGTTTTATATTTTAAACTCAAATACACTTCCCCATTTTATCCGTTCAAGTCAGGTCTTGTGTTTTAAAGGACTACGCATTCCTTTTTTCTTGTTTCTATATTGGAGCAAGGAACCGCAGGTTTTGTGATTTGAGTCAAGTCCTCTAATTTGAAGTCAGATTTTCTGTTTTTAGTCGTTTAAAAAAAATGTATACTCGTATACACTCGTCAAAAGCTTTTTATACAACCCTTAATGGTTCTAATGAAGCTTTTTTTTCTTGCCTCTGTCTTTATAAAACATTAGTTCCAGCCCAGGCCACGGCTAACAAATTGAAGGAACTCCTGCAAGACAACCTGGACATCGGCTCCTTGGATGTCTTCAGGGAAGGCACCTGTGCGGGATATTCCTGGGAGATAGAATGGACATCCAAAGGAGGAAGACAACTTCTTATACAGGTTTGTGTTTATGAATCCTCGCCTCCCTCCCCCCACCCATTACAAGCCGGTGATTTCGCAGGATTTTTCCTGATTTCAGGATTTTTTTTACAAATCTCCCTCGGCCTCCAAATTTTCTTGATAGAAGAGAAGTAGCCACCAAGGAAAGAAAGTAGCCTGTATTTTGTCCAAACCTCTATTTTCTTGTTTGTGGGGATGTGCAAAGTCTGTAAATCCTCCAAAATTAAACATCCAGGAGGCTGTGTCCTCTAGACCAAACGCCTGCTACTCATTTTTAGGATTTTTTTTTACTTTTGTCAAATCACACCCCTGACTAAACTCAAAAGAAGAACATCATTAGTCAGATTCCCTGTATCCAAGTGCAATCATAGTGCTGATTCTGAATACAGTAAAGGGGCCAGACTATTTTCCCTTCCAGTCTCGTTTTGGGATTTGTAGTAAGGACAAAAATAAGATTACTGCACCATGATAAAGGTCTATAGATGACAGAATCAGAGAACACAAATTTTTGAGTTAAAAAAACCCATAATGGGTATACCCTTGACGTTTTTTTCCAAATTTGGCCTCATACTTGTTGGAGAGACACAATAGAGTGCCTCGATCTGATTTTTCTTTGTTTGAGTCGCCTAATTTCCCAAGTTTTTCCAGAAATCAATATGTTTTATACCAAAATATTTGTGAAATAGTGAAATTAAAAACTTGTCCAAGAAGGTATAATTTGGTGGTTGTCTTCCTATCAGTGAGTTAGGAGCCAAACCTGTGAATTGTGGGTCAGTTGGGTCAGTTGTCTTTTTCTGTATGTCTCTTCCTATAGATCTTTGACAATGCAAATGAGATGGATACCCAAGGTTATTCAAACGTGTACAAAATAGATGACTGTTGATCTTTGTATTTCCTTTGCTAATGATATTAAACCATTTTTGTTTTGATGTATACAGGGTCCTAATGACTGGGAGGACAATCAGTGGTTGCCAGTATCCTGTACTACTAGGATGTAGCCAATGTGTAGATCTATAGGACTCAAGACACCAGTCGAATCAATGCTGATGATGAATGTGTAAGTGACAAAAAGCTTTTTCTGAATTTGAGTCACTGTTGGTGGTAAAATGTGCAAAATATCTGTTATATCAGTGATATTTTCGGAAAATCATTAATATTTTAGGAATATCGTCAGTATGACGATAATATTCAAAAACTTAATCGACTTACCCAATAATTTATTGAATGTCGTATCATGACAATATTATTGTGTCATCATCCAGGCCTAGTTTGATAAGTTAAACCAAGAATGACTGAAGCTTGATTTGAACCTCTGACATCTGGATAGCAGTACCAATGCTCTACAAACCGAGTTGACAATCATCTCTAGTCAGTTGTGGTCAATTTGATGAATTTTTTTTTTATCTCCCCTCTCCCCCCAAAAAATCATTTGAATTTGCTTAGTCAGTTTATCCTTGTAGTACACCAACCTAGCATGTCAATCAAACAGCTCATAGATTGGTCAGTAAGGTTACAGTGTACCTGACAACTGTTACTATCCACTAGTCCAGGCTTTAACCTTAAGGATTGAGAAGGCACAGCCACTTTGGCCTTGTCTGCCTCAAAATTTGAAGGGGCATCAAGGCCAAAACAAAAAAGTTTGAAATTATCTAAGAAATATTCAGCAGCTAACTGATCCAAGCAGTTGCTTATGATCCACCACCGGTGCATGCAGCATGTAAGCTACACAGCGTGGTTGTGAGAATATTTATTTACTCTCCTTTAGTTCTAGCTTGCACTTTGAGTAGCATTTAAGAGCCTTGCATTTTGGCAAACTTTCATAAAGAAAAAGAAAAATGAAAGTTGTGCTGTACAGCCTCCACATATTTATCTTAAATGCGGTGAATAGATTGTGACCGTAATCAAAGCTCTATTCATTGAACCTGAAGTTAACCCGAACACCTTGTGTTTGTTCCAACAAGTACTTAATCTCTAGTTATTAATATTTGTATTTTGATTCTCCAGACTCTGACAGTAGAGGGCGCTACATATGAGACACAGCAGGTTCACATTGAGTTCCCAACGTGCGTGACAGCCAGCAACTCTTCTGTATTCTACAGGTTGAAGTTAGGCCAAAGTGTGACAGGTTTGTTAACATCAAAAACTTAACTGTAAATGGCCAATTCCTGGCCTGCTTTTATTTTCTAAACATTTTAGTAATTTTTATGGCTTTGTATAGATGATGTAACCTGTGATGTCATGCCTACCAAAAACAGGACATTTCTCCCCAGCAGTATGTGCGTGCATCCTGTTTTGGAGGTCACAGGTCACATCATCTATAGATGATGGATTGATCTCTATTATAGTGAGTTCAGTGAGACGATGTGTCCTGTGACGACATGTCTAAACCAAAACAGGATGAGCAAGCATACCACCAGGCAGAAAACGTGACCGCGCCACAATTTTGCAAACAACCTTTGCAAGGTCACATTGTCTATACTGAGACTTGTCAAAAAATCCCAGAGGACTAGCTGGCCTGTAACAGTCTATTATCCAATAAATGAAAATCAGCTTTATTTCCACAAAGGACCAGTTATTATCTTGTATGATGCTAGCTGTTTGTTCATTCTTTTTCCCTCTGAAGGTGACATCAACGTGACAGGGACGGCAGAGGAGATGGAGGAAGCGTTGAACTTCGCTCTCGGCTCAGACATGGTCGTCATCAGCAAGACCGAAGATGGTATCTCTGCTTCGTATGTTGTTGTTTTCCACATCGCTGAAGGTAAATATATCTGCTTTGTTGACCTGGCAATGGGTATTTATTGATTTGATTCTTAGGTCAGGATAATGGACAAATAATTTGATTTATGCCCTAAACCGAGATGTCTATAACACACTATATTGACCTTATTCATGAGTTAGCCATCTTATGTCTTATTCCCTGAATACAAGAGGTTGTCTACCTGTACATACTCATTATAGTAACCTGCCTAATTGTTTCCGTTTGCAGGGGCAAACACGCTTTCAAATGTCATTGAATTTTAAGTGAATTAATGGAAATAGCTACATCCATTTATTTATTCCTTATGTCAGGAATGAACTTTCTTTGAAATTCACCAATATTGATCAGGCGCGGATCCAGGAATTGTTTAGACGGGGGACACACCCAACACGAACATTTTTTTCCCTGTGCTAACATTGTATATTGTTTGTAATCATGTTTTTTTTCTTTGTTTTCGCGCCTTAAGCGCCCAGCAGGGTGGATATGTGCGCGCTACAAATCTTTATTATTATTATTGTTATTATTATTAAATGCTAGCGCGAAGCCCTTACGGCGTTGGGTCCGGGGCCCGCTTAAGGGCCGCGGAAAATTTTTGATTCTGGATGCTCTGTGGTGCAATCTGAGGCGATTCCTGGCCAGTTTCACCTGACTTTTTTTGCAACAGTTTTCAAGATTATATGGAGAATATATATATATATATATATATATATATATATATAATTATTTTAGCCATTATTTTTAGCCATTATTTTAGCAATGTCATGACTACCACAATATCAGTTTCTCCCTCCCCGATTTTTGGCATTTAATTTGCAGTTTTTGACTTCAGTTTTAATTTATCCGGAATTCAGTCCAGTTGAAATTTTCAAGAAAAGGGCTTGATTTCATACTGTTCCTTGCCCTGTGTTAAAACCATCGGCAGATCAGCCTATGCGTACTGGCGTAGAATCCGACAGTAAATTGACATCGGCGATTGTAATTTCCACGGTACCCGACCCTTCTTCAGATGAAACGGAACAATTTGTAGACGTGGAGGAATTGGGTCAAGAAACCAGACTAGCTTGCTTTGCACCCGATCACAGACTACCGATTGCAAACGAAATGTAGACTAACTAATTTTGGGAAGTATTTGAAAAAGTCACTATAATCATCATTGGAAATTGATACAAAAATCCACTTTTCTCAATAATGACAGTACACCAAACTGAAGGCGCTGTTCACCTTGGATGGTGGCTTTATTTTTACTCTGCACCCTTATTTTTAATCCTTTTTATCAACCTTTATGAGACACATCCTTGGATATTTTTATCACCGAAGCTTCTGTGGAAAATCAAATATAATATAAAAGAAACTGCAATCAATTAATTGCCATAATGAGGCTGTGTTAAACTTTATGAAGTCATCTCCATTAACTAAATTCGTGGAGGAAAATTGTCTTTAAGAATGGGTTGACTAAAATAAATCAATCAGTTCCTCAGAAGATTGCTAAGGGCTAACCGAGACTGGCCTGAAAGTCCATCGAAGAGAAATTATACTTCACACTGGTTAGACCACATCTTTGATATGGGAGCACTGCTTGGAAACCCCATATCACCACTGAAAACATCTCTTCGCTTGAAAGAGTCCAGAGACGAGCTGGCGTTCAGAGTGGCAAGACCTGCCTGTCAAACTTACGGCAGAAGTGAGTTGCTTTAAACGTCGACTTTCTGCCGTGTCTAATTCAAATACAGTGAAATCTCGATAAGTCAAATCTCAGGGGAATGAACTCAAACTTCGACTTATGCGGAGGTTCGAGTTAGCCGAGGTCGCCATTTTACCCCACCCCATTGTGTGCATAAATTATCGATCGCCATAGTAACCTTTAGTAGCACGGGGAATTAAGCACACAAGATGCAACATTTTAAAATTTGTTATAAACGCCTTACATATTTATTAATTTGTTTCAAATGGCATGATTTTTGTTTTAAAGTTTTCCAAAAATATAAAATTATTGTTAACGCTTTAGAAATCAATGATGACCTACCTTATACAACTCATTGGTGTGAGATTTGGCTACGCAACAGAGCTAAAAAGGATTGAGCGCATTTCCAGCACCGCTGACGTTAGCCTTGGCGTGTTTTGAAACGGTCAAGCCACCCATCACTGCAGCTGAAGTCTGGATGTCCTAACTTCTTTGCCAAAGGCCTGGCCTTTTCTTGAAGAATTGGACCCGAAATCGGAATGTTTCGGCTCGTACAGCTTTGAACCAGGTCAAAGCAGCCTCTTCAACATCGGGAAAAGCCACCTTTCTCATGCTTCTGACCTGCTGAAAAAGACTCATTGTTGAACTGTTCCAGCAGTTTCTCCTTATTACATGTAATGTAAATTTTTGGGTCATTATTTGAATTAGATACGGCAAAAGTTCGACGTTTGAAGCAGGCCTATAAACAAAACTTACTAACTAGTAACTAACGGAGAGATTAGATACGACCATAATTTTGTTGAGATGCATCACAGCCTTGCATTCAAGGCTATATTCACTGCAAAGGAATTTTGGCAAGGAGCCCAGATAATTAAGCTGCTCAAACGAAGTATACTACGTGATGTACATTGTACTTTGGTCAAAGAACGTTCGTGGTTTTGGGGTACAAATACAACTTTATCATGATGAGACGATTTTCTCTTTTAAAAGCCAAGGTGTATTATTTTGTTTGTAGCACCAATTTCAACGATCAAAAAAATAATGGTTTCATTACTGGACATGATGGCACTGGATATTTTATTAATTGAAAATAATGTGTGCGTTTATATAGGCCACTCAAAAAGGATTTTGGCAAAACTAGCAAATCATTCAGTCAAGTGATCAATTGTTTCCTGCTGGCTGTGGCCATTTAACCGGTAATAAACTCCCCCAAGAGGATTAGATGTTGAGATGGAGAGAGTTGAAATCCCCGAGCTCTGGGAAATACTTGTTTCTCTCCAAAGAGGGTTTCAGTTCCATGGCATGATTGATAACCTTTTTTCTTGTTGCATTTTTTCAGTATTTATTTTATGCCAAAAGTAGACACAGCAGATGTTTAATATTGTCGCCGGTATTTTTTTTAGGCTACTCCTCCTTTTCTCTGACCTCCCCCTCTTTTTTTTCTCTTTTTTTTCTTCTTTTCTTTTCCCTTTTTTTTATTTTTTTTTACTGAATTTACCCGGGGGGCACGTGTTCCCGCGGCCCCCCCCTGGATCCGCGCCTGTTGATATTTTTCAGCAATGACCAATAATTGATTGTCGTTTTTTTCTTCTTCTTTCTAGCAGGACTGCCATTATTATTGGTCATTCAGGAGAATCTTGATCTCGCGGTCACGAGAATCGGCAGCTTTGCTCCAATCACACTCAGTAGCTTTGCCATCGTCTACGATGACATCATCTCCACAGAATTATCCTCTGAATCAACGGCCGAGGAGGTAAAATCTTGTCCCATTGTTTGTGTTATTGTTTAAATGGAAGTTATAACGTCAGTAATTATCTCATTACAAAATTATTATCCAAAAGCTAACTTGATGTGAAGTTGGAAAAGGTATCAATCATCCTGAACAATGATTATGTCTTAAAGGGACAATATCACCACGATCAACAGGGCATGGAATCAGAGTGCTAGTTTTAGATCAACAGGGCATGGAATCAGAGTGCTAGTTTTAGATCAACAGGGCATGGAATCAGAGTGCTAGTTTTAGATCAACAGGGCATGGAATCAGAGTGCTAGTTTTAGATCAACAGGGCATGGAATCAGAGTGCTAGTTTTAGATCAACAGGGCATGGAATCAGAGTGCTAGTTTTAGATCAACAGGGCATGGAATCAGAGTGCTGGTTTTAGATCAACAGGGCATGGAATCAGAGTGCTAGTTTTAGATTAATTCACCGACTGAAAATAATACCCCACATGATAAGGTCATATTACCATTTCTGCTGCATAAATGAGCCAGTAATTTTCAGTCATTGTTGTCATCTTAAACTATGACACCGATTCCATGCCCTGTTGAAAGTCTGCTCTGATGATGACGATAGTGGCCCTTTAAGTGCTCTCATTTCAGACAAAACAAATCTCTTTTTACAATTTTTTCATGACTTTAGTATGCATCTAGATTCAAAGAAAGTAAGCTTATCAATGGAAACAGTTTTGTCCACTTTACCAATCAATGTTGTACCTTCCCTTTAACATGTATTTCTAAAACATAATATTATATTGAGGCATTCTCATGCTTTTGTGAGTAAGCTCATAGTACAATTTAACTGATATTTGTCTCAGATGTTTGAATCAGATATTTGACTATTTTTCTATTTTTTTTTTTGTGATGCGATCTGTGTAAACCTGTCAGATGTCGGCGAACTTGTTTTGATAACGGCAAAATAGTCCTAATTTTTCTTTGACAATTTGATTTTTTTTTTACATTTCAATTGTTAATATCTAAATGATCATTCTTAAAAAAAATTAATATTAAATTTCATCGTTTTATGATGACAGATAATTAAAAAGCCGTCATGTTTTTCGTTTCCGCCATTGTTTTTTTAAGGACAGTGGCGGCTATAACTCTAGTCTTGTTCAAGACCGTTATTATGCGGATCCTAGTTACACGATCCCGCGCCAGTCGTAAATCACCCACCGTAGCTGGCGCTATACAATTTTTTACGATTAGGGCCGCTAATAACGGTCTTGTGCATTTTGCAAGTTTTACCCGAAACATTCCGAGGACATTCCAAGCGTGCCACTGTGTGAGCGTAATTAGCATAATTTATCGCTCTGTCTGCAGGCAAGGGCTCGGTGTGGTATCTGTACGTCTTTTGTATGCAATTGGTACGTGCAACAGATATAAACGCAAGTCTAGTCGAGTATAGCTGTATGAAAATCCAACAAAGTGGATGAAGCTATTGATTTCGCTGAAAGAAAATTATTGAGAAGCTGAAAAGTCAACAAGTTTGGCAATTCGCACAGGGTATAGGCCTAGGCCTAGATTTATTTATCAATTTAACCACCGGGTTCGGGAGCTTACCTTACTTAAGTTACGGGCTTACTGCAGTTAGTGGAAAGATATTGCTTTGCCTGTGGATTGTGTGTCGACGGAAGTCATCATTGCCGCATTTGCGTATCGAAATGGAATTGGTAGGTACCGTTTTTAAAATATTAAATTATATTTTGTGAAAAATGACTGGGGCCTATAGGTCATAGCTAAAAAGACGATGACAAAGTACCCGGAAAGAATGTCGTATCTGACCCGCCACTTTTTAAGGTTTTTTTTGAATTTTTTACAACCACTAACCAGTTAAAATTTACAGAAAGCGAAAACTATCTTTAAAAACCACTTTTATGATGGTTTTCAGACATGATTTCCCTTATAAAAAATCCTCCCATTCAGAAAATAGAAGGATCCTATTATAGTTGCCACTGCACATGTACAATGACCGTGTTGGTTACTTATGGGGGGAGTTGACAAGATCAGACTGACATGACCGAGGAAGTCATCGTATACCAAAAATGCTTGATTTTTCATGAAATTAATATCCTGGAATAATTTGAAGTATGTGTCCATCGTCATCCATATGTTCTCCACCTTACTAGGTAGGTAAGATTACATTATTGGTTATATTGAATGATAAAAAGTGGCAGTCGGATACGACTACCCAAGTACCCTCTGCTGACATGTAATATCTACAGGTTCTCATATATTGTTCATTTTCGGCCTATTTTGAAAGAAATATGTGACTGTTTTTATTGCTAAGTTTACTTTGTGAATACCAAATAGAAATGCCTATACTTAAAACCAACAATTGGCATTTTATGACTGACCTGCTCATAGTTCAAATTCAAAAGCTTTGTTCCTATCCTGCCCACTGCTTCTTCCACCCATATTTTATGCCCTATTTGCATGGATGAATCCATTGATAATCATATACTAGCCTCTTATCAATATCAACTTCTCATTAGCTTCAGCTAATTAATTCCAAGAATGTGATAGTGAACCAGAATTTAACCATTCATTGTAGACACATAGTGTTAGTCCTTAATTATGATATGATGTTTTGTTTGTTTTATGTTTTGTTTGTTTGTTATGCAGTCAGAAAAAGTGTTTGAATGGTTCTTCACTTCACTTACTTCACTTTGATGATTAAACAAAAATCATGTATTTAGCTGCCCTACCCACAGTGCTTTCTTACCTCGTTTTGGTTGGATATTCTCCATTAATTTAATTTTATTGTCATGATAACATTTCATCTTTTGTCAAAATTAACAGGGGCCATTCATGAAGTGAGAGCTCCATATTCTCAAGGTGTTATGGACAGCTTGGGAATTGCATTCCATTTTGAAAGCAAGTACATTGTACGTGTTGTTGCATTAAGTCACTGGAGGACGAGCTTGGGCCTGAGGAACTATGGGTCGAACGCTCTAACATCAAGTATGTTGTTATCAAGGCGACTATAAAAAAACTTTGAAGGCGTCTTTAAATGGATTGCCCAAGAGATACTACGGTCATACATCAAGAATCTCAGTGAACTGTGCTCTTTATTTTGACGTCTTCTTTCAAAGGAGTCACACTCATTCTTTGATATGTATCATACAACACAGAAGTGCATGTACAAAGAAAAGTTATCGACAGCTTTGCACAAGAAGACTGGGATGTTTGGCGTTTTGTTTGGTGTTTTGTTTGCTACAATTGTGTGGTCTCCATACTGTGATATTGGTAGGTTGAATGACAAGTTGTGACTGTCTCCCAGAGTAATGTATCCAAACTTAAGGGTCATCTACAAGGGTACAAGAAAACATTATTGAGCGACAGCATATCTAACTTCACAATAACAGAAATAACGGAAAAAATGAATGTCATATTGGTACTCCATTCAATTAGTTTTTGAACCGATATGCTTTAGCATGTAAGGAAATCACATTGGAAGCATTTGAACATTGTGAAAGACAATATCTACATGTATCTGAATTTGTTAGAGTTGGAGTCTGACACCACTTTAGAAATGTCTGTACATGTACATTGCTTTGTGAAAACTTACTGGTTTATCAGCACAATTAATTTTTAATTTCCTTTTGTTTTGAAGGCATGAATTAAAATGTCCAAAGTTGTATAAATGATGAAAGCAACCTTTTTTGTTTTGTGTGTTTGTTTTTTATTGTTTCTGGAAACCGTGGAATACCCTCTTTGGGGGTGGTGTTATTCTTTAATAGAAGTGTTCAATAGTATTAAATTTGTGACAATTATTCTTGTACAATAAAACACCACTGCAACAGTCCTTGGTATGGCAAACATTCAGTTACAACCATTTAATTTGTTTCCCAATTTTGTTACATACAATTGACATTATACATGTACACGTAGTTCACAAAGAGCCCAGTACACTGAATTTTGTGGATGGATCCAATGAGATTTGTTATAGCTTGAGGGTATAGTTACAGTGGTGTCATATAAATACTGTTTGTATCCCTATCAGTATACATGTGTGCTTTTACTAACAAAAAGCATACATGTAGTAATGTACTAGAAATAAACATGTGGACTTACATGTAGTTGGTTTAAAATGTAATAATCATGATTTATTTCATTTGAAGTTGACATAATGATGAAAGCTCTTTTTGTATTTCATGTTTAACATACAAACACCATGCATCGATTAAAAAACAATAACTGGCCCAAAAGTTCACTGTACATTTACTAAGGACTCTAACACTAAAATATAACACCATTGAGTTTTAAATAAATTAAATTGTATTGTTACCAGAAAATATGTCAGATAGAGTAAATTCTGAGAATGTTTTGTACCATTACCATCTTATAAGCAAGTATGCATTTAGATAATAATTCATTGAGTTCGTTTTGTTTTTGTTTATTACCAATCATCCCCTTTTTTAATGGGAACGTAAATCATTGGTTTAGGGACAGGTAAATTGTATTCCAATCCTCAATGTAGTTTTCAAGGGACATATCATAAATCTAACCAGTGGAAATTTCATCACAATAGGTGCTCACGTTTTTGAGAAACGTTTTTGTTTCATGTTTATGTGACAGTTCAGTCAAATTGTCTGCTCAACCAAACATATTTATAACATTTGTTTATAATTGTATAACATTTGTATCTTGACTACAAAATAAATGTCACAAGTATTTTAAATCTTTTAAGCTTTAAATATCATGTCTTATTTTTTGTTTATTATATGTTCTATGCGCAAATACCATACATAGGTTGCATTGTTTTGCTTTTTGAAACGGTTTACAAAGAATTTTCTTGTAATCAGCTGGAGGAGTAAACAACTTCAGATGGGCAAATTACCTGGTTCAGCTCAGTCAAATTTACCAATCAAAACATGGCACTATGGCAAATTCATTTTGTATTTGCAACTCGAGTACAGAAATTTTATAAATAAATGCCTCAAGTATGTTACATAAACTGTGTGATAAAGTAACTAGTCTACCATTGTATACCCTCCTACTGTAGCTGAACTTTTGTAGCAAGTAGCTACAGTGGTCAAAATCAGTCAACTGACTGTTTTTGATTATTGAACTGTGGTCACTGCACACGGGAGAATCGTTGACTGGGTTTAAATGTCATTTTCACCACCCTCAACAATACAATATAACGCTTTTACTCGTCAAAAATTGCCAACTCATTTTGACCTGTAAATGTACTGTACGTGTACATTACTTCGTATACAAACGTAATGAGGTTTGACCGGCCGTGAACGCTGTCAAACCTATACAAAGTACATGTACATTGTACATGTCATGCAGCAAGCACATACAGTGTATTTACGTATTGTATGTATAATGTACATGTACATGTACAGTAGTACATTACACGTACATAACAATGTAGCGAGTTACCAGGCTGGCCTGCTGATTATGCGGTGGCTGTTGCCATTTGTGCGCTTGCGTAGTATTCTTTTAAACCACAAGTTGAATATGCATGAAAAGGTCACATACCTCGACCATGTAAACTGCCCAAGACGTTACTCTGGACAAAAGGTGGCGCGGCCGTGGACAGGAATAAATGGCGCCCGCAGCAGCGATTGGTTTATCAAATCACAGCGGATCGGTGCGTATACGTATAAAATCACGAGTAACGTCTTGCACCAAGACTACTATAACTCAAGAGAGCATAACTCAAGTTATAGACGACCTAGAATCATGAATAAAACAGTTTTGAAAACAGCACAGTGACTTCGTTAATTTGATGTATATAACACAAAAATGACAAATTTCACCATGTGAAGGGTTTTCCCAGATCACATCACATTTGGTTAATTTGGAGGGATGGAGTGAGGACATAGGATAAATATTTTTGTAAACACCCCTTCCAACTTGTGAGCACTGAACTTGGGTACATTCCCTTAATTGATAATTAATCGTAGCAAGTTGCTCATCTTCTAAATGTTCGCTTCACCCAGGTGCAAAGCGCCCTCTTAGACATGTTCAGCATCAAGTGCAACACCATCGGGAGTGTCAGCGGTGTCTACGTGCAGGACTATGAAGGGGAGAATCCAGGGATCAAAGACGGCACAGTCATCAATGACGAAGAGGCATACTGTGGCCGCTGGTCTGTCAAGAACCCTTACAATGTCTTCTACGCTGAGCAGACGTTAAAACCAGGGACATCCCAGACGGTCCAAGCTTATGATGTGTGATACAATAAACAGGTAATTAAGGATTTCCTGAGGCACTGTTTGTTATATTTTAAAGCTCACAAATGTTAGAAATTTAGAAATGATTTAAACCAAAAATTGGATGGGTAAATCCTGGCAGATCATAGAGAATGCTTCTTTAGGCCAGAAAACCTATCTCCGCTTTCTGGTCAAAGATGTTTTGTTTTTTTTGTGTTTTTTTTTTTGTGGGGGGGTGTTTGTACGTGGTTATTGGAACCAGACCAAATTTCCCATACACAAAGTGTGGTGGCTAAGAGAGGCTGCACAAATCTGGCAAATGTTCATACCCCTATGAGATAAATTACAATTTTTGCTGCAATTGGACATCGTTTCATAGAAGACAAAAAGGAAACTAAAAATGCGGGGGTCTGAGGTGAAATAGACAGAGACCAGAAAGGGGGATTTTTTTGGGGGGGACTTAAATTGGAGCGGCAGAGTGCCCCATCCCCTCCCATTGTGTCTTCATTGTGTTCCAGGAATCTTAGGAATTCTTTAGAGGATTTCGGGGGGAGAGAGGTCCGTTAACAATAGAACAACAGTGTGTTTGTGTATAGGGACATTGGGGGGGTTGCAGTCTGCCGCATATCGAGTATGGTATACCAGCTTGGGGAAAGTCTGGTACCTTTGCGCCATACATATTAATTGTAAACTGTGTATAGGTACCAGACTACAAGATATAGTAAAATTGTGTCAAGTCTAGGAAAATCAAATTTTTGAATACACACTTGCCACTGCGTTTCTTGAGTTTCAGTGTACCAAACAATATTCAAATAAAACTTGCAAAAGGCTTATTTTTTAATAGAAATATGAGGATTAACACATCACTTGTGTTTGCCTGACAGATGATTGCGTGCAACGTTCTGCCAGGCCCAACGGAATCTTCATCGCTGATGCCGCTGTCACCAAGCAAGCCTACAGCTTCAATATTACCAGCACAGTGTGGCTTTGACTTTCCTCTCATCGGGATCATGGACACCAGCCCGGCAAACGACAGTGACTCTGAAATCGCTTGGTACAGGAATCGGTCAGTGCCACGCCTCCGATGGGTGGAATGTTTGAAGTCCACCTATATGGCCAGGTTTTCAAAGGTAAGAAATATTTTGAAGATTGTGAATTAAAGAGCTTGTCTTGTCTTTGTTTTCCTAAATACAATATTTTGTATATTTTTACACACGGCATGTATTCATTCATTTATTTATTAATTTTGTATTTTAACGGGGTGTCCCATTCACTGGTATCCACTGGTCTTACATGGGTTCCAGCATACAGAAAAAGACAATCGAAAGTACATACACGTTACTCATTTACTGTTATTTCTCTTTTGTTAGTCCCCATCTTGACTGGCCTTTTTCTGTATCTGTATCTGTATCCGTCACGTACAATCACCAGAGCTGGTTGTCACATATGTGGGTCGGGTCGGTGTGCAGCAGAATTAAATATTATTAAAATGAGCTCTGGTCGTTAGTTCTTTAAGGTCAATGTTGTCAAGTGACTCCTTAAAAATCTTGATGTTTGGTGCGGTACGGATATCTAAATTTAGTTTGTTCCATTCTGGGATCGTCTTTGGGTAGAGCGAATGGCTATAGCAATCTTTATTTGTGGTGATAACATATTTATAAATACCGGATTGCCTGGTGGTGACTTTACTTGAAGATTGTTGGTAAGCGTCGATGTTAGTTGGTGTAATACCATGAGTTTCTTTATATATAGTCGTTAAACGTAGTTTAGTCCGTCGGTCCTGCAACGTCTCCCAATCCAAATCTCTGAGGATTTGTGTAATACTTGACTCCCTACTGTAGTCCCCCACGGTGAATCTCGCAGCACGATGTTGAATTCGTTCAAGTTTATCCCTGTCCGATTTATATTGGGGATCCCAGATTGCAGAACAATATTCAAGTTTGGGACGAATCAGTGACTTATAGGCAATAGCCTTGGTCTCACTACTGCAATAATAGATGTTTCTCTTCAGCGGTCCAAGCATCTTGTTTGCCTTATTAGTGGTTTGGTCAATATGCGTAGTCCATTTAAGATCGCTGCTAAGTTCCACACCTAAATAAGGATGATGTTTAACTTCCTCCAAGATGGAATCACCCATACTGTATCTTTTGATAATATGTTTTTTCTTGTCGACACTCCAAATACCTCCTGCCTCTTAGATTTTATAAAGTTCCAGAAAGGTTTGGTGTTGTTACTCTGAAGGCTTCCTCCAATGACGTCATGAACATAATCACGTTTGGCTTTCCTAATTTTTCTATCTGTGTTTCTACGGTGCTTTCTAAATAATTCCCATGCTGATGAAGTGCCACGTTGCCTCGCCTTCCTATACAGACGCTTCTTTTTGCAGATGTACCTCTTAATGGAGTTACTTATCCAAGGTAGTTTCCATCTGGAAGATGACATCTTTGATGGAATAAACTGATTAATAGCATTCTGCAACAGTTGGTTAAGCTCAGTGACCAGTTGATCAACACTTTTTACCCCAGTATAATCGGATGATAATTTTTGGTCAAAGTCGTCAATTTTGTCCACAATTGAAGCAAAATCAGCTTTTTTATAGAGATAAATCCTACGCTTGGCTGGTCGAACAAACTTGGGCTTGATTGAAACATTCACTACCACCGCTTCATGATCACTTATGCCTGGAATGACATCAGTGTTCACTACAAAAGAAGGAGTGTTAGTGAAACATAAATCCAAAATGTTGTTAAGTCTGGTTGGCTCTTTCACTTGCTGATGTAAATTGTGATCTAGAGCAATTTCAATCATTGCCTTGCTGGGGCCTGCATAGGATCCACCCGAGTTGAATTTAAAGTTTTCCCAGTCTACATCGGGAAGATTAAAATCTCCTAAAAGCCACACAGAAGCTTGGGCTGGAATCTTACTCAAAGCAGCATCAAGTTTTTTTATATAATCGGAATCGGTACTCTGCGAATGATAAAAAGCTCCCACATATATCGGTGTTATACCCTTAACATGTCTGCTAACCCAGATATCTTCACAGTCAGTTCTAAGCTCAGGTTCCTCATTTGCAATGAGCGTGTCTAAGATGGCAATAAATACTCCACCATGGGTGTCACCATTTCCTCTATCCCTCCTAAACACTTGGTAATTGGGTGGGAAGATTTCCCCCGTAGCGATGTTATTATTCAACCAAGATTCGGTTCCAGTAATTATGTCTGGCTTCTCAGTCTCTAGCATAACATAGAACTGATTTAACTTGGCCCTCATACTCTGGCAATTAATATTTATGAACTTAAGAGGCTTTTGTTTTAAGCCCGTTTTTCTGGTCTGTTTAACACGGCCCACTTTTGGACGTTGGGTATGTCACATTCCTAAGTTGCTGATTTTCAAGATTGTTAATGTCAAAACTGCAGTTTGAAATTGATGACAATGATGCAAAGGGATTTGTCACTTCAAAGCTGCTAGAAAGATCAAAAATGGAAGAAGCAAAGTTTGGCAAACCACAATTTGAACATATCCAAGAGTAAGATTCGTGATCCTCAAGTAAA
Source organism: Zoroaster sp. YZ-2022 (assembly GCA_029582265.1). Taxonomy (NCBI): domain Eukaryota; kingdom Metazoa; phylum Echinodermata; class Asteroidea; order Forcipulatida; family Zoroasteridae; genus Zoroaster; species Zoroaster sp. YZ-2022. Next base: position 18,200,938 of record CM055820.1, read on the forward strand.
ATGTACATTGAAGACATCGTCGCTCATGCTAATGCACTCGTTGTGGTACCATAGTTTACAATCTTCACATTCAATAGCTTGTTGTTTCCACTTTACTGATTTACTACACACACCACAGGGGTACTTAGGTTTGTACGGACCAGGGTTGACGTTTATATCCCCAGACAACAGTAATAATAGGCCAATACGAGTGACACCATTCATATTCCTTATTGAAAAATTGTATTTATAACGAACAGTTGTACTACATGGAACAGACTCACCGGCATATCTTCAGTGATGCTACCTGATGTGTCGATGCATGAAAAACATGACCAGTCTTCAAAAACCAAGATGGCGGATGAAAGTCCCCATTGTTGTGAAATCTTTGGCAAAGCATTTACAGTCAAAATCCTCGTCAAGATACACAACAAAGTCACAGTCATACTTGTTACTTGAAATTTTCCCATACTTAGCAGATATCCAACGCCGGTGAGTATGAAGTGGACAGTAGATCCAGTAAGAAACCGTGTTGCAAAATACGATACGTCGCAAGACAATTTACACAGCACATCAAAATGGCTGACGGCAAAATACACAGACAACAATATATCCAAAATCGACGAAAATAACTTGAAATAAAAGTTAAAAGTGCAAAATGCACGGCTTAGCCGAGGCTTAAAGCAGTTAAAAATCCATTACAAAACTCAAAAAACTTAGATGGCAAAGAATAAAGCGATAAAAAACAGGATTAAAAAGATAGCCCGGAGCTATCTGAAAATTGCTGCTAGCACACCGATGACCCTTGACCCTTGACCCTTTGGCCTTATTATAAGGAATCACAGGTTTTGTGGTTTAAGTCTGGTTCTCTATTTTGAAGTCAGATTTTCTCTTTAAGTTAACATTATTTTTAAGTCGGGTTTTATATTTTAAACTCAAATACACTTCCCCATTTTATCCGTTCAAGTCAGGTCTTGTGTTTTAAAGGACTACGCATTCCTTTTTTCTTGTTTCTATATTGGAGCAAGGAACCGCAGGTTTTGTGATTTGAGTCAGGTTCTCTAATTTGAAGTCAGATTTTCTGTTTTTAGTCGTTTTTAAAAATTGTATACTCATATACACTCGTCAAAAGCTTTTTATACAACCCTTAATGGTTCTAATGAAGCTTTTTTTTTCTTGCCTCTGTCTTTATAAAACATTAGTTCCAGCCCAGGCCACGGCTAACAAATTGAAGGAACTCCTGCAAGACAACCTGGACATCGGCTCCTTGGATGTCTTCAGGGAAGGCACCTGTGCAGGATATTCTTGGGAGATAGAATGGACATCCAAAGGAGAAAGACAACCTCTTATACAGGTTTGTGTTTATGAATCCTCGCCTCCCTCCCCCACCCCTTACAAATCTCCCTCGGCCTCCAAATTTTCTTGATAGAAGAGAAGTAGCCACCAAGGAAAGAAAGTAGCCTGTATTTTGTCCAAACCTCTGTTTGTGGGGATGTGGAGAGTCTGTAAATCCTCCAAAATTAAACATCCAGGAGGCTCGGAGGGCTGTGTCCTCTAGACCAAACACCTGCTACTCATTTTCAGGATTTTTTTTACTTTTGTCAAATCACACCCCTGACTAAACTCAAAAGAAGACCGTCATTAGTCAGATTCCCTGTATCCAAGTGCAATCATAGTGCTGATTCTGAATACTATAAAGGGGCCAGACTATTTTCCCTTCCAGTCTCGTTTTGGGATTTGTAGTAAGGAAAAAAATAAGATTACTGCACCATGATAAAGGTCTGTAGATGACAACAGAACAAGATTACTGCACCATGATAAAGGTCTATAGATGACAACAGAACAAGATTACTGCACCATGATAAAGATCTATAGATGACAACAGAACAAGATTACTGCACCATGATAAAGGTCTATAGATGACAACAGAACAAGATTACTGCACCATGATAATGGTCTATAGATGACAACAGAACAAGATTACTGCACCATGATAAAGGTCTATAGATGACAACAGAACAAGATTACTGCACCATGATAATGGTCTATAGATGACAACAGAACAAGATTACTGCACCATGATAAAGGTCTATAGACGACAACAGAACAAGATTACTGCACCATGATAAAGGTCTATAGATGACAACAGAACAAGATTACTGCACCATGATAAAGGTCTATAGATGACAACAGAACAAGATTACTGCACCATGATAATGGTCTATAGATGACAACAGAACAAGATTACTGCACCATGATAAAGGTCTATAGATGACAACAGAACAAGATTACTGCACCATGATAATGGTCTATAGATGACAACAGAACAAGATTACTGCACCATGATAAAGGTCTATAGACGACAACAGAACAAGATTACTGCACCATGATAATGGTCTATAGACGACAACAGAACAAGATTACTGCACCATGATAAAGGTCTATAGACGACAACAGAACAAGATTACTGCACCATGATAATGGTCTATAGATGACAACAGAACAAGATTACTGCACCATGATAAAGGTCTATAGACGACAACAGAACAAGATTACTGCACCATGATAATGGTCTATAGATGACAACAGAACAAGATTACTGCACCATGATAAAGATCTATAGACGACAACAGAACAAGATTACTGCTCAATGATAAAGGTCTATAGATGACAGAATCAGAGAACACAAATTTTTGAGTTAAAAAAAAAAACATAATGGGTATACCCTTGACGTTTTTTTCCAAATTTGGCCTCATACTTGTTGGAGAGACACGATAGAGTGCCTAGATCTGATTTTTCTTTGAGTTGCCTAATTTCCCAAGTTTTTCCAGAAATCAATATGTTTTATACCAAAATATTTGTGAAATAGTGAAATTAAAAACTTGTCCAAGAAGGTATAATTTGGTGGTTGTCTTCCTATCAGTCAGTTAGGAGCCAAACCTGTGAATTGTGGGTCAGTTGGGAGGTATGTCTCTTCCTATAGATCTTTGACAATGCAAATGAGATGGATACCCAAGGTTATTCAAACGTGTACAAAAATAGATGACTGTTGATCTTTGTATTTCCTTTGCTAATGATATTAAACCATTTTTGTTTTGATGTATACAGGGTCCTAATGGCTGGGAGGACAATCAGTGGTTGCCAGTATCCTGTACTACTAGGATGTAGCCAATGTGTAGATCTATAGGACTCAAGACACCAGTCGAATCAATGCTGATGATGAATGTGTAAGTGACAAAAAGCTTTTTCTGAATTTGAGTCACTGTTGGTGGTAAAATGTGCAAAGTATCTGTTATATCAGTGATATTTTCGGAAAATCATTAATATTTTAGGAATATCGTCAGTATGACGATAATTTTCAACAACTTAATCGATTTGCCCAATAATTTATTGAATGTCGTATCGTGACAATATTATTGTGTCATCATCCCGGCCTAGTTTGATAAGTTAAACCAAGAATGACTGAAGCTTGATTTGAACCTCTGACATCTGGATAGCAGTACCAATGCTCTACAGACTGAGTTGACAATCATCTCTAGTCAGTTGTGGTCAATTTGATGAATTTATTTTGATCTCCCCTCTCCCCAAAAAAACATTTGAATTTGCTTAGTCAGTTTATCCCTGTAGTACACCAACCTAGCATGTCAATCAAACAGCTCACAGATTGGTCAGTAAGGTTACAGTGTACCTGACAACTGTTACTATCCACTAGTCCAGGCTTTAACCTTAAGGATTGAGAAGGCACAGCCACTTTGGCCTTGTCTGCCTCAAAATTTGAAGGGGCATCAAGGCCAAAACAAAAAAGTTTGAAATTATCTAAGAAATATTCAGCAGCTAACTGATCCAAGCAGTTGCTTATGATCCACCACTGGTGCATGCAGCATGTAAGCTACACAGCGTGGTTGGGAGAATTTTGTTTACCCTCCTTTAGTTCTAGCTTGCACTTTGAGTAGCATTTAAGAGCCTTGCGTTTTGGAAAACTTTCATGAAGAAAAATAAAAATAAAAATAAAAGTCGTGCTGTACAGCCTCCACATATTTATCTTAAATGCGGTGAATAGATTGTGACCTTAATCAAAGCTCTATTCATTGAACCTGAAGTTAACCCGAACACCTTGTGTTTGTTCCAACAAGCACTTAATCTCTAGTTATTAATATTTGTATTTTGATTCTCCAGACTCTGACAGTAGAGGGCGCTACATATGAGACACAGCAGGTGCACATTGAGTTCCCAACGTGCGTGACAGCCAGCAACTCTTCCGCATTCTACAGGTTGAAGTTAGGCCAAAGTGTAACAGGTTTGTTAACATCAAAAACTTCACTGTAAATGGCCAATTCCTGGCCTGCTTTTATTTTCTAAACATTTTAGTAATTTTTATGGCTTTGTATAGATGATGTAACCTGTGATGTCATGCCTACCAAAAACAGCAGTATATGCGCGCATCCTGTTTTGGAGGTCACAGGTCACATCATCTATAGATGATGGATTGATCTCTATTATAGTGAGTTCAATGAGACGATATGTCCTGTGACGACATGTCTAAACCAAAACAGGATGAGCGAGCATACCACCAGGCAGAAAACGTGACCACACCACAATTTTACAAACAACCACTATGAAAATCTCCTCGGTTAAAATATAAAGAGTCTCGGTTAAATGTATTTTTAACCGTGTTTTAACCCATGTTTAACCCTTTGATTTCAGCTGGCTATTCAACCGCATTCTCACCGCGTTTTAACCGAGTGGTTCCCTGCCAGGATTTCCTTTGTTATTCATAACTGTAAACCTTTGTTCAATGTGATAATGAGGATGCAAGTTTAACCATGGTTTAACCGAGTATAAAACGTAACGGTACAACTTGCACACAAGAGGTGATAAAGAGATTAAAAACACTTACGAAGTGTCTGTAAATCACTGGTATACAACGGGGGACATGCACACAATTTGCTCAGAATACCACTGACCTTGCCCATATGAGAATAGGTGTCTATACTGAGAATGGGTTGGCGTGCTGTGATAGGCGTACGTGATAGGTGTATATTTAGGTATACTTGTTAATCTGTTTTTCATTGGAAAGGGGAAAGGTTTAGAATAATATACAGTATATCAAATTCCGGAGTGTCGTGAATAATGAAACACAGGGCTCGAACAAAGACATATTGACCCAAAATTGTGGATCATCCCACCATGATGTATAACAACGCGTGATTTCGGTCCGGAGGTTTCCCGACTGCTCCATTGTTGACCCTTTTGTATCCATACAGTTATTTTGACGTTCTAATTGGATTATGGTGGCAAAACTACACTTTATTTACAAATCTTAATCCACTGGGCCATAATTTCTTCATTTTTAAATACACTAGAATTTCACTCAAAGATTTATAAACACGAAAAACTCGAAAGGGAATTCCTCACAGAGAATGCAGTAACACTGCACATGTACACGTACATTACATAATATACAATGTATACATGCATACATACGTGTACCACGTGCGACCCGGTAGTGCTGAAATTTGTGGGCATTGTAGTGTTTGATCATGTGCCTATTTCTGCGCATCGTGATTGGATAGATTTGCATAGTAGCAAATTTATGTTGTTCTTATTGGCTGTAATATAATGCGTTGACTACCGAACTGAGGTATGTTGCGGGCCAAACAGGTACTTACAATAGGACTTAAAATAACAATTCATCCATCGGGGTTCCTAATTATCACGGGTTGTTTTAATAATCGTTGCCGAAGAACAAGGATACGATGAGGACCAGTAAACGTAAGCCTCGACTGTCGGGATAAATTGACCCGATCTGGGGCTCAAAAACGGATAATTTTATAAAACCGCGGTTTTATTTTTCAAAACCGGTATTTCGGCGGTATTTTTGGCGGTATTTCGGGTAAAAATCCTGCATTATTATTAAAAAGTAACTACATGTATAAATATAAATAAATAAATGTTTGTAGATATCATGCATCCTACTTTTTTTTAAATTCTTTGGTCAGGTGATGTACGTGTACCTGTAATTTAGATTTGTCCTTGCGTGTAAAATACTGATTGTCACCAAAGAAATTATCGTCCAAGGAATACATTCTCATCCAGCGCGCTATTTTGATCCAGTCATTGGAAGGCACTCAGGGTATATGTACGGGTTAGCACGTGTGCAATGCCCTATGCATAGCGCGTAACAAATTTTTCTATTGGCCAACGAGAACAATACGTCGTCATATAACCAATATAAATATTCGTTACGCGCTGTGTACAATGCCTATAGGGTGTAAAACATTTTCTTATTGGTCGAACGAGAACACATACCTTGTCATACAACCAATAGAAATATTTGTTAAGCGATTTGGATCATGTTACTCACAAAATGTGAACAAAGGCCTCGATATCATGAGTATTGAAAGAGATAGACGGAATGAAGGAATAAGTTAAGCATATTGATCAACACCCGGCATCCACCCAGCCAGTAACGGTTGCAATGTGCAATGTATAATTATGTACTCTGTACATGTACATTGTACAAGTACTGACATTAGTCGGGTGCCAGTGTGACGAACGAGTTGACTGCACCATCAGCCCGGTTAAAAAGCTTGCCTTGTCGGCACACTGGTGATGCGCGTGATTCAATCGAACTCGTAGATGTGCAAGTCTTCGTACCTTTTTTTCATCATAACAATTTATTTTGTGCATGTACCACGTTGAAATTTTCAGACATGATGTGAACTCCTGTCGCGATATCATGACTTTTTGTTTTTTAAGTTGAAAACAAGCGTAATCATTTTTGGGGCAAAAATACTGAAAATAGGATTGCGACCTACTCCAAAGAGTATAATTCTTAATTTTTTTCAATTTTCTCCATAATAATTTATTTTGTGCATGTACCACTTTGAAATTTTCAGACATGATGTGAACTCCTGTCGCGATATCATGACTTTTTGTTTTTTAAAGTTGAAAACAAGCGTAAACCAAGGCTATGAGAGTATTGAAAGAGATAGACGGAATGAAGGATGAAGTTAACCATATTGATCAACACCCGACATCCACCCAGCCAGTTTTTATGTACTCTGTACATGTACATTGTACATGTACTGACATTAGTCGGGTGCGTGGGGAAAATGTACCGGGAAAGAGTGCAGAGTCCGAAGACTATAGTGGTTTACTCTGCAGTAGGCCTAATTCTATGTAAAAGTATTTCATAAGGCCAAAAACAAATGTTGAGTTGCCCTCCAGTGAAAATATTTGAAGGGGTCGGTCGGTCGGGATGCTTTTTTTTTTCTTTTTCTTTTTTCCTTGACTGTCATTTTAAGATTGAAATGCATTGGAATTGAAACCACATACATGTACCATGTTTTTCAAAGACAATGATCTAGCAGTATGCACAAGAACCTAAAGTCAAATAATAAAAATACATCACACATTCAACTTTATAATAATCTTTCAACAACTTGATTTGATTTGAAAACGTGTAGATCGAGTCGCAATCGTTGACACATGTACAGTGTGGGGAGCCAGTGCACAACGTGTGAGGGCCATTTGATTTGAAAACGTGTAGATTGAGTCGCAATCGTTGACATACAAAACAGTGCGCGAAGCCAGTGGAAAACATGTGAGGGGCCATTCGATTGGAAAACGTGTAGGTTTGAGTCGCAGTCGTTGGCACAGTGTGCACGAAGGCAGTGCACCATGTGAGGGCCGGGGCCATTCAATTTGAAAACATGTAGATTGAGTCTTGGGTACCGGTAAATTTCAAGTGAAAAACTTCACAAATCAAACGTATTATGTTTTATACACAGAAAATTGGTAAGTTTCATTAATAAATAGGCCTATGAATGACGGGGGGAAAAATTTTTTTTGTTAAACCCGACCCGAGATTTCAGCACTTTTGGGTCGGTCGGTGGAGGGCAACTCAAATTTTTTTTTGGCCTAATGCGGTGTCTAAGGACAGGAAAAACAATTAGCGTATCGAGAAGATAATATCGTACGATTAAAATTTCAGTATCGTCACCCCTATACTGTCAGCCGGTCATATACATGCAATTCCCCAAAAAACGAACACTAGCGTATGCGTAGCATTTGTAGAATAGTGTAAAGCCCCCAAGAATTTCAAATAATTTTAACTCCATTTATGGTTTATTACGACATCATTCCCATCCTTTTTTGGCGGTTTGTTTATGTGTTTTTATATAGAAAAAATACATGTGCAATGTATATGCATGGAGGAAGAAAACAGGAGTCACAACGAAGGCATATCAAAGGTTTAATGTCTTTTGCCGCGGTCGTAAAATTTCTAAGCCAGCGCTAATCGTTTAATCCGATTATCGAGGAGAACTACAGCCAGGCTTTCTTTGCACATGCGCATTGCTGACGCGTTGCTGACGCGTTGTCCTATTGCACTACACGGAAGGCTGGCTCCCGATCCAACTCGACCTACGAATCCAACACTGCAATATCTTCAGTGTACAGCATCGTACATATATGAGGATTGAAATGATAAAAAGCTAAACAACACGCCTTTTGAATTTGACAATTGGTTGGCTTCCGGAGATCACCGGAAATATCCTTAAAATAAGTTGCTAAAAGACACTTTATTGTAACATCTGAATGTTATATTTAGCGTAAGTCAGCTTCGATTCGCCAAATTCGACGATCAAAACACCAAAATACTCGGTGGAAAAATCGCTATTGAAGACAATGCATTGCGCAATATAAAAAGCCCATGAAAAGTAGTGCGCGTTTTGTGTTTATTCGTTTGCTACAGATTTCTACCTCCAATTATGTATCCTGGTCGCGAAAGCGTCGAGCGGCAAAAGACATTGTACACAAGGGGATTATCGCGGTCGTTAAACTTGTAGCGCAGCGGTGGCCGTAACGTATTTCCAATGGGCCACTCCGAAGTGCTAATTGGTTATGAGATAAGAGGCTGGGCGATGTGACTCCTTCTGTTTTCTTCCTCCATGGTATATGTAAGTAAGACTAATTGCGGTGACACCATGTGGAATCTCAATTGAGTAGTAATTAGTTCTGAAAAGAACTGGTGGTACAACTGGACATTTCGATCAGCATGCTCTGATCATCCTCATTCTCCTGAGGACGATCAGAGCATACTGATCGAAACGTCGAGTTGTACCACCAGTTCTTTTCAGAACTAATTACTACTCAATTGAGATTCCACATGGTGTCACCGCAATTAGTCTTACTTATCATCCTCACCATGCAAAGCTACAAGTTTTACCAATGTATATGTACTTAAATACTCATTACAAAAAGGACAAGAAACACAATCTAAAATTCCTCATAATTTTATTCAACATTCGTCAAGTCGAACAAAATGAGCAAGTGAATGAGTTAAACCAAAGTTAAATTAAATTACAATAAAAAAGTTAAGTAAAATTTGTAGCTTTTCTCGTGATTACTATAGGAACCCCGATGGTTAAAGTAAAAATAACTACGATTTAGTACAGTCTTTATATATGGTTTTGACTAGTCAGCTGGACAAAATGCGAAAGGCCATCCACCGCCATTTTAACTGGTATTTGGCAACGCCAGCGGACTACCGTAATATGTTTTATGTTTGTTTTTATTCATACAAATTAATAAGCAACAGCCAGCCTTAGTGGAATCAATAATTATAATAGATACAAATAGTAGATTTGTATTGCTCTCTGATTATACGGTGAAAGAACATCAGTAACATGTTATATAATGACTTTGTAATTATTTTTCTTTTTTTCAAAAAAATTCACAGTAAAACTGCAAACTGCGGTTTTTCCCGGCGGTAAGCCAACTAGCCAAAAATTTAAAACCCCCAAGCCGATCCTGATCTTCAGATAGTATCTTCTGTGAATCGCGGTTTTGGCCAGCGAAATTGAGTTAATTGAAACCCGCGAATCAAAAAAGGGTTTTGAGGGCATGACATGTTCGACGGTGCAGATTTGTTTATTTCGAACACTCGTTGCCATCTGCGACCCAGCGCTCGAATTAACTTCACACATACATTCCAGATCAGACCGTGCGTGAAGTTCGAACGCTGGGTCGCAGACGGCAACGAATGTTCGAAATAAACAATTTTGCCCCGACAAAAACATGGCGCATATACCGTGAAAGGGTTTATTACACACACACACACACAAACACACACATTCTCATTTTTGCATCCTTGTGGAGACCTCTATTGTTCTTTCCTTTGTTCCTGTACTCAACAATTTCCCATAGGGTTTGTACACAAAATTCCTTGTGGAGACCAATTGTTCTTGCCTTTCCCTTTTGTTATAGGACTCCACAAGGCAGCGAAAGTGAGAGCACACACACACACACACACAATCCCGCACGGGGCGTTGTGGGGACAAAATACAAAGGATTTTGGGGATTAAAAACGTTGTGGGGACAATGAAAATGTCCCCACAGCTAAGTAATTCCGGATCCCTCTTTTGTTCTCTTTCCCCATAACGCGGCCAGTGCTCGAACACACACACACACACACACACACACACCCTCACGCACATTGATTTGTGGGGTATTCCTTTGTTCGTTCTATTATCCCTTTTCCTTATAATTCTCCTGTGGGGTACAAGATTTTCTATAGTTACCTTGTGGGGTCCAATTGTTCTATTGTGTTTTGGACCCCACAACGAATGGTGTGTACGTTCACACACACACACACACACACCCTCACGCACATTGATTTGTGGGGTATTCCTTTGATCGTTCTATTATCCCTTTTCTATATAATTCTCCTGTGGGGTACAAGATTTTCTATAGTTACCTTGTGGGGTCCAATTGTTCTATTGTGTTTTGGACCCCACAACGAATGGTGTGTACGTTCACACACACACACACACACACACACACACACACACATATTCATCAGTCTCAGATCAGAGACAAAGTTGTCAGTGCTGACTGACTACATGACGTCAATCCTAACCAGGGGACGGACTTTTTTCTTCTTCTTTTTTTGCGCTAAAAATGGCCGGCCGCCGGCAAATAACGTAACAGACTAACGTTAGGCACATCCTGACTGGCGCGCGGCCGCCTACCTCAATTTCGAAATTCAGCCAAAGTTCGTATGGACCGCGGGCTGTGCGCTATGGGCACAACGTGGACAATACTCTTTCGCGCATGGTTGAACAAACATTGGCTGTTAAATCTCGGGCAAGCAGAGCCTTTTGTAAGGGGATTATCTCCATCAACAATGGATTAACTCACCGCAGAGTTAATGAGCAAGCCCTCAGTAGATCTCAGAACAGGTACCGAGTTTTAACCACACTTTAACCGAGACAATACAAAGGAATTTTTTTAAGGCGATTTAACCGTACACTAACACGGTTAAATTAAGGTTAAAATGAAGGGTACCCATAATTTAACCGTGTTTATTGAAATTTTAACCGAGCGAGATTTTCATAGTGATATAGGTCACATCATCTATAGATGATGGATTGATCTCTATTATAGTGAGTTCAATGAGACAATGTGTCCTGTGACGACATGTCTAAACCAAAACAGGATGAGCGAGCATACCACCAGGCAGAAAACGTGACCACACCACAATTTTACAAACAACCATTGCAATACTGAGACTCGTCAAAAATCCCTGAGCTGGCCTGTGACAGTCTATTATTCAACCAATGAAAATAAGCTTTATTTCCACAAAGGACCAGTTATTATCTTGTATGATGCTAGCTGTTTGTTCATTCTTTTTCACTCTGAAGGTGACATCAACGTGACAGGGACGGCAGAGGAGATGGAGGAAGCATTTAACCTCGCTCTCGGCTCAGACATGGTCGTCATCAGCAAGACCGAAGATGGTGTCTCAGCTTCGTACATTGTTGTTTTCCACATCGCTGAAGGTAAGGCCCAAATGCATAAATAACCCGGTGTTATAAATCCCCTGGTGTTGGCCTGGTCTTAAATTAGCCCGGTGTGAGTCATGAAAGCGCTCAGTAACTCAAGCGTATCGCTTAGTTGCCTTCTGGACTCTGGCTCTGGGGTCGAACAAAAGGCTGGCTAATCGGATAAGTCACTATTGTTAAAGGATTATTCGCTGGCTAGTGATTTTGGATAGTGTTGGAGGTGCCAGTTACTACAATTTTTGGTTTAATTCAGACGATTTCTTCATCCCTTTTAAGATTTTTCTGTGTAAAATTCCGTAATAGGTCTTGAGTCCTTTTTATTTCCCCAGCACATAACATTAGGATGCACATACCTGGTAGCAGACTAATAATTGTATGAATCTTAGCGCCTAAATCAGCGACTATGTGGCTGTGTGTACATCAAAATATAATTATCCTTGGTAACTTCGCCTGTATCGGCGTAAACAAGCGCCACAGCTTCCCAGGTCTCCGCAGTTTACGCACAAACATAATACATCTGTAATGCGTTGGGGACCGGTGAGACAAATCGTCTTAAAATACTACTGTAAAAGCTACTTCTCTTTTGCACCGGCGACGAATAATGTTCCACATGCCTTGAGCGTAACATGTACAGTATACAAATGAAAATTTGAACGTGGATGCACATTTTAGTCTGTGGATCATCGTCGAAAAAAGTCCCCCATATCCAACTTCGGGTACAATCTTTGAAAATTTCATGGATTATTCTTCAAACCGTAAAGAATCCAAATCAACTTGATGCCATTTTTTCTATGACCGGAATGAAGTTTTCGAGGTATTTTTCGAACTAAAACGCAAACGACGAAACAAAAATTAACGAATTAGCCTACACTTTTTCCCAATTGACACACAACGCATTTTTCGGAATCATTCGTGTTACCACTGTGCAATAGTATTCTCAATTGGTGTCAATTTCACAGCCGGGACACTGCCATGCGTCACTTCGCGCTGTATCCGAAAATCACACACAGTGCGGTGCAGTGTACGTGATTCATGTCGCAACGCGTCGGTGCATCCCATCACTGAACTGTCTTTGTTGCATGGTTTTGTGTTACAATATCTTCGTATTAAGTAGAACAAATAACATTATTCTTAACAGTTATACACTGTTGGCACGAAAATTGCCACAGACATTTGTAGAAAACCTATTTCGTTTTGTTCTACTAGTGTAGTCAGTAGACTATTTTTGTATTGTTTGGTTTTAGTCGAGCATTCAAGTGAAAATTGTTTCTTCTGTTTTGATTGTGAACTTTTTGCTCTTTTTGTAAATTTCCGCTTTGCCATAGCCAGTAGATAATTTAGTTATAAATAACATATACTTATATATTTGTATTATATTAATAAGATAGTTGGGTTGACAACTTGGCACTTGTGTAAGTGGTCAGGGTTTTTGTTCCTTTTTATATATGTGTTTATATGTATATATTTCATAACAAAACAAAATGCTTGATAGCCCCTGTTGGCTGAATACTGATATATTTTATTTGTGAACTAATTTGCTTTCCTTCATGACAATTTGAATCAAAGTAACAGAAAACTGCGATCATGATGTATCTTTGGGGTTGTTCTTAAACCCCCTCGACCCCCACGACCCACGACCCCTCGACCCCTCGACCCCCACGACGTACGCGCGCTCAGAATCAGATCGTATCCCAAATCGGAATCTGTGTTCGAATACGGCCCCAATTAGAATGCCCGCTGCACTCCCGGTGCGCGTGCTACTGAACGTCGAACGTACATGAACGGAGATCCGGAGTATCGAATGGACAGCAAGAGTCACATATTCTGACAGTACAGGTAGGCATAACTAATTTTGTCAAACATTGTGTGCCAAACTGGACCAATTTTCTTCAATAAACGAAGAAAATCACGTCATTATACAGTGCGTATCAAAAAAAAGGTAATCCGAATTCAGGGCGTTAATATGCCAAGGTTATTTAGTTTGACAATTTACATGTAGTGTACCAAAGAAGAGGAACTCCTCAGCTTTCCATTGATACCTGTATCGATCCATTGCTGTCACACATGGCCGAGTACATTGTTATTGAAAATGGCAAATTCAAATCGCATTTTTGCAAGTTTGGGTAATCAGTTCAAGGCAGTCTGAAATGGACGCATCACTTGACTGCCTAGATGATTATGTAAGATTTTTAAGCTAGTTGGAAAGATGGTACAACTAACGACTGAACAGCGAAGCTGTGATTACAACATTTCACCAAACTCACAGTTTGCAGCAAACTCGCGATGCTTTCAGGAACGTTTCCCAGAACGGGAGCCCCAGCAGCCAAAACCATCTGGGCGAATGTTAGAAAATATCAAGAGTATGGCACTAGCCTCAACCGCAACAAGAATTCTGGCAGGAGGCGCAGGCGATCAGAAGGAACATTGCAGCAGTAAGGCAGCAACTTTTGGAGCATCCTAGGGACACCAGCGCAAGGTGAAATGGGCTGAGATTGCCTTCGCGACATTCAACAGAATCACGAGATTGGACCTCCACCAGCATCCATATCGGATTCACATCCGACATCAACTTACGCCAGGAGATTTTGCTAGAAGGCTGGCGTTTGCCAGATGGTTGATAGCCCATACCGAGAGAGATGTCAATTTTCATGCGGAATCTCGTGTCGGCCCGGTTGCTTTCTCCATGAACGGCAAGGTCAATACGCATAATGTTCTTGAATATGCACCAGCAAGACACCCCAGAATTCAATTTTGAGGTTAACATGAGTCGACAAAAGTGGACTGTTTGGTTAGGACTTTGTGGAAGTGGTCAGCTGATCGGACCGCTTTTCTTTCAAAGGAATGTCAATGGTAACATGTATCTGCAGATGCTCAATGATAACGCTTACCGCAGCTGCAGGAACACTTTGAGCGACAGGTTCGTGGGGTCTTCAGACAACTCTGGTGGGCCCAAGATGGCGCCCCAGCACATCGCCTTATCGCTGTCCGAGATCGTCTGAGGGAACTCTTTGGCGAACGAGTCATCGCCGTCAACCATGAGGTGGAATGGCCACCAAGATCACCTGACCTCACACAATGTGACTATTTCCTTGCACTGATTACCCAAACTTGCAAAAATGCGATTTGAATTTGTCATTTTCAATAACAATGTACTCGGTCATGTGTGACAGCAATGGGTCAATAAAGGTATCAATGGAAAGCTGAGGAGTTCCTCTTCTTTGGTACACTACATGTAAATTGTCAAACTAAATAACCTTGGCATATTAACCCCCTGAATTCGGATTACCTTTTTTTTGATACGCACTGTATATTCGCAGATTGTCACACTCACAGGATCTGCCTGGAACGTTCAGATACAACATTACTTCAGACCAGTGAGTTCAGGTTAACTTAACGTTAGTTAGCGGTCACCTAACCATGCTAACGTGGCGCTATTCCGTTGCCAAAACCTCTAGTTGACGGGCTTCATATTCATTCAGTTTAAGACTGGTACTAGTTGCCTTAAATAATGCTGGCCGTTGAGATTAAATGGCCGGAGATTAAATCTGAAATTCAAAAACCGTGGCGTCCGGAAATTGGGCACCAAATCTGTAGTGTTGGTTTTAATGCATGCTAGTCAACTCGCCCCCTCAATCTGGCCCCTCACAAACTCGCCCCTCACAAACTCGCCCCTCACAAACTCAACCCCCACAAACTCAACCCCCAGCAAACTCGCCCCCCATAATTTGTTGATGTTTAATAAGAGAGTAAATAAAACATTATAATAAAGGCAGGACATAACTTTTTTAATGAAAATGAATCATTAGACATTAGGCGTTATTGCCAATTGGGACTCATTTAGTATATAAAAGTAAGAGATTAAATCAAACCTAGGGCCTAATAATTTCATTTTCAATGGATGTTTTATTTAACAAAAATTAATGAATTAATAATTCAACATTTACAATTAAAATAGCATACAGAGAAAACTAGCTAAACAAAACAGTAACATTTTATTTTACTATCATATTAGTAATATTACTATGTATACTAAACTATGTATTACTAGTATGTATATACTATGAATACTTACAAAGTTGTATTTTGTTTATTTGGGCCTAATTACATTTTAATATTTGTATTTTGTATTTTGTATGCAATTACTCATTTTTAATTTTACTTATTTATTTATTTATTTTACTCAGTATTTTTTAAGCTAGTTTCCTAGTAATTGAATTATTTATTGTAATATTTATTTTTGTTAAATGTTTGATTTACTCTATTTAGTCTTATATTAAATCAGTCTAAATAGCGCCAAATAATTTACCACAGAGTTATAAGACTTAAAATAATAATTGGATTCATTAAAATAGTTATGTCCACGTACATCCTGCTTTTATTATAATAATGTTTTAATTAATCTCTTATATTAACGTTAAACCGCTGGTCTCAATAGTGTGAACAATTACAGGGGGAAAGTTTGTAGGGGGCGAGTTTGCGAGGGGGTGAATTGACCGGCATCCGTTTTAATCTTTCATACTTTTATGACATTTATTTTTGGAGCATGTAAGAAAATATTATTTTCTCTTATTTGACCATGTTTAAACAGTTTTAGAACAGATCCTTTATACCAGCGACTTATGAGATTTATTATTCAAAACTGGTGGATCTGTTTTCCTGGTTGCACAGGTACAGCAAATGAAATATTTATGTCATTCTCTAGCATGCTTAATTAAATACCAAAATGCATTTTCTTGTCATGCAGGTGTTCGTTTTAAGGAGAGACTGGATGTACAGAAACATGAGTCAGAGTACCACACAACTGTCTATGTACACAGGGTATGTGTAAAATGACGGTGGGTTGGCCATTGTTGGAAAATCCTGACATTTTTTAAAATACTGCTCCCAATTTACCAAATTTAGCTAGTCCACATTTTCTTTGCAATTGTTTACACATCTGTGAATAGGTGCAAGCAAGGTACATGCAGGCTGGTCCCCTGACCTGACAATTCCCCGATGTCTATACAATGCTCTGTTTTATCTAAAGTATGGTCATTGAACCAGACTACAAGAACTTACATTTTTTATTGAATTTTTTTCAGTTGAGCGTAATAGGCTTGGGCGGTTTTTTGGTAAATTCCGTTTTCAAATTCGGTTCATACAGGCAATGTATAACAATGAATATGCAACATAGTGAACAATATTCATGAGCAATCAAACAGCCAAAAAGAACAATATATATTTGACAAAGCAAATACTGTATATTACCTTTAAAGAAAGTGGTATAATGAAGACGGGGAAAAAATTGTTTCTATATATGTTGGCCTTCTTGTGAACAGTGATTTTTATATTTACAGGTACAATACCCTGACAGACTATCTACGTACCAGTAGGTTGACGGAGGTGGAGGTGTCCAAAGATGGACTGTGTATACTTCATGCTGTTCATGGGGGTTTACGATCATCCCAGACATCTATGAGTACACAGGGTTTGTCAAAGGAAACTGTCAAGTGTATGGTGCTTGATGAGTTTCTGCAGCATGCAGATGACTACATGCCATATTCTGCTTTGAGTGCAGAAGATACTCTTGCACAGCTGGAGAGCTGGGCACAGACAGGAAAGTATGGCAGTGACTCTGTGGACCTAATTCTTCACATCCTCAGCCAGGTATTTAATCTGCGGATCCTAGTTGTTGAGGAGAATGCTAGCCGGGTCACGATTTTGAACTATTGCCACACAGGCAAGACAACTGTGTTCTGATCCAACCAAATGCAAGTATGATACTGATAAAACATGGACAGCACTTCAATTACGCGACTGGCACACTTGAGAAAGAACATTGTCCATTCAAGAAAGAAAGTACATGTACCAGGACCACGGAACCAATCATCATCTCCAGCACTGATGATAATGAAGAGCGAGCTTCCCCTACCAAGTAGGTGTCAGTGAATTTTGTTTGTGTTTATATAAATACTGGACATTAACTGTTTAGCATGGCATGAGACACGTCATGGATCAAACATTTTCCTGATCACAGCCTTGGTTGAACAGCCATGATTGAAGGGCCCATGCAATGTCATTTTTATGCAGTCGTTGAAAATGAACGTTTGTGTTGCCATGTAACCTTATTTTCATTTTTGTTATTTGAAGGGTATTTTGTTGCCTTTTTTTATGCTAATGCAAATTTTCATATTCATGAGCAAAAATGTGATGTCAGTTCAGGCAGAAACCTCAATGTTAGTTATTTCAGCACCAAAAGTTGCCAGGATTTTTGATATTTTGCTGTTGTGTCAGTAAGCCAGTGAGAAAACAAATGTTTTCACAATCTACAGATAAAAGGCCCAAGTGGAATAGTTTCTTCCTGAAATGACATCCCGGTAACGATGCTCTCTGTTGTTAAATTTTAAATGTAAAATTAGTCCACTTTTCAATAACTTTAACCAAACAGAAATATCAAATAGTTTTAAGAAGAGTATAAAGTTACACAATTTATGATCATGGACACTTTAAATAATAGAGAATATAAGAACTTTATTGTCAAGATTGCATTCAGTAGGCATTGTCAGCTCATGACAACAGGTCTGATGAGTTTATAGCAGTTCAATTAATTGTGACGTCACATATTCATGTGGATCTACTTATAGGGTATGCAAGGAAGAGGATGTTGTGCTAATTCGATGTTTTAAAAGAGGAACGTCATATACATCATCTTACTTCCAACGAGAAGACACACTGGAAGCGGTGTTCGACATGGTTGACCTGGACTGCTTCCTGGAGACAACATCTCAGTCATTTTCACCCGGCATTAAGAAGACCCTCCGGCAGCTGTTTGGTCGAATAGAAGTTGTCAACCTTAACATT
Source organism: Zoroaster sp. YZ-2022 (assembly GCA_029582265.1). Taxonomy (NCBI): domain Eukaryota; kingdom Metazoa; phylum Echinodermata; class Asteroidea; order Forcipulatida; family Zoroasteridae; genus Zoroaster; species Zoroaster sp. YZ-2022. The sequence goes on from CM055820.1 coordinate 18,219,606, forward strand.
GTCACTTACCAAGATTGCTTGGAAAGTGAGGCTTGTGAGCCTTTCCCCATATCAGCACAGCAAGAATACTGGTAGGTTTGAAAATTCATCTCGAGTTGAGTTATCAGACAGCACTGGAAATCACAACTGGCATTGACAGTCACATTTGTATATTTATTTCTTGTTGGCTATTGTGAATTACCTTGATATTTTATTTGCCTGCTAACCTCAACCCCAACATGCAGATCTCTGAACAGATTGACTTCTGTCATGGTCTATATGTATAGTCTATCTGATCATGGAAACAATTTTTGCTGCCCCACCATGAATTATGAGTACCATGCATTAAAAATAGTACTTATGGGCACTGCAAAAGGGTGAATGTTGTACTGATTCAAGTAATTACTATAGAAAAGAAAATGTACGATAGCAAAATATCCAAAATTATTGCTAGATTAGATATGGTTCTGAAATAACTGTAACATTGAATTTTCTGCCTGAACTGACATTCATGAATAAGGTAATTCACATTAAGCATAAAAACCCTGTAAAAGGAACCCAACCCAAAATTCAAATCCTGGAAGTTGTCTGAAGTGTTTATAGAATTATAGGTTTACAGTGTAAACAGCAACTTCTGCGAACATCATCTGTTGCATGTTAAAATGCACATAAACATGAAATCAGTTTTGATATTCAATGTAGCCTGGTTTTCATTCTGAAAATTTCCACAAATGGTTATGACACTGCACCAATGTATCAAGTTAAGTTTTGAGATTTATTTCATTCAATTGTTCTCTATTGAAATTTCAGCTCCTGTCACACAGACTCCCTGACTTCCGACAGTGACTGTATGCCTTCACACGGAACCAAGAGAAGAAGACTTCCCACACTGGAGAGCAACAGTGAGCATTCTTCCTCACCATCATGTCCTCAAGGCCACAGAGGAGCAGATCAAAGTCATCATTCTGCTTCACCTTCACTTTCCGTACATCATCATCATCAATCACCTTCAAGTCCTCTGGGTCCTCCTTTACCTTCAATGCATCAGGATCCTCCATCACATTCAGGTCTTGACGATCCTCTGGCCCCTTCAGGTCTTGAGGACCTCACACATGATGCCACTTGCATTGTGATTTCCAGTGATGACACTGATGGTAATGTGGCAGGGCAGTTCTCATATGTGTTTAATGAAGGGCCATACTGGCGTGGACGGAAAGAAATACCCATACTAGAACTGCGAAACAAGGTTCCATACATTATGCAGAAAGTGTGCACACTTCTTTTGTATGATTCTCTAGAGGAAGAAAAGTGTACTGATAGACCCTTGTGTGTTCGGCAAGATGCTGTATTTCTGGTAGATTTGAATCATGTGCATCGTGCAGATCTTGTGTCAGATAGAGATAGAATTGTATACCAGGGAACCTGAGGCATTATCGTTGGGTAGTGAAAGAAGTTGAAGGGAGGTGGAAGCATATCCACATCAGTCAGAAGTTAGCGGACTATATTCTAGGCGAAGGTGAATATTTCTTACACTGGCATACCTATGCCATACCTAAAATCACGGTCTTAGACGCGACAGATCAATTGGATGTCATGCAAGGACGGCAGTGCTGTTAACAATGTAGCTTTTGTGCAATATAATCTTCCAGCGAACGTCACGTCAGTTGATTTTGTGCCACAGAAGCATGGAAATGCAAAGAAAAGTGAGAAACCTTTTCTTGGGAGGCTTGCACAGAGCACCCGCAAGAGAATAAGGAATGACATGTTGCATCAAAAGCCAGGTTTGACCCTTCACAATGCAGAGAACAAAGACCCACTGTGTGATGATCCATGCCAGCAACCAACTATTAAGTCCATCTACAACATCAGGTACAACAGCAAGCCCAGAGATCCCTTGCAAGAGATATTAGATTTCAATGAAGAGTTACATGAGAGTGCCATTATATGTCAACATGCAACACATGGAATCACGTTAGTGTTCCAGACTCCCTATATGAAAGCCAATTCCAGATTCATTGAAAATGGAACAGTCCTGCAGACAGACACAACATTTGGGAAGCAGGATTTCTACGTCACAACAAGCACACTCATGGACAAGTCACTCTTAAACAAAGATGGGGAGCACCCATGGGTGATGCTGGCTGTTGCCTTTCATGAAAGAAAAGATTCAAGGGTGCATGAACTTATTGTCCAAGATGTTGCTCATGCCACTCCTGCAATCAAGAGCAAAAAGTACAAGTTGACGGTCATCACTGACGACGAAGTTGCCCTGTGGAAAGCCGTATGGAAACCTGCTCCGGTGCTGCAATCATTTTCAGCGTAATTTTCAAGACTACTTGAGACATGACCTACGCATTTCCAAAGAGAATACTGCAGATTTCATGCAGGCGTTAGCAGGGCCTGGTGGATTGGTAGATTGTGAAGACCGGGAAGAGTTTGAGGAAAAACTGTGTGAGTTGAAATCCGATTTTGAAAACTGGGAAATGATTGCAACGGGCAAAACTGCTGGCCACTCGAGTCGTGTATACCATTGGCTGAAATCCAGAAGCAAGGACATTGCAAAAAGGCTTCTCAAATCCGCAAGGAGAAAGGCTAACTTTTCAGTTAATCAGCGGCCCTACAAATGGAGCTGAAGGCTTTAACCGTAGACTACAACAAGTTGCGAAGGAGACTTAACATCATGATAAAAAGATGACATTCCTTAATTACTTGTCAAGCGTCATCCTTACAATCGAGAAGACCATGGAAGCTAGTTTCACCAAAGCTCTCATTGGCCAAGGTGATTTTAGGCTAACAGCAGATTATAGCTACATTTCTATTCCTGCTCATGTGTGGGTAGCGTTACCCCAAGCGGCAAAGAAGAAATATTTGTCACAAGCCTCCAGACTTACTCCAGTTGAGGCCAGGAAAAGGAAAGGTATTGTACCATTGACGGAGCCTGATTGCACTGATGAAGTAGATGTCACCCTTCCCCAGTCTGTACAGAACACACTACATGGCCATGGACTTCCTGAGCCAACTGTTGGTCTCATAATCAATGGAGCAGAGGAATTGCTGAGCACTCTTGGTCTCATCACCCGAAAACCAGGAAAAGGAAAGTCCCTGAGTACCTCGTCTACACTAAAGTAAACATGGCATGAACACTTGTAAAGTCAACACAAACAATGTTTCCTGTGACTGCAAAGGCTACAGATCCAAAGTTACCTGTAAGCATAGTCTGGCTGTCGCAGCACAACAGAAATTATTGGAATGTCACTTAGGATGGCTTAATAACCAACCTCAGAAAACAATATAAGACTGCCCTGCTTAGTCAAAGAAAACCTGGGACTGGCAATAAAGGAGATAGGCCGAAATTCCAATTGGGGCGAGACCGAACTAGAAATAATGGACCACTGTCCAAGGACAATGTTGATTATAACCCTGTATTCACAAAATGCTATCACAATAATGAACCATTTGTTATCATCCATAAAAAAAATGTCAGGAAAGATCGCAACAAATGTTGGCACTGCAACAAGCCATTCGAAAATGTTGTCCCTCCCCCACCAGATAACCTTGTCATAGCCCACAGGGGTGCTTGGGAATATCCTGATAAGGATGACCCCACTATTAAAATTATTTCTCGAGGGATTACAGACTATTACTATCATGTGAACAGGAAGTGCATAAGGGGAAGGTATCCATATTTTCTGCCTGAGATGCTGGTGATTTCAGAAGGTCTAGCCTTGACAAGATGTCAGAGAGATTTCCTTCACAAAGAACTTAATTTTACAGTGTAATGTTGTTATTGTAGTTCTTTGTGCATGCAAAGCCATTGTTTTGACCATTTCTCATAGACTTGCATGTAGATCAACTAGTTTTTGACCATATGTGACACGTTCTACCGAAATCAGACACATTTGGGCAGAGCTCAGAACTGAGAAATAGTGAAAAAAAAAAATAATAAATAAAAAAAAAATGAATGTATATAAAACCCTTAATAAGGCAGTATTATTATTCTGTAATGCCTGAAAGCTGAAGATCTCTACTTTCATTATCAATAACCAACTCGATTTTGATTTCTTGCCCAAATGTGTCTGATTTCGGTAGAACGCATCACATATTATGTAAATGGCCAGCATTTTTAATTCAGGTTTTTTTATCTTTAGTTATATTGTTCACAAGCAGATGAAGTGAAGTATTACAGCAATATTCCAAGTGTCAAACAGTCATTATATTTACATGGATATATCATCTTTCATTATAAGAAATATGAGATAAAGGGTTTAAAGCAATACATGCTTAATGCTAATTGTAAGTAGATGTCTTTCTGATATTTTGATGTGTGTGATGTATAGTATATTAGTATGTTAGTAAGATATGTTTTATGCCAAAAGAAGGAAATAGATTGCCAACCATCATGTTTAATGAACACACACAACAGTGGTTAGGTTATTTTTCTTAATGAAAGACGGTTTTATTTTTTTCAGATAAAAACTATAATTTGTTTAGTGTCAAAATATGATGTACATAACCTTGCCAAACATGTGATGCCAAAGAAAGACACATATTCTATAACTAAATCTGTGAAGAGATCTTTTTTATCTTCAGTTATATTGTTCACAAGCAGCTCAAATGAAGTACTACATTATTGTTCTACCATAAAACATGATAACAATCCAGCGAAATGTTATCGTGAAATGTATATAATTTTTCATTAACGGCTTAACGCATTGCATGATGATTGTTACCTGTATGTTTCTACAATTTAGCTGTGTGTTATTTTGTAAAAGTTATTAGTAATTAATGTTGTATGCCAAAAAACCCGAACAGATTGCCACCCTACATGTCAGATATTTTGTATTTATTTTTCAAAAGTTAAATGTTATGTTTATAATAGAAACATATTATTTGTTTCTGTATTTTTGGTCAAGTGCAAAAGTGATGCCAATTTAAATAGTAAAATTAAGCTTGAACATTCAAAGTCGTGCAATATGCTTTAATAACTTTGCTTCGTTGTTAGACATCTCAGGTATATCATCTTGGAAATAGTTCCAGTTTTGATGTAGCATTGATTTTTCCAAGTTTATGGTGCCACAACATGCGTACACTATCGGGTAATATACTTTGAAGTTATTATGTTATTCAATGAGTACAGAGACATTAGAACTGACGCTTGGTGTTGGTGGTGCATTCACAAGTAATAATTGTAAGTTTGTAATTATATTCATTCATTTATTTATTTTAATAAACTGTTTTGTTTGTTCTTGTATGAACATGTATTTGTAAACTGTTTTTCTTGTGTTATTGTTTTAAAAACATCTTTATTTTCTCCATTTTTTATGTCTCCACCAAATTCGAAATTGGAAAGCTTGATCATCTCCCCCCCCCCCCCCCAATTAAAAAATAAATACATTTTAAATATTGCCACCCCAAGATCTTTTTTAATAATCGAAGATCCTATAGGTTAATTGGGGAAAATAACTAAATCCTTTTCTCCTCCAAAAGTCTAATTTTGAAATAGGTTATTAGGTTATTAAAAAATAGGTTATTAAATAAGAAATAATTATCTTTTGCTAAAATGTTGACAGACAAAATAGTTGGGATTTTTTTTTACCACGTCCATCAAGTAAAATGTACATTCGGGGCTGTGCGCGCATGCCAGTTTGTGATGTAATGCTTATTGACCAATCAGGATGCCGGAAAGCCATGCGGCCGTCTTGGAAGCGAGATCCTTCTACGACCGTAATGAGTTGTAGGAAGAACGTTGCCAAAAACTGCGCCCTCACCCAACTAGCAAAAATCCGACATAAGTAGGCAATTTTTTTGATAGAATATTAAATTATCTACTCGGGAATGGTATAATTTGGCTTGTGGCAGCATTATAAATTCGTTGATTTCGCGATGACAGTACAGGTCGTCATGCAGCAAACGGCGCAACAGGCAAGCGAGCTAGCCATTTTCGAACTCGGGCCGTAAAGAGGTTCCCATTTGGGCTACAAGTTGATTCTGGCGCAGGCCGGCCAGCCATGCGACATGCTTGCGCATGGGCATTGCGAAATACATACATACATTCGTACTGCGTGAATTCCGCGAGTACGTGTGCTTCGTTATATGAGCGTACGTCGTGGGGGTCAAGGGGGTTTAAGAACAACCCGTATCTTTGGCTACATTCAATGAAGAAATCCACACACATTTATTAATTAATTTTCTGTTTGCTTAGACAGGTCTTAAATTGTGTATTATGAATATGATGGGAGGGAGAGAATGGGGAGAAAGAGAAAATATGACCTTTTTATTTATTTTTTTATTTTTATGAAAGCTACATTGAAATATCTCTTTTTGGAAATTGTGTGGCTCTGAAAAGAGCTGCGTTTTAATTAATATGCTTACCATGGAGAACCGTTGACTTGTTACAACTTCTGGATGAGGCGGTCATGACGATCTCTATCTGCTGTGCTCTGGAAAACCTTCCTGCAACCGTTCTTGCACACGCGATCCCCTGTGAGTGATGTGGCTATCTCATGATCTAATTCTGGAATTTCTAGTTTCCCTGATATCGCCTGTGATGCCATCTCATGCCAAGTTGAGTAGTGGTCTTGGATCCTGTTGGAAGGCTTGGGACTGAAGATTGACCCTCCTCCATACTGTCGAAGAAATGTGACAAGTTTGTTGGCATGAATCGGGTTCTGGGTACAGTGACTGCATCGACGATATTGGCACTTTATAAACTCCAGCTGGAATGATCGCTGTGTAGAATGTTTAGAAAGGAACTGGTACTCAGTAGCAAGTTCCATCAGGACTTTGTCACCTCGAATTTTGGTTAAACTAGCACTGGTCAGTTCCTTGACTTTTGCTTCATCGTGGCACAAATGCTTTGAAGATGATTTCATCGTGACTGCCTTGACTGGGAATGAGTCAAATGTTCTGCCTTGAAGACAACGTTGAACACTGTCTATTGCCGTGTCAAGAACAACCCCATTTTTTCTTGTCCGCTCATTTTCTGATAGATCAGTCTGCTCTTCGGGAGTTTTGTTCTCTCCAGTTACAAACGGTGAAAGTTGCAGTCCAGTCAACCACATAGTCATTGGTGCCCAACTGTGTTCTATCATATTAAACTTACTGTCACCGGGAGCGTATGCAACAAGACACAGATAATCTAGGCGGAGATCGCGCCACAATCTACCCATCATCGTCACGACCTTCAAACTGTGTTTTCGCCAATCTGGGCCGTTGTCTGAAACGATCACAGCTGCGTGTTTTCCATCTTTGTCACGAACCTCGCGAATCAAGGGGAGGAGATCAGTGTAATGGCTAAAAACCGAAGCTTTGTAGAATTTGTTGCCTTGCAAACAAAATTGTAAGGGGGCCAGTTCTAGCGTACTTGTAGTGGAGACGACCAAACTTGTCATGATAGAACTTGGATTGATGGTGGCTTGAAAGTGGCTCTTCGTGGTGTTTTGGGGTAGTTTTGATACTGTCATTTGAAGTTCTTACAGGGCTTACAGACTTTGATCGAACCTTCCTTGTCGGAGCTCGTTTTAGTTTCAGCTGCATATACCCACTAGGTTTAACCTTGTAACCCGTTGCAAAGTTATGGTCTGGATAATGTACCATGTCATCCTTCAAGAAGTACGTCATCACGTAAGATCATCCCAGTTGTTATCTCGGGGCCGACAGATAACACATATCTCCTGGGTGGAAACGAGAACATGGTTCGATCCATCATAGACTATAAGATATTACTATACCTCATACATATTCATGATCGAGAGCCGAATTCTCACTGGTCCATTCACCGTCACGTGCCAGATGCTATTTTTGCTGTTTACCTCGCGTCCGCGAGTATTCACGCACAGGGTAAATACGCATGCGCAGTAGTGCGTAGTAGACTGTCGCATCGGGGGAACAGTCCAGGCGGGGAAATAGTCCCAACGATCTGTTCCTGCATCCGGGAACATGCCAGCGGGGAACAGTAATCATGCCTTGCGAACATCGCCTTAGCTAGCTAGCTAGCTCGTTACATACACATGAAAAGATGGCGGCACGTAAATGTCGGCGTTTGGAATTTACCAAGCTCAGAGATGCCGAACTAGAGAATATTGTGAATATGTATGAGGTATAGTAAAAAAAAAATAACATGGTTTATTTCGGGTGGACAGTCGATATTAGCTCCCTCGGTGTTGGAAGTTGAGAAACTGGTTCCTCGGCCGCCTCGGGGAACTAGTTTCTCAACTTCCAATACCTCGGGGAGCTAATATCGACTGTCCACCCTCAAACCATGTTATATTTGTATACTACTTCGAGACATCCAGGCACGGAAACCGAACACATCAGACAATGACAGTTTCTAGGTGTGTGTACGCAATGCTGTGTTATTTCAAAATTTAGCACTGGTTCCTGTGACATGCCTAGCAATACGCCATCTTTAACGGTTCTTTTGAATAAATAAATTATTGACCTCAATTATAGTTCTAAAATATATGCCCCTCGTCATAACTTCTGCAAAAATATTACACGTTTGGGAAGTTTTTTTTATTTAAAAAAATTTTTTTTTTAAGGGAACTCTATAAAAGCACTCAAACGTGGTTAATACTGGCAAGTCTTGCGGTTTTAAGGATTAGCGCTGGAGGCCCTTTGAATCTGCTGACTGCCAGCGGAGCTATTGTTCCCTTACCCAGGAGGATTAGCGCTTGGCAAATAAGTTCTTTTGTTGTCCCATACTGGCTGGCAAGCAAGCAAAGATCTCGCCAGAATCCATAATGAAGATAAACCCGGTCTGATTCAAATTTTAGCCCGGTAAAGAATACCGGGTTCTGACCGGGCTACCAAATTCCACTGGGTTATTTATGCATTTGGGCCTAAATATATCTGCTTTGTCGATTTGACAATGGGTATTTATTGATTTGATTCTTAGGTCAGGATAATGGACAAATAAGTTGATTTATGCCCTAAACCGAGATGTCTATAACACACTGTATTGACCCTTTTTCGAGTTAA
>CM055820.1:18229063-18262276 GCA_029582265.1 Zoroaster sp. YZ-2022
GATAGGAAATGATCAATGTTCCAATTATATTTTTGAAAATTGCCGGTAAAACACTGATTATACATGTTTAAGTCACGACACTTGCGTTATATCTCTAATGATATATCCCATTCTATCAAACAATTAAAAGATTTTTAAAGGAATTATATATACCATTGATAAAATATATGTAAATGCATCTATACGTTATACAAATCAAGACATATATACAGAAATACAGAAACCAACCTAAGTTTCAGCTCATTTCATTGTGTCTTTAACGACAAAAAGAAATCAGTCAGATTTATTTCACTTTGTTATCTAAAGAGGATAATAGATCACGGTCATGATACATTTCAATTGGAGTGTCGTGGCCGAGCGGTCTAGCTTACCGGACTGAAGTTCTGGTGTTAGCAGTAGAATGTGGGTTCGAATCCTGGCCGTGACACTTGTGTCCTTGAGCAAGACACTTAACCATAATTGCTTCTCTCCACCCAGGGGTTAAATGGGTACCTGTGAGGGCAGAGTTGGTTGATTAGTCCTATATGCGCTGTAATGGCAGCAATTGAGCTGTATACTCCCCAGGGAGCTGAGATGGTTTCAGGAATGATTTATGAGCCTTATAAGCCTTATGAGCAGGGGTAATAATATAATGCGCCTTGAGCACCACTCAGTTGGTGGATACGTGCGCTATATAAGTCCACACGTTATTATTAATTGTTAAAGATATATCGCCCGTTTTTGAAATTAACGAAACCTTTTCTTTCCTAAATTGGAATTTTACTTACAAGTAAGTTTCACATTATAATTAGATTGTTGTTTGTTATAGCAATCATAATACCTTACCTGTAATAGATGTATGCCTAGGATGTTAATTATGCTCTCTTTGTACTAAGTTAGTCATGTTATTTTTATATTTTATTTCAGAGTCTATACATGTCATTGGAAGAGAGATCACAACATGAGGACCTACTGGATTTTTCTTGCATTTGTAGCAATTTGGGTTGCTGTAGGTATGTACAAATTTCATAATGTTTTGTGTACATTTGCACTCAGTTGCGCTCAATAACCTTTCTTGGCTTCTCAACCGGAATCACCGCATTCATTCAACCGGCAAACCAGCTTAACAGTGGGTTGCCTACAGGACGATACAATAATAGTACGCTCGGTTTGATTTTAGTCTGATGGTACAGAGCTCACGTGCATTTCTCAAAACCTTCCACACATATTTATTGATTAAGAAGCTTGCGAAGATAATTTTGTTTTCTTCAAATTTGTACCGGTATTCTTCTAAAAAGAATAAACCCACTAATAATAAAAAGGAAAACATTATACAAATTGGTAACCGTCGATGGAACGCACTTATATTCGCTCAGTGCATACTGTAGCCCTCTAGAGGTGAATTTGCACCCAGTGTCTTGATGATAGCCACTTTGGCGTCGTGTGAGCGTTGTGCGTACACTTTGTGTGCGTATGTTATGGTACTAAGCGCGCGTGTACTTCTGCCAGCCAATGATCGCTGGAGATATTCCGCGCGTACGCACATCAACTGCAAAATACGCCAAACGCGACGCACTATCGCTGCCCTTTCGCCCAAAGTGATCTAATAACATGTGCCCTCAACGGCTCACGCATGGTACAAATTATTATAATTGCATGGCCTGGGAGCATGGACGACCACCTATACAGAGACCTAGTTGTCTGCTTGGAGTCCACATGTACAGCCTTCGATCAACGGATTCAAAGGGTCATCTGACATCACTTACAAATGCAAAGCTGAAGGAAGCATTTCTTCTCAGCCAACGACGGCTCTGCTGGCTTGGCCACCTGAAGCGGATGACAGGGTCGTTTCCAGCACGTCAAGTGCTCGATTTGGACCTGGACGCGTTGGATGATATCGTTGACTTCGAACCCAATGGGAAGATTCTGCAATGTTCCACACATGCTCCTCAATTTCCTGCATGGAGTGTCGTGGCCGAGCGGTCTAGCTTACCGGACTCAAGTTCTGGTGTTAGCAGCAGAATGTGGGTTCGAATCCCGGCCGTGACACTTGTGTCCTTGAGCAAGACACTTAACCGTAATTGATTCTCTCCACCCAGGGGTTAAATGGGTACCTGTGAGGGCAGAGTTGGTTGATTAGCCCTATATGCGCTGTAATGGCAGCAATTGAGCTGTATACTCCCCAGGGAGCTGAGATGGTTTCAGGAATGATTTATGAGCCTTATGAGCAGGGGTAATAATATAATGCGCCTTGAGCACCACTCAGTTGGTGGATACGTGCGCTATATAAGTCCACACATTATTATTATTATTATTATTATTATTATTATTATTATTATTATTATTATTATTATTATTATTATTATTATTATTATTATTATTATTATTATTATTATTATTATTATTATGACAGAGACAAGTTAGGCCAGCTCTTCCTCTATAATGCTCTCGCGTCGACTGCCAACGATAGGCTTTCGGCATGAGGCTTAGCCAAGTAAATTAAGACAGTGATTTGGCTATTTAGTTTTGACGAGATTCTTATTTTCCCCCATGCTGCAGTAACTTTAGTCTCGGCAAGAGTATGCATCCTAGGGACGGAACCGGACGGAACTGCTGGCCACAAGCTCCGGTTCGTTCTTCCGCCAGGGGATCCGTGTTCCTGTACTGAAGTCGTGCTGGGCGGCCACAACGCCTATGCGCCACCGAGAAAGGACCAACCGATTTACATCGATACTCTACCGACGGACGCCGAAGAACTGCATAGATTGCTCGGTTGTATGGACATCAACGCCCCGGCTGATGATGAGGTTTCCACTGAAATCTCCCAAGTTGAGGGTACGTGTTAAAGATATAAGAATAGTTGCCCCTGTGGTTTTCTTCAGAAGGGACACACCACATCGCTGCACTTATCACGCACACTTCAAGATATGTTTCTTTGATGGGTTAATGGGGCCCGTCTACAGGCCAACATTTTCTTAACTAACATTTTGTAGATGTACACAAATATTAGCAGGTTTAAAAATATCCAGATAACTAGAACAATCCTTATAAAGTCATATTTTCCTAATTGTTTTTGTTTCTTTCTTTCTTCCTTATGTTTGATTTGTAATTTCTGGCGGGTTTTGTCAAGTTTTGCCAAGTTTTAAAACCTCGAGTTCTTTTCAGAACTAATTACTACTCAATTGAGAATTTCACCTGGTGTCACCGCAATTAGTCTTAATTAAAATGTACAGATGTTTTTGTTAAAAAATGACTTTGTCTATGGTAAAATATTGATAGGGTTGCCGGATTATTCAGAATCCAGAGATTTTAAAAGCTTCTTACTTTTTGATTATTCAATGATATTCCTTTTTACAGGTGTGTCATCTATTACCACCCCAACTACTTCAGACGTGACATCTACTGTCACCCCAACTACTTCAGACGTAACATCTACTGTCACCCCAACTACTTCAGACGTTACATCTACTGTGATCCCATCTACCACTGAAATCCCACCATATATGGATTGTCAAGAGGCTCTTGATGCCGGACACAATATAAGTGGAGTGTACACCATCCAGCATGGGCAACAAATCATGAAAGCATACTGTAACATGGATCCAGCAGGCAAAGGTTATATAGTAAGTACACGTTTATAATAATTAATATTATATCCAAAAATGATTCTGTTGGAAGGTACATTTTTATGAGAGAATAAGAGAATACCAGAGAAATTCTAAATCTAATAGTTGCCCGTCTGGTACATTTGGACAGTAAGCATACTGTCAATCCAGCTATTTGATCTATGGAAAGATCACTGATTTTAAGTGTGGGTTACCCACTTACGTTGCAATTTGTGTTCACTATTGAATAACAAAGTAATATTGTTTCTCTAAAAAGTTTCAATAAATATATAACATATTGATTTTCTTAGTATATTCCTAATACCTATTAAGTATGAATGCACACGATTACTTCTTTTTCCAGTGGTGTTTTACGGAAGCGTTTTTAGGACAAAATAACTAAATAACTAAAATTGCTAATCCGTACGCACGAATTACTAATTCGTAAATACGGATTAGTAATCGTATGTATGGATTAGCAGTTTTAGTTATTTTTTTTACCATGTCATAAATACGCTTCCGTAGTGTAGTTTAAATCCAGTACATACTTTTGGAAACGTTTCCATGCTATAAACTAACATGTGAAAGTTTCAGCTTAAACGTTCTTCTGACAACCCTCACTACTTAAAAGAAATGATTGAAATACGTGGTGTCACCGCTAGCTTATAAATATATCTCACTATAGGCCTATAAAAACAGCCTTCGGATGCCATAAATTCATTTTGTAAATGTTGTCTTTATTTTAACGAAAGCACCTGATATTTCAAGGGATGGTTAATACCGTCATGAACTTGACACAGAACGTTTTATGTAAAACTGTGTTCATTTATGTTTTTCGAAATTACCAATGTTTAATAGTGGCTTTAAACACGGAATACATGCACACGTATATTCACATTTTAGTACTATTTTCTTATTAAAATTAAAAAGTTATTTTCTGCTGAAATTCAGCAAAAATTTTAATCTTTACTTTTACAAATATGGTTTAGAATAAACTAAGGGAAAACAGACCCATGAGGTAAAATGGATCCCTTTGTATGTTTTGCCATTTTTTATACTCCTCTATTATCTGAAAATATTAACTGGTGTTACAAAGGTCATCCTAGGGTCATTCAGAGAACAGAGGGTGTATAGATTATAAAGGTAAATGGCAAAATGGAGCAGTGATCCTTTTTACATGAAGGGTCCATATTCTTTCAGTTTACCCTATGTCATCTCACATGTATGTATCTTTCGATTGTATAAGGTTATCCAAAGACGCATAAACGGCTCAGTAAACTTCACTCGAAGCTGGGAGGAATACAAACACGGTTTCGGAGATCTAGAAGGGGAGTTCTGGTGGGGAAACGAGAAGCTCCGAAACTTGACAGAGACGGATACAAGTACGTGGGAATTGGTGGTAGACTTGAAAGCATTCGACGGGAAAGTTGGCCGCGCTATTTCTGATGGATTCAAAATAGAGAGCGACGTGTTCAAAATAATGAGAGGGACATATAAAGTGCCCAATGAAGCTGGAATAGGGGATGCAGGTATTTATTTCTAGCTAATCCACCACCACATCCTCCTTAATATACGTCACCATCTTCCTACTCTTGACCCATCCTCGTCACTATCTTGCTACTCTATACCCATCCTTCCTCGTCACCACCTTGCTATTCTATACCCATCCTTCCTCGTCACCATCTTGCTATATATTCTATACACATCCTTCCTCGTCACCATCTTCCTACTCTATACCCATCCTTCCTCGTCACCACCTTGCTATTCTATACCCATCCTTCCTCGTCACCATCTTGCTATTCTATACACATCCTTCCTAGTCACCCGATGGGCTTGTTTTCGCGACCCTAACTAGAACCTTGATTCTGACATCATATTCTTGACCAGAAACAAGACGGCATAGGTACGCGAAAAATTGTTTTCAGTTTGCGACGTGTTCAATTATCAACGTTTCTCAAAATATACGGTGTAATTAATATTTTTTGCAAAATAGAACTTACTTGTGAGTGCTAGTAATAAACTTGAAAGATGTACCGGTATACGAACAATCATTTCATCATGTTTTAACAAATAATTAAGAATATTTCCGCCATCTTGAAACCAAGCGTAACCGATCGCAAACTTAGGTTCACGTTTGGTGAGAACAATGACGTCATCGCAGCACAACCGAATTCGAGTAAACGCTTAACCAATGACGAAAGCCCAAACATGTTTCTGGTTAGAGTCGCGAAAACGCGCCCCATGTATATTTTTGACTTAATTTTCTACTGACCTTGTTATTTGACCTTCGGGTCACGATATTTGTCACCATCTTCGTAATCTTTACCCATCCTTCCTTGTCGCATGATTTCAACCTCTCAGGGTAAATTTTATTTTTCGTCCAAGGTGAGGCATTTCATGAAAAACCCTTCACAACGTATGACCGCGACAATGACGACAGAAAGAACGAAAACTGTGCCGAATTACTCGGAGGAGGCTGGTGGTTCAAACAATGTGACGACACCAGAGCTAACCTGAATGGCGTGTATAGTAACGTGGAAGCGGTGGAGGGGAATCATGGCATACGGTGGGAGACATGGGATGACTATAAACTAGTCTCCCTCAAAGAATGTGAAATGAAGATGCGACGCAATCCTTCAAATTAAAACACACAATGCTTAGTTCGCGAGCAAAGAAAAATTGGCTGATGCCGGACTCGATCCCACGACCTCTCGATTACCGTACGAGCGCTCTACCAATTGAGCTAACCAGCCCCTATGTTGGTGGGCGGTCCACTTATGCCAATTATCTATTGCTCTATGGGGCCAGGTCAGAGGCCAAACCATATCTGCCGAGTAGCCAGGGATCAAGCCCCGGTCAGATGCAAACATATATAATATGTGTGTAAATACAAAAACAGTTTGCATGCTTTATTATGGAATGGAATTTTTTACAGATATAAAACATGTACCTTTTTCGAGATATCCATGCTTCTGGACCATATAAACAAAATGTGAAAGATTGATAGTACTTCTCAAATAAAACAAACAAACACCCCAACACCCCAACAAACAAACAAAAACATGCTTCTCCTGACAACTGATGTCGATTTCCCAAATTAGAAACTCAGTCTGATAGGAAAACTAAAAATCGTACCCAAGAAAGCAGTGGTTATTACAACAGGTTAACTGAAACACAATCAAACACTTCGCAAATGTAGCGGTATTTCCCGGAAATTTTCTACTACATCTGAACCTTTACGTGCGAAAGGGAAACAAATGCTTAAAGAATTCTCAAAATAATCGCGAGAAGCATGGTTTGCAATTAATATGTCACCAAATGAATTTATTTGATCACTAGTTTATTGTTAAACCAAGCTTCTGACAACTATTTTGTTGTGAAATAGCTTTTTAAATTATTTTCTTTTGAAATGAAAACAAAAAAACCGGAAATTGCCAATAAAACAAGAGCGATATCTTTAATAAGCAAAAAACCCACAAGGAACTCACTTGTGAAATGACCAGAATTTTAATAAACTTTTATGCACAACCCAACTATTACATTGTATCTGACCCTGCTATGACAGCACTAATGTGCACATAAATACGCAAATTGTTATCAACATAAATGCCAACAATTTCCCAAAACGTATTAATTTAAAACACCCACACATTGGCAAATTAAAGGTAGAAAAGTGAGGTCAATAATGGGTTCAAAGTTATAATGCACCATAGTTTCAAGTTATATAATTCATATTAGTTAGCCCCTTTTACGTACGATTTAGATTGTTTTATGAATTCACTGATAACAGATGTTTATAAATGTATTTGGTAGTATTTTGTGATGAAGTGTTTGTTACTAGGAACTATTAATTGTTTTAAAGTGGGTAATTACCAGCTTATCAACTTAACAAATTATTTTATTAAAACTTAGGCTTATTTAGTGTATAGTTGGTACATATATCAATCATTGCCATCTTGCAAAAGTAGGATTTGATGCTTTGCATGGTGAAAATACAGTAGAAATAAGGTTTTTGAAAAAGTAAAACAGTAGAATCTTGTAAATTGTTTTCGTAAAATTCTAAAGAACGTGGTAAAGGCGTAATGCTAATAATGTAAAGACTTACTTCATATAAAGTTGGTACAAGTATCAATCATCCTGAGAAATTACTGAATTAAGTACTTTCATCTCAAAGAAAACAGAAATTGTTATGTCCAATTGATTGTGATGACATTATTTCAGTTGTAATAATCCTGATACTGCATACAATACATTTTTGGATAGTTTTAATTTTTTGTATGATCAAAATGTTCCGCTAGTACGTCAAAATAACAATACCAAAGCTAAACACAACTCAAGTACACCTTGGATTACACATTCCCTCCTTAGATCTATTAAGAAAAGAATAAATTGTATCGTCAGTACTTGTCTAATCCCTCAATTTCCCATAAACGCAAGTACACAAAGTATAAAAATACCTTGACTAGTGTCCTACGTTTATCCAAGAAAAATTACTATTCTCTTCAGTTTGAAAAAGAAAAGAACAACATTCTCAATACTTGGAAGGTCATTAATTCTGTTCTGAATCAAAATAATTCTTCTCGCAGTATAAACAGTATTTTTGTTAGTGGTAAATTAATTGATGATCCTGACCAAATTGCTAATCACTTTAATAATTACTTTATCAACATTGGTCCTAAACTTGCTGACAACATTCAACCAAAGCACTCATCTGTTAGCTTTAATGATTATATGTCTAACGCTAATTATAACTCTTTCTTTTTTACCCCAGTTAATGAATTTGAGATTATGGATATTGTGAACAATTTACAGAACAAAAAAAGCTCTGGTCATGACTTAATTAATATTTCTATTATTAAGAAGTCGATCTCTGCTATATGTAAACCTCTTGCACATATTGTCAACGCTTCCTTTATTACCGGCATTGTTCCATCACAATTAAAATTGCCAAAGTCATTCCAGTTTTTAAAAAGGGCGATCGTTATTGTATTAATAATTATAGACCTATCTCTATTCTTTCATGTTTTTCTAAGATTTTTGAAAAATGTGTTTATGCCCGCACCATCAAGTTTTTGGATAAGTTTGATATTTTGACTAATTCACAATTTGGTTTCCGAACTAAACATTCAACTATTCATGCACTTCTTGATTTTATTGATAAAGTTTCTAATGCAGACATACTCTAATTGATAACTCCAGACATACTCTGGGGATATTTCTCGACCTTTCAAAAGCTTTTGATACGATAGACCATCAAATATTATTGTATAAACTTTCTTACTATGGTATTCGAGGAATTTCCCTTGAGTGGTTTAGGAGTTATCTCTCAGATAGATCACAATATGTATCCATCAATGGCATAAATTCAGATTCTGACATCCTTACATATGGCATACCACAATGATCAATTATAGGGCCGTTGCTCTTTATTTTATACCGGGTACATTAATGATTTTACTAATTCATCTAGTGTGCTCTCATTTACATTGTTTGCTGATGACTCAAATTTATTCTTTTCTCATAGCAACCTTAATTATCTTGTACAGACTATTAATAATGAGCTTAAACTTATTGTTAACTGGTTTACGGTCAATAAATTGTCCCTTAATATTGCCAAAACTAACTATATGTTATTCAGCAACTCGGCCAGTGACGTTCCATGTGATGTTAAGATTAATGACTCAATCATAACTAAAACTGATTGTTGTAAGTTTTTGGGAATTTTTGTTGACCGTGGACTCAAATGGAATAGTCATATTGATTACATTTGTAAAATTATTGCTAGAAATATTGGTGTA
Organism: Zoroaster sp. YZ-2022; assembly: GCA_029582265.1. NCBI lineage: Eukaryota > Metazoa > Echinodermata > Asteroidea > Forcipulatida > Zoroasteridae > Zoroaster > Zoroaster sp. YZ-2022. The sequence goes on from CM055820.1 coordinate 18,238,446, forward strand.
ATCAACAGGATCAAACATTTTTTCCCTGGACTGGTACTTAATTCCCTTTATAATACTTTGATTGTTTTTTACCTCAACTATGGGATACTTGCATGGGGAGCTAGTTCTGCTGCTAATCTTAATAGACTCCTCCTCTTACAAAAACGGGCCCTTCGTGTTATTAATTTGGCAGAATTTAATGCACATACAGACCCCCCTTTTTTTTAAACATAGGACTTTAAAAATCAAGGATATCTATCGCCTTCAGCTTGGGTCCCTCATGTATCAGCTTACCCGTGCAAAGTTACCTGCGTCTATAAATTTTTTGTTTTCTCTTAATTCTGAAATACATTCACATTTCACCCGCCAAGTTTCTAATTTTCACATTCCTTATACCCGCACTGCTCTAGCTCATAAAACAATTAAATTCGAGGGACCAATGCTTTGGAATACGCTTAATGAGCAACTTAAAGGTTCCAAAAATATCTGTATATTTAAACGTGTCTTTAAATCTGTTACATTGGAATCTTATTGTTAATGAGTGTTCAACAGTATACTTGTACATTCTAATCCATATTACCTGACCTTTCAAGACCGTCTGTGTAGTTGTTGTGCTTTGTCTGTGTTAGTCCATTGTTGGTTTGGTAATTGTTGTTTTTCTTTGTGAACATGCATGTGCATTGAGACCCACTTTATATTTTGTTCGCTGGTGGCTTGACCACGGGCCTTCATGGTTCATTCAACTTTTATTTTTATCTCTGTCTCAATGCGCGTGCATGTTATCCAAGGGACCATTGCCTACAAGCTTTGCTTCATAAATGGATCCCTCTGCAGTATCACTTTTGCTTTGTATCTATTCTTTAATTTTTTCAGTAATATTGTTTTCTTGTACTTGACTTTTCTTGATTGATATTGTCATTACTGTTTTGATACTGTGAAAAATAAATGAACCTATATGAACCTATAACCTATGAACCTATAACCTATGAACCTATGAACCTATAACCTATAACCTATGAACCTATGAACCTATAACCTATGAATCTATGAACCTATAACCTATGAACCTATGAACCTATTTTTGTGATGAAATGTTCACAGGTTAGTTTGTTCACAGTTAACTTTAGATTCGTGAAATTAATCTACACTTTGAATAATAGTGTGTCATCAGATAGTTTAATAATGCTTAAATGATGAATTTACGGTATTTTCGATGTTGCTTTTGTTGCGCTGCTTAATTATGTTGAGTATTATTGTACAAACGTGTTGAAATTAAAAAAGGGGTGTAGGATCTACAATCCCAGCCAAATCTCGCTGACCCCTCCCCTCCCCCTGCCCCCGGACAATGTTGACTCTCATTGCGCGGTCTGTGCTTCGGCTGGATATAACATTGGTGGGGGAGCGGGGTGGGGGAGCGGGGGAACGGGGGAGCAGGGGACAGAGGAGGGTATGTTTATTGTCACTTGTCCCAACTATTTTGGTCGGGATTGTCTGAATTGTCTCTTAGTTTATCTATGAAGCCGTGACCAGACTTGGACAAACCGCAGTCTTTGTCTTTGTCTCAGGGACAATACATTGAAGCAGGGGACATGGGAGGGTATGTTTATTGTCACGTGTCCCAACTATTTTGGCCGGGATTGTAGCTTGGTATTATGAAAAATTATTTGTACCACGCCTATTGCTGATTCAGTACGCTAAGTTGTGGGCGCATGCGATTGCGATTGTCAAAGCTTGTGACACCAACACATGGTGGATTCTCATACCATTGCTTAAGGGTGTTATAAAACACATACTGTGACCTGTTCCAACAATATGAACGTAAAGTCGCACAATGCTATTGTATGGAATGAACTAATTACAAAGTCAACATTTTTCAAATTAAATTATAACGCCTAGATAGCCTAGACCGTTAAAAAATACTTCCACAGATTTGTGTGCACCCCAAGTGTTTGGTACCGTTGTAGAGATCTTTTCCTAAAGCATTCGGAAAAACAAACATCGCAATTTTGAGAAAATTTACTCTTATTTTGTCGTAGCATTTTTATTATATTGACTGGCAATATTTGGGCACTAGTGCACGTCTATGCACCACTCGGGCATGTGAATGACAAACAAGGGCACTGTACTTTCAGACTTTGACTTTGTGAAATAAAGCCTTTTTGTGTTCAATAATGCGTATAGACGTGCGTTAGTGCCTCATTATTCCCAAAGCTTGATTTCAATATTGTCATGACTAGATTACTTAGTTAACAGTGTTTTGTATGCTTCTATGATTCAACCTTATTTTCATTTTAAAGGGATGGTACTACATTGGTATTCTACAACATAATTACAATTTTACTTAACACTCAATTTATAAACAAATATTGTTGTTATTTAGCAAATTCTATTTGGAAATTTGGCTGCTGAGGAAATGTCTCCGCTAAGCTTCCATTATTCTAATTAACTGCTCTATGAAATTTGCCCCTTTTGTTGCGGGTATCAAACATCCCCCAAACTCTTCACGTCTGAGTTGCTCTCATTTCAGTAAAATTAGTAAACTATTTACCACTATATTTATGCTCAAAACGCGTGGTTGGCGATCGAGAGTTCTGTAATGAAACAACATTAATAAACTGAAACTTCTACAGAAGCACACTCGAGGAAGTAGTTTTTGCCAACATTACCAATGTCGTATCCTGTCTTTAAATTTCTTTTGTTTAAAATTAAATATATAAATCAATGTTTTAATTCAATATTTAAATTAATAGTTTTGTTTGAAATAGTTATTTTGTTTGAAAATTCAATACATGTATGTGGAAACTGACAGCTGTTGTTTTTTGTGATTATTTTGTCCATAGGCCTATATTTCTTTGAATTTGTCCGGTAAGAAATTAATGATGTATTTAATTGTTGCCGAATTCAGGACTTAACTATTTCAGTGCAAGATTCACGCTGCACACCGAAATTAAATCCTGCCAGGCTTTTTCAGATCCCTTGGGCGTATACAACCCACTTTTTTGCAACCCTTAATTTGGCACTACAAGGATGGGGCCGATTTCACGAAAGCTATTAAGATGCATCGCAACTCAAGTTGACACGAGTAACACGTCGTAATTTACTATAATGTGTCTTTTCACCAAGACGAGTCTTGCAGTCGAACTTGCGACGTTTTAAGATGACAAATGAAGTCATCATAAGTGACGAAGGAAAACAAAGTCTTTTAGCAGGCTAATTTACAGCATACAAAGGTTGATGAATTTGTCGTTATGTAAACCTTGATTCATAAACCATAGGGCTTAATCATACATTATCTGCAAACACTTTTAAGATATGGTAAAATGACCCTTTATTCCAGATGGATATCTTCCAGCTAAGATTACCGACCCAGTAGCCGGGAGATGCAGACTCATTTGGTTGGCCAATATACCTATATGCAAGTCACTTTCCCCTACACTAAGGACCAACAGTGAGACTAGTAAACATATTCATTTAAATGCTTTAATTCTGTGGATGATCTAAATGCTCATGCATAGTGTGCTGCAAGGCGGCGCTGGCGATGTCTGGCCGGGGTCATGTATTCCATGTACAACGATCGCGGCGCCTTTCGCCTCCTAAGTCCCGCTCCTTTGCCTCTCACTCCAACGTCTCCAGACTCATCACATACGTCCGCTCTTGGAAGCGTTCCCGCTACACGATGACTGTCTGGTCCTCGACATTTCAAGTCTACCCTGTTGATTTCTTGAGACGGCGAGACGTACGACGCGTGTCTTTTAAGTTCCGTCCCGGGCGTCCCGTGCTGCGTCAGCGGCGACTTTGTTGCGCCTGCAGTAGCCGCTGATGACGATCTCCGTTATACACAGCTTCGCAGCCCATCGCATACACGCTCGCAGACGTATCGTCTCGCTTGGCCGTACAGTGTACACGATGCCATTAATTAACTGGGTATATCTCACATGTGTAAATTACTAATCTGCTAGCTACGTTCGTCGCACCTTGCAGCTAATTGCGCGCACGCCCTCTGCAGGCTGCTATTTAAAATATACGTGGCAAATAAATTCGTAGAAAACACTTAAAATATGTATTATGTTCGGTAGACACACTGCCATACTTTGACATTTCATTTGTACCAACTATTTTTCAAGCGATGACCAGAGTGATTCAGAAGAGCTTTCAAATAGGCTATAAACACAAAACCTTGAATTGAAAACAAAACTTGGCCTATTACTTTGCTGTTATTTATTTATTTATTTATTTATTTATTTATTTATTTATTTATTTATTTATTTATTTATCTCTTTAGCGGACGTGTGTTCCTTCGAGCTCTGAGTAAGTCATCAAATTTCCTGTTTATAGACCTTGTTAGGTCTTCGTTTCTTTATTATTGTAATAATTTCATTGTATAGACCTAGCTAGACCAAGATTTTCGTGTTTCATTTTGTAAATTTTCTGTATATTTAAGGCTATATTTTTCATCCTGTGTCGTTGGTTTCTGTACTGAGCTGGCCACCATGGCCACTCAAGCGGAACCACGCACAAAAGCCCAACCTAATACTGTCAATGCGGGTGCGTCCGGATCCATTGTTCCTGGTGGCGAACCATTTAAGGGCGTCACCAGGAGCAATGGACTGGCTTTCAAAGTGTTAGATAATGTCTCTATTCAATCCTACTTAGAAAATTCCATGAATCACTGCCCGAAAAACATGTCGTTTCTGCTAGTCGTATTTCAAACAACCGTATTGCTTTGTATATGAGTTCCAGGGACGACGTAGCCGATGCCATTACCCGCGGGTTATCGTATGGTGACTCCTTCCTGGAGCTCACCCCTCTCATCCAACCAACCACCCGCTTGACTTTCTCTAACGTTTATCCCGAAACTCCAAATCATATTCTTATTGATAACATTTCTAGTTTCTGTAAGGTGGTGTCAGCTGTTAGACCCATACCCCTTGGTTTTAAAAACAAACAATTGTCACATATAATGTCCTTCCGCCGGCAAGTCCAGGTCCTCATTAAACCCAACATCACCCTCCCTGATCACATAAATTTTTCCTATTGCAATACAAATTACAGAGTGTTTTTATCTATCGACTTAGTTAAATGTTTTAACTGTGGTGAATTCGGCCACATCAGCCGTTTTTGCAAGAAACCTCAAACCCGAAATGACCCCAACAAAATCTCAAATCCCCCCCCCCCTCAAATCCCCTCAACCCCCCCTCAAATCCCCTCACCCCCCCCCCTCAAATCCCCTCAACCCTCCCTCAAATTCCCTCAACCCTCCCTCAAATCCCCTCAACCCCCCTCCCTTCTTCGTACACAACAAATCCGACCCCAAACATCCTCCCAAACGTACTCGCCCATCTAGCGCAGTCGCAGACGGGTCTCTCTCGGCTGGCGGTGGGGCGTCCACCTCGGGTGCTGGGGGTGGGGCTGGCCCGCCTCGGACGGGGCCTGATGCACCAAAGGAAGGACCTGCACCGGCGTCTGCCGGAGCGTCCACTTCGGTTGCTGGGGGCCCGGCTGGGGTGGGCCCGCCCGTGCCCACGGCGCTCGGGGCTGGGCGTGACCCACCTCCTGCCCGCGCGCCTGCCTTGACGCCTGCCTGCGCGCCTGCCTCGACGCCTGCCTGCGCGCCTGCTTCGGCGCCTGCCCGCGCGCCTGCCTCGACGCCTGCCCCCGCTGAGGATCGTGCTCGCGCGGCAAAACCTGCCAGCGGCCCTGCCCATACTGACTCCGACCCCATTATGGACACCACTCCCTACGTATGGGGTACTCCTCCAGCTCCAACTAGAATGTTTTCCGACATAGTTGCGAAGAGAAAATTGTCCCCGGCAAAATCACCCGAAGATCAACCCCGCCTTGTTACTTTGAAGTCACCTGTCCCCCAACGAAAACTAAGGAAAAAATCACCACTACCCCAACCAAAACCAAGTGTTTCTCCCACTCTAACCCAAGTGCTAGATCAAAACAGCCCCACACAATCTACGCAAGTCCTCTCCTTAACACCTATGCCAACATCCCTTTCCCTCACTGATGCCTCACCCGACCCTTCCCCACCCATTCTCTGCCACGACCCCCACCCCTTTCCTCTCCCCTACCCCAAATCCCTCATCTTTTTCGCTTTCCGCCCCCTCACCTAGCTCCTCCACCGCCTCCTCAAGTCACCTGACCAATACGTCCACCCCAGGTTCCCATGACGTCACAAGCGATGACTCCAACATGTGGGAGGAAGAGGAGGACTCTTTACCCACCGCCCTTCCCACATACAACAATCCTCTGAGTCATCAAGACATCATAAAATTCCTCTCGTCTGTAAGATGCCAAAGAAAACCAAAAGACATAGCTCGCAAATTTACACACAACTTACCTGGACTTGTTAGGCAACTCAAACCACTGCGCAATGCCCCATCTCTTCATAATAGTATGCAGCAGAGGATTAAAAAACTAATCAAAAAATTGGAGACTTAAATTTCCTTTCATTGTATTTAAAATGAATTGTGTACATGCTTATTTCTTTTTTATGGCCCTTTCACTAATTACGCTCAACACCGGAGGCTGTTCCAATGCCACCAAAAACGCCTCCTTCAAATATTATTTCGATCTTCTGCCCCTCAATTATGACGTTATTTTTCTTCAAGAAACTTATAATCTTTCTGAAAACTGTCCCTGTTGGAAAAATTGGTCCAACTATGTTCCCTTCTCCGCTCCAGGTGTTCACCCTGGCTCCGGCGTTACCACTCTTGTTAAAAATAATATTAATGTGATAGCCTCCGGTGTTGTGTCCAAGGGCTCTATCTTATTTCTCAAAATTAAAGTGGATGGTAATATATACAATATATATAACTTTCTTATTTCTCAATCGAATCCCTTTGCCTTAAAATCGATTGCCGATTTTAATACTTACTGTGACCAACAACAGGATGGTCCTATTATTATCGGTGGCGATTTCAATTGCACCGATAATCCCTCCATTGATCGTCTGCATAGGCCGACCGAGCACCGTCCCCAGGTTGCACTGGCTCTCAGAAATTCCACACATTGTTCTTATCTTTGTGACGTCTGGCGCAGATTAAACCCCTCTGAAAACAAATACACCTGGTTTAGGAATAGCAAAACCGTCCCCGGCGGAATTTCTAAAGCCAGGCTAGACCGCTTTTATGCTCCCTTTAGTATCGCTCCGCTTATTTCCTCCTGTCAAATTATACCCTGCTCTCTTTCCGATCACTCTGCTGTCAGTCTCTGCTTGAAATGTCCTTCTCATTATAAAGGAGCGCCTATTGGCATTTCAACAACTCCCTACTCGACGACCAAAACTTTCATGAAATTATCTCTCTTTTGGTCTAACTGGCAACTCGAAAATCCTCTTTCGCAAACTTATGCAATTGGTGGGATCTGGGTAAGGCACAAATCAAGACCCTTGCCCAGACTTACTGTAAAGAAAAGCCAGAAAAAACGAAAATCTTTCAAGAGATCAACTCCACTATTGAGGACCTTCAATCTGCGCCGGACCTCACTCCTGAAACCCAACAGGTGCTTAAATCACAAAGGGAAGAACTGAATTTGTTTAAAAAAAATAAGGCCCAGGGCGCACTCGTCAGGTCACGGTTTCAACATATTAACGAAGTAGATACAAGCTCTTCGTATTTCTTCAACCGCGAAAAAACCCACTCTCAATCCAAAACTCTATCATGCCTTCGTCTCCCTTCTGGACTCCTCACAGAAGATCCTGAAGAAATTAAACGACACTCACGTAACTTCTATAAACAGTTGTATAGCAGAGTTTCTACTGACGAGAGCGCCCTTGAGTCCCTCTTACGGGATTTATCCAAATTAGATCCTGTAGACGCAGAGGACCTCGATGCTCCTCTGCGTCTTGAGGAACTAGAATTTGCTATCAAGCAGCTTAACAAGAACAAAACGCCCGGTATGGATGGACTTACATCCGAATTCTTCTCCTCTTTCTGGCCTCTTCTCAAAAACGACCTTTTTGAAGTTTTTCAATTTGCCATCGATTCGGGCAGTCTTCCCAACTCTCTTCACAAAGCTGTAATCACCTTGATCCCCAAAAAAGGAGATCTCTGTGACCTTTCTAACTGGCGCCCCGTCTCCTTACTTAATACCGACTACAAAATTCTTGCTAAGCTGCTTGCAAATCGACTTAAACAATTTATTGCCTCTGTGATCCATGAAGACCAATCTTACTGTGTCCCCGAACGGACCATTTATAACAATCTTAATCTCATTCGCGATTCACTATATTATTGTAATTTTCTCGAACTCCTTTAGCCGTGGTCAACCTCGACCAAAAAGCTTTTGATAATGTTGACCACGACTACCTTTTTGCTACCATGAGAGCCATGGGATTTGGGGACAAATTTCTATATTATCTTAGTCTCTTATACGGAGGTGCCGAGAGCCACGTCAAAGTCTGTGGTTCTTTAACTGCACCCTTTCCCATTGAAAAAGGCATTCATCAGGGGTGCCCACTCTCAGGCCTACTTTACTGTATCGCCATTGAACCACTACTCAACTCTCTACGCAGAAAACTTTCCGACAAAGATCTTCTCATTCCTAATACTCAACGCCGTTGCTCGGTTTCCGCCTATGCAGACGATGTTACAATTTGTGTTACTAAGGACTCCGGTTTCGATGCCATCCACACTGTTTACAATTTATTTAGTAGATCCTCTGCTGCTAGTCTCAACTATACAAAATCCAAGGGTTTGTGGGTAGGGTCATGGACCGGACGAACCGACAAGCCACTAGACTTTCAATGGAATAACCAAGGTCTACCCTTTCTTGGAGTTTACCTAGGCAATAACGATAATATTACACTCAGCAAAACTGGATCAATTGTAAAGAAAAACTTAATAAAACCTTGTCCTCCTGGAAACATCTTTGTTCTAATATATCTTTCAAAGGCCGAATTCTTGTAGCAAATCAACTGGCCGCATCCAAAATTTTCCACCGAATAGCCGTCCTTCCTTGTCCCACAAATACCCTAAGTGAACTCCAAGACATGCTTGTCGACTTCGTCTGGTCCGGCAAGCGACACCTTCTGAAAAGACAGGTTCTGTTTGAAAACCCTCTTAAAGGTGGGCTTGGTCTAGCCTTTCTCCAAGCACGCAGCCTCACTTTTCGCTTCAAGCTAATCCAGCGTTACCTCCAACCGCATTCTCAACCCTGTTTCAATTTCATTAGTTATAATCTCCGCCGATACAAAAATATGAATCTAGACTACCAACTCTTTCTTTTCGATTTTGATTCACAATTCTTTACCAGCTTAACTGTTTTCTATAGTGAGGTCCTGCGTACTTGGACGACACTCAGAGCTCGAATAGAAACACCCCCCAAATCAATCGATCATGTCTTCAATCTTCCTCTCAATTACCCCATTTTTTCCCGTAACTCACCTGGACACGCGGCATTCTCTGCAAGGCTCCTTGCGAGCGGAATCAAGATCGTCGGAGACCTCGTGAATATCCACACTGGCAAATGGCTTCCGGCAGAAGTATTCGTTCCATCCTTTTCAAGCTTCCGTACTCCTTCTCTTCGCATCCTACGCCAAGAACTCTGTCGTCTTCACCGCACCATCTCGGAAAACTTCACCACACTTTTTGGAGAACATGGATTCCTGCAAAATCCAGCACTTCTTCGAAACATCACTTCTCATCCTACCTCGCCAGGCCAAGTTCTTTTCGAGGATTTTACAGACGCTTTGTCTGTTTCTTCAAAATCTATCTACGGAACCCTCAACTCACACATCAATGATCTACCGTCCTCCTCATCTTCACACTGGCATGAACTTGGTTTCCTACCCCCTTCGTACAAAATACCTTGGAAGGTCATATACCAGCTTCCGACCTCAAAGAAGGAGGGAGATGTCCAATTCAAACTTTTTCATAACATTCTGCCATCTCTGCCGGTTCTTCATCACCTCAATCCTTCCATCTCTACGTCTTGCGGATGGTGCGGTGAAAGAGGCTCCATACGTCACCTTTTTATCTCCTGTCCTGCTATCCAACCTGCTCTCGACGCTCTTCACCGCCTCCTCACGAACCTCCTTCCTGACAACCCCCTCGACTTCGACCAATACTGGGGACTAATTCCGCATGCAAGGGGCCGAAGTAGAGAGGCCGTGTGTCTGGCTAACTACCTAATTATAAGTCTCAAGAATGTTATCTACCATCTCTATCGTACTAGTAATCCTTCCTCGCCCCTATTCGTTTGGAAGCTTCGGCTCAAAACAAAAATTCTGCTGGAGTTTAATTTCAATATCATTAATCACTCCCTTCCAAAATTTATCACCAAATGGTCCGTGAACGAAACTTTCTTCACCATCAAAAATAACAAGTTGATATGGTCGATTTGATTTGGTTTTCATCTCCTAACTTTAACCGCTGTGTAATATAAAATAATTTCCTGACCATTGTCGACCCCTTCCTTTTTCCCCACAGGTTGATGGGCGTAGGTAGTCGTTGCCATATCAAAGGCAAGACGTGGTGATCGCTTGTCACCGCCCACGCACACAACCTCCCCTGCATGGCGGACTGGCAGTGGGCATATTTTTGCCCACACCCAGTATGCCAAGGAACCCATGCACCCCTCCTTCCTATCCCACACCCACTCTCCCCGACAATGGTACGGATGGTTTTTATTCAAATTACGATTACTGCCTTTAGTGCTTCGTCACCGTGGTGAGCCAGTTTTTGGCGAGCCGCGGTGACGATGCAAATTCAGTCTCTCTTTTTGTGTTTAACGTTTCCCGGCATCTCTTTTAAGTAAAGTTTTTGTTCAAGTTTACATATTAATTTTCTATTGTCAAAATACTGATGAATGTATTTCTTTATAATTCTTTTATTTTTGTACATATTTTGTATATATGATGTTATTTCAAGATCCTTGAAATAAAGTTTTCCTTGGAAAAGTAAAAAAAAGTATTTATTTATTTATTTATTTATTTATTTATTTATTTATTTATTTATTTATTTATTTATTTATTTATTTATTTATTTATTTATTTATTTATTTATGTATTTATTTATTTATTTATTTAACCTGGGGAGACCTTTCAGTGGAACACTGTTTTTCAAAGGTGCTCAGGGAAGACATTACAATCATTAAAATACATATAAATATAATGAACGGACGCATGTAGTGTGAGCTCCTCGAGAATCACAGCAAAATCTCAATATTTCTACATCTCTTCATTTTATTCATCCACTTATCAGCATTTTCCACAAACATTTTGCCAACAAACTCCTCTAGTGAAGTTTTTAATAACATCATGCCTCCAAGAAAGGAGAAAAACGGATCTGTGTCAGCTGAACTATCGAGTTCAAGCACGTCAGGTGACCATTCGCCTACCGTCTGTTCCCCAAGCTCTTCGGACGGCGATATCGCTTGTTTGCGGCAGTACATCATGGGCATGGCAGCTGATCTCCATGGTAAGCTTGACAAGGTTATCAAAAATCAACAAGATCTTCTTACTTAAATGGAGAAAATGGAATTCATTCATGAAGAGACGGATAAATCCCTGTACTTTACATGAAGATCCATCGAAGATATTCAAAAGAAAAATGTTTCTTTGTCCAATGATTTATCCAAGATGGCGTCCCAAATGAATGAAGCCCAAACTAAAATCGTCCAGCTAATTGAAGAGGCTAATTTACACCCTGGACACTGTTCCCGAGGCTTCAATTTAAGATTTGGCGGAATACCGGAAGCTGCTAATGAGAACCCGTCATATCCTCGAGAGAAGGTGAGAGAGATCTTATCCACCAAATTCAACATGGCGGACACTAAGATAGAGAACGCTCATCGGTCTGGTCGCGCTCCCAAACTAGCCTCTGAGATGTTGCCGAAACCTCGCCATATCCTGGTCAAATTCCTATACTCCGACGAGAGAGGTACCTACCACTTTATTCGAACGTGGTACCTGTCCACTTTGCACTGGCACACCTATTAATGATATTAAAAGTATTCTCTATGCATTCCCAATTAATTTGTTACATCCAAATGACTTCCACACATGCCCTGCTATGGTCTAGTATTATTTACAACCCCAGATGACACACGACGGCTGTGTAGTGTAGCTCTCTCCTGTATGACCTGGCAAACACCAAACAGCCATATACTTATGCAGCATATCTCTCAGCCACATCTCTTCCCCCTTCCCCAAGACACTCTGTCTGGGGGAAGGGGGTTATGCCTGCCACTGGCATGCCGCAAGAGATCAAAGATCACAGCCTGATGCCAAACAGATGGTTCCACTTATCAGAGGGTTAGATCTGGGTAAGTCTTTACGTGTACACAATGAATGGTTGATTTTGTGCACAGACGTATGGCAGCAATTACTTTCCCCACCCCCCAAAAGAAAGCTACACAGGTCTGAGAACTGACACCCCTTCTAAGACATGTGGAATGGTCCACTTTAGGATATCATAGACTCCCAGGCATCTGTGGCTTTTTTTTTCTAGGGAAAACAATGTTTTTAATAACTTGTGTCAGTAGTAGCTGTACCACCATCTCTTCGGAGTGCTAAACAATCCGCTCAGTGCACATCGTAGCCCTCTAGCGGTGACTTTGCACCCAGTGTCTTGATGATAGTAGACTGGTCCCCTATCTATATCCTATCAAGGACATAGACAGGCACCAGGCGTACAACTCAAAGGATTTCATTGGATACGTTAACGAGGTGTGCTGAAGATCTGACGTCACGCTTCGAGGCTTGCGAGCTAGCTGCCAATCAAAGTCAAAGTTCAGCATCGGGAAAAATATGGCGTAATCACGCGCCTCTAGCTCAAAGCGTGACGTCAGATCTTCAGGCGATTGACCTTATAACAGATTGCTGATATTTCGAACTACGCATCACACAAATTATATTGTTCAATTCTATCTCGTGTCCATGTAGATTGACCCCGCAATTCCAGAGGGCGGATGAACTACACCCTGGACACGAGGATTATGTGTATTTTACCATTTGGAGCAGCAGCTAATTTTAGCTATTATCAAAATTCTATTAGATATCGTTCTTGCAAAGAATCCCTGATTTAAACGATTTCAAGGATGGAAGGACCCATGTGATGGACCCTGTATATATTTAACAGTGGAAAAAACAATCCAATCCACAATTTACTTACAGAATTAGAAATAAATCCCGTATAAAACAGCATTCCATTTTCATTGATTCGGTTTTCTTTCCCCTTTCAATCTTGTTTTATTAGTCAAATTTATTTTGTGAGGGTATTGCCTACAGTCTGGACGAAGTTTTTCCCACAAAGAATGTTACATGAACAAAAAAATCAGTATAATAAATACTTTATTCTGATAAATATATTAATGAAACAAAACATAAAATTACAAAAATAAAGTAAACATTTATAACAATTTTATAACAATGATAAATATATTATGATCAGTAAAGTAAAAATGCCATTTTGAAAAGAAAATTCAAGAAAACAAACTGGAAGTGGGGTGCCATGGTCGAGCGGTTTAGTGCATCGGATTTGTGTACTGATGGCTGAGTCAGAGTGTGTGGGTTCGAAGCCTTGCCGCGACCATGGTGCTTGTGTCCTTGAGCAAGACACTTCACCATAATTGCTGCGAGGGCCGAATTGAACCCAGCCACTGGGGATGTACAAGCCAATGCATGCTTAGTGCCGGTCCCAAGCCCGGATAAATGGGAGGGTTGCGTCAGGAAGGGCATCCGGCGTAAAACCTATGCCAAATCAAATATGCGGATCATGATCCGCTGTGGCGACCCCAACGGGAGCAGCCGAAAGAGGACAACATTATAAACAAACTGGAAACGGATCATCGTGCAAAGAATCCTTTAGTTTGATGGGCCTTGTGAATAACAGTGGAAAAAACAATCCAATCCACAATTTACCTACAGAAATAAATCTCGTATAAAATTAACAGCATCCCTTGTTCATTGATTCGGTTTTCTTTCTCCTTTCGATCTTCTTTTATTAGTCAAATTTATTTTGTTTAAACTGCGAGGTATTTGCCTACAGTCTGGACGAAGTCATTCCACAAAGAATGTTACACGAAAAAAAATTCTGATCAGCATAATAAATACGTTATTCTGATAAATATATTAATGAAACAAAACATAAAATTACAAAAATAAAGGAAACATTTATAACAGTTTGATAATAATGTTAACTATATTATGATCAGCAAAGTAAAAATGCCATTTTGAAAAGAAAGTTCAAGAAAACAAACCAGACCCTATGGGATGTATAAGATCATTAGACAGAGCAATTATACTTCTAGGGGTGTGGGCCTATAATTTATTTTAATAAATAGCCTATGTGTCGACTAAATAACTATCCCCCCCCCAAAAAAAAAAAAAAAAAAAAAACTAAATACATTAAAATTATTATTTAATTTAAAAATGCAAAATATAAATTACAGATAGATTAATAAAATGTTAAATTAAAATAAAAGCAAAATAAAAGAATATATTAATATTGATTCTACTGTTGGGCCAAGGCTAATGATAAGTTATGTTATATGGTGTAGTCTATATTATCCATCTATGTTATTTAGTTACATTTAGGGAACTTTAGTCTTCTCATTGATTATTCTTCATTTGATTTTTATATACATATTTTTTGTAAAAAAGATATGTAAAGATTTCAGATTAATATGTTGTGTTGATCGTTAACATCAAAACAGTGAAAATGCGTTTATATTTTTGATTAGCAACAAAAACTTTGCACTCTTAACTTTACATCAAGTACATTTTATTTGCAACTTTTTGTTTTAATTCCTAAAGTTAAACGCTCCCGTCCTGTATCATTTAATTCCATTCTGTTTACATTCTAAGTGCTTCAGAAACTGATCATGGCATATCAAATAATAAAAACCTTGCACCGTGTCTGCTAAATCATCTGTCATTATCTTTATGTGTGATTCATTTTACGACTTGTTCCCATGTTTGCTGACTAATGACAGCCCATCTTGACATTTAATATCCGAAGATAGTTCATCTTCCAAAATGTTCATTCTGGAACAAAGTACACAGCTTCAGCACAAAATGTGGAGTCACCAACAACAGCAATCCTAGTTGGTCAACAAGCTTGCACTCCCCCCACTCCATGGATTCCAGTCCCACCAGTTTCCTGCCTGCACGCTTCAACGCACTAATCCTCCAGCATCCAGTCTTCGTGCAATCCTCCAGCAGTCTACTTTTTAAAGCAGCAGCATTTCCCAGAGTACAGCATTCTTCTGAAGACTATCAGATCGAAACGTCGAGTTGTAACCTCCAGTTCTTTTCAGAACTAATTACTACTCAATTGAGAATTTCACATGGTGTCACCGCAAATAGTCTTTACTTATCCTTTTCACCATGCAAAGCTACAAGTTTTACTTAAGCTTGCACTGGATCATCTGCAATACTCCACTGACTTCATTCCTCATGTGGACTAGTACAAAGCTTTACAACCATATCTAAAAATTAATAAAAGTAATTCACTTTAACTTTCACTTGTTTTTATCACATTTGTTGGCATAATCATAAACTTTGACAACAGAAACACAGAGACACATAGACTGATTTTTGTTTTGTTTTTGTTCTTTTTGGCAGTAATGATAAGGACACGACGATGTGTCGCCATCACGTGGATAAACAAATGTACATGTATGATGTAGGCTTAACAGTAAAACATATGTACACAGGCTAGGTGCTGGCTTAACATAACACTAACATTCTCATAATAATAATAATAGGTCCTAATAATCATCATCATCATCGTCACATATGTTGATGTCAACTATCTATAGATAGGGGGGGGGTATTAACCCAAAATTTATTAGATGCCCCCCTCAAAATATGTACCAACCTATAAGAAACAAGGAAAAAATACTCAAAAAATCATTTGAGAGCGTTAACCCCCCTGTACATGCCCCTGAAGATTTGTTTTTGTGAAACGGCATGGCATCCTGACTTCTTGTGCATATTACGTGTATACCATTGTTGGGGCACCAGTCTATTTTGTTTAAAATACAGTGATAGGGAAGCAATGAAGAGAACATCACTTCAGCAATTAATTTAAAGTACTTTCTCATGTTTACCTGTTGAAATTTTAGCATACTATTCCATGACAACCTTTCAATTGACTTATGAAACAAAATCTGATTAAAAAGTAACATTTATATGAATAAAACACAGTATTCCTGTGGGTTTATATGGATTGCAACTGAAGATTTTATTTCATTATTGTATCAAACTTATTTTATCCTGGAATAATATAAAATTGATATTTGCTTTTTACATTCTGCTAGAAAAGAATTAATAAATAAAATTAATAAAATAGTATGAATGAAAAATAGTAGTTATTGGCCTCAGTTATGTTTTGAACCTAGCAAATTCTTTCTCAGAGAAAGAACCCGCTAGATTTGAGATGTAAGGCCAGGAACTACTATTTTGCATTTTATACTACGGGTCCTTTAGGTTGGTAAGCAGTTTGCAACAGCCAATTCTCTATTTATAAAATAGTACAAAAATATATTTATACATCTAACTAACATTAACAACATATTTCATGGCTTAGCAGGGATTTTGGATTATATAATGCCAAAATGTGTTTCTGTAAATGATACAGTAGATATAATGCTCTTGAACAAGTTCTGCTAGTAGACGTGAAGCATCATCTTTAGATATAGTAATATTTGCGATGACATATATTGAAATAATCTCTTTTGAGTAGTAAGGGTTCTGAGAAGAACCTTTAGTTAACTCAACATTTCGATCTGTGTGCTTTGATCTTCTGGGCGAATTCTGGAATGCTGGTGCAGGACGGGCTTAAGTAGCTCGGTGGAGGAGTCCTGATCACTAGATCTTTGGGCTTGCTTGTGCCATTATTGTAGATGTAGCTATTACCTAAAACAAATTTTAAATACATTTATAATTAATTATGTGTGAAATAACAAATGTATTATTACACAATTTATTTATAGAAAGTGAAAGATAATATTGTAACATTTTCAAAAATGTGCTTAAATATCAGCTGTTTTAACCAACCACACACCAACCCTTAAAAACATTCAAATAATAAATCCCATATCCCACTATTTTATTTTAATCTAGGTTTCAACTTCAAATGTTCAGGGGTTACACAGTTGTAAACCTTAAATTTATTTGGGAACTACCAACGTTGTATTCTCTTTCACTTTCACTATTATATCATCGTGATTATACAAACTACAGTTCTATGACAGTAACCAGTGGGTTAATATTTCATGTTTAAGATGACAAGTCCCAGGCATGTCAAATACAATGTTCCCTACATGGAAATTTCTTGCAGTAATACTTGTGGGTGCATGGTGAATAATATTATTATTAAAAACAAACTTACCCAACTAAGGTCACAGATAATAACTTCTGTCACTGCCCAACTTTGCCAGCAAACAATCCTTTTAGATAATATGATGTATGTACATTAACCTAAATATATATTTGTATTAATTGAGTTAAAACCCATCAACCATGTCAACAAATAATAATAATAATAACGTGTGGATTTATATAGCGCACGTATCCACCAACTAAGTGGTGCTCAAGGCGCATTATATTATTATCCCTGCTCATAAGGCTCATAAATCATTCCTGAAACCATCTCAGCTCCCTGGGGAGTATACAGCTCAATTGCTGCCATTTCTAGCGCATATAGAGCAAACAAACTCTGCCTTCACAGGTACCCATAGAAGCAATTATTAGAAGCAATTATGATTAGAAGCAATTATGATTAAGTGTCTTGCTCAAGGACACAAGTGTCACGGCCGTGATTCGAACCCACATTATGTTGCTAACACCAGAACTTGAATCCGGTAAGCTAGACCGCTCGGCCACGACACCCCATGAACAAACCACGAACAGCTGATTAGTAACCATTCTAGATGTGTGGTACGTGGTACATAAATGAGTAAGGCTATAAGTAGGGGGGGGGGGGGGGTATTAACCCAATTTTTTTTTAGATGCCCCCCTCAAAATATGTACCAACCTATAAGAAACAAGGAAAAAATACTCAAAAAATCATTTGAGAGCGTTAACCCCCCTGTACATGCCCCCTGAAGATTTGTTTTTGTGAAACGGCATGGCATCCTGACTTCTTGTGCAGATTACCTGTATACCGTCGTTGGGGCACCCGTCTATTTTGTTTGAAACACAGTGATGATAGGGAAGCAATGAAGAGAACATCACTTCAGCAATTAATTTAAAGTACTTTCTCATGTTTACCTGTTGAAATTTTAGCATACTATTCCATGACAACCTTTCAATTGACTTATGAAACAAAATCTGATTAAAAAGTAACATTTATATGAATAAAACACAGTATTCCTGTGGGTTTATATGGATTGCAATTGAAGATTTTATTTCATTATTGTATCAAACTTATTTTATCCTGGAATAATATAAAATTGATATTTGCTTTTTACATTCTGCTAGAAAAGAATTAATAAATAAAATTAATAAAATAGTATGAATGGAAAATAGTAGTTATTGGCCTCAGTTATGTTTTGAACCTAGCAAATTCTTTCTCAGAGAAAGAACCCGCTAGATTTGAGATGTAAGGCCAGGAACTACTATTTTGCATTTTATACTACGGGTCCTTTAGGTTGGTAAGCAGTTTGCAACAGCCAATTCTCTATTTATAAAATAGTACAAAAATATATTTATACATCTAACTAACATTAACAACATATTTCATGGCTTAGCAGGGATTTTGGATTATATAATGCCAAAATGTGTTTCTGTAAATGATACAGTAGATATAATGCTCTTGAACAAGTTCTGCTAGTAGACGTGAAGCATCATCTTTAGATATAGTAATATTTGCGATGACATATATTGAAATAATCTCTTTTGAGTAGTAAGGGTTCTGAGAAGAACCTTTAGTTAACTCAACATTTCGATCTGTGTGCTTTGATCTTCTGGGCGAATTCTGGAATGCTGGTGCAGGACGGGCTTAAGTAGCTCGGTGGAGGAGTCCTGATCACTAGATCTTTGGGCTTGCTTGTGCCATTATTGTAGATGTAGCTATTACCTAAAACAAATTTTAAATACATTTATAATTAATTATGTGTGAAATAACAAATGTATTATTACACAATTTATTTATAGAAAGTGAAAGATAATATTGTAACATTTTCAAAAATGTGCTTAAATATCAGCTGTTTTAACCAACCACACACCAACCCTTAAAAACATTCAAATAATAAATCCCATATGCCACTATTTTATTTTAATCTAGGTTTCAACTTCAAATGTTCAGGGGTTACACAGTTGTAAACCTTAAATTTATTTGGGAACTACCAACGTTGTATTCTCTTTCACTTTCACTATTATATCATCGTGATTATACAAACTACAGTTCTATGACAGTAACCAGTGGGTTAATATTTCATGTTTAAGATGACAACAAGTCCCAGGCATGTCAAATACAATGTTCCCTACATGGAAATTTCTTGCAGTAATACTTGTGGGTGCATGGTGAATAATATTATTATTAAAAACAAACTTACCCAACTAAGGTCACAGATAATAACTTCTGTCACTGCCCAACTTTGCCAGCAAACAATCCTTTTAGATAATATGATGTATGTACATTAACCTAAATATATATTTGTATTAATTGAGTTAAAACCCATCAACCATGTCAACAAATAATAATAATAATAATAACGTGTGGATTTATATAGCGCACGTATCCACCAACTAAGTGGTGCTCAAGGCGCATTATATTATTATCCCTGCTCATAAGGCTCATAAATCATTCCTGAAACCATCTCAGCTCCCTGGGGAGTATACAGCTCAATTGCTGCCATTTCTAGCGCATATAGAGCAAACCAACTCTGCCTTCACAGGTACCCATAGAAGCAATTATTAGAAGCAATTATGATTAGAAGCAATTATGATTAAGTGTCTTGCTCAAGGACACAAGTGTCACGGCCGTGATTCGAACCCACATTATGTTGCTAACACCAGAACTTGAATCCGGTAAGCTAGACCGCTCGGCCACGACACCCCATGAACAAACCACGAACAGCTGATTAGTAACCATTCTAGATGTGTGGTACGTGGTACATAAATGAGTAAGGCTATAAGTAGGGGGGAAATTATTAACCCAATTTTTTTTTAGATGCCCCCCTCAAAATATGTACCAACCTATAAGAAACAAGGAAAAATACTCAAAAATCATTTGAGAGCGTTAACCCCTGTACATGCCCCTGAAGATTTGTTTTGTGAAACGGCATGGCATCCTGACTTCTTGTGCAGATTACCTGTATACCGTCGTTGGGGCACCCGTCTATTTTGTTTGAAACACAGTGATGATAGGGAAGCAATGAAGAGAACATCACTTCAGCAATTAATTTAAAGTACTTTCTCATGTTTACCTGTTGAAATTTTAGCATACTATTCCATGACAACCTTTCAATTGCCTTATGAAACAAAAAATCTGATTAAAAAGTAACATTTATATGAATAAAACACAGTGTTCCCGTGGGTTTATATGGATTGCAACAGAAGATTTTATTTCATTATTGTATCAAACTTATTTTATCCTGGAATAATATAAAATTTATATTTGCTTTTAACATTCTTCTAGAAAAGAATTAATTAATAAAATAGTATGAATGTAAAAAAGTAGTTATTGGCCTCAGTTATGTTTTGAACCTAGCAAGTTCTTTCTCAGAGAAAGAACCCGCTAGGTTTGAGATGTAAGGCCAGTAACTATTATTTTGCATTTATATACTACGCGTCCTTTAGGTTCGTAAGCAGTTTGCAACAGCCAATTCTCTATTTATAAAATAGTACAAAAATATATTTATACATCTAACTAACATTAACAACATATTTCATGGCTTAGCAGGGATTTTGGCTTGTATAATGCCAAAATGTATTTCTGTAAATGATACAGTAGATCTTGAACAAGTTCTGCTAGTATGTAGATGTGAAGCATCATCTTTAGATATAGTAAGATTTGTGATGACAGGAGAACGATCAGAGGACGATCAGAGCATACTGATCGAAACGTCGAGTTGTACCCCCAGTTCTTTTCAGAACTAATTACTACTCAATTGAGATTCCACATGGTGTCACCGCAATTAGTCTTACTTATCATCCTCACCATGCAAAGCTACAAGTTTTACCTAGCTACTCTTATTGTTAACATTATTTCCAATAACATTTACTGCAATATCTCTAGTGGAATCTTGTTTGCTGACATCACGGATCACCTGCCAGTTTTTCAAATATCCACATTCAGTATTCACAAGACTCCACCGAGATCTGAACTGTATGTGAGAAGGGAAATCATTGCTTGTAATATAGCCTCGTTTAGCAAGGTAAACTGGAACTATGTGTTATCCAAAGAGGAAGTATATCCTTTATCGCAATCAACTTAATATGTTAATCAAGAAATGTAAAATTAATTATTACACTGACAAATTTAACGATGCCAATAACAATCTTAAGAAGACTTGGAGTATTATCAAAACTATTCTTAACAAAAACAATACATTTTAAATAAATTAAATTATTATGGTATATATTCCACTTGTCAAAACGACTTTCTCTCAACATTTTGTGACGTTCTCTGGCCCTGTAAACTGGAATAGCCTTCCTCTATCACTTTCTGAATGTCAATCACTTTGCTTTTTTAAAACACAAACTCAAGTCAATTTTAATTCATCAGTCTCCTCAGTAATCCTTTTTTATTTTATTTTCTGCTGTCATTTTATTATTTTCTTATCAAGTTATCTATTGTCTAATTACTTTTGTTAGTCTAGTACACGTATACACACTGTTATTGTTGTTTGTTGTGTGTGATACTTTGTACATTTTCTTTCTTTTCTAGTGTAGCTGTTACTCTGTCTTTGTATACAGGCTTTCCTTGACAAGCCTTGCTTTCTTTGGAACTTGCCTCCACTTCAGTATTTTTCCTACTGTAGTTTTTCTTGTAGTTTTACTTGTAGTTTTTCTTGGAAAAAAATGTTACTTTGAATTGAATTGAATTGAAAATAAATATCAATTTAGGATAATAAATAAATAAAGTTAAAAAAGATACATTGCACTGTACGCTCTACAAGACCCATCGCGGGTGCCGTCAACCCAAGTGCGAAGCCACCCCCGCCCCCAACGACAACCCAATCAGAAACCCCAGTGAAAAGTTCCCCCAAACAAACACAGCAAACAGCTCAGAGGAATAAATTTATTGTCAACATTCGTGATGTTCAGTGATGTTCGCGGTACTTGTTGCTGTACAATTCATCACATGCTAATTATTAATTGTTTATATTTTTTTAAATTTTATTACATTTTACGGAGACGACGGAGGAGCTGGCTGGATGCATGGAGGATTGAGAGGACTGGAGGCACCGCTGGAGGGCTCGTCTGAGGACGACCTAGATGACATTTTACACTGGCAATCAGATTACATCAATTAAATATAAAACCAAACCCTAAAAAACTACAAATACACAAAAATTCAATTTTAAACAAAGCCTGTGAGTGGTAAGATAGAACAGGTGACCAGCACCTCTACAAGGCCATCCTACCACAAGAAACCCACTAAACATTATATACCTCTTTACACCTCCACCCTCGCTCCCGTTACACCACTGGAGGGCCGCTGAAGCAAGTTAGGACGGAAAAGACAACATTAAGCAACAAATTAAATACGCCGACAGAGAGAGCAAAGGCAAAAAGACATCCATGTACAAATATTATCTACCGAAAAACTGGAAGCAAATTTTGTTCTGTAAAACTGAGACACTTGAGATTTAAACGACGAAAGTGAAGTGGCAGATCTTGCTGCCAAAGGAAGTTGATTCCAGATTGGAACAATCCGCTGAAAATAAAAATAATTATGTGATTCAGTTTTATAACTGGGAACAGTTAACATATAAGGATCAGAAGAAAGTCTAGTGGTAGGACGGCCTTGAGTTACATTAAAACTAACATAACGATCAATATCAAAATGTGTAATTTTACAATTAAAAAAATATATAAGATCACCAATTTCTCTTCTAAAAGACAACGGTAAAATGTCAAGACAATCCAATCGTGACTTATAGTCTTCCTCAGGATAATGCAGGATAAATGTTGTAGCCCATCTTTGAACACCTTCAATTAATCTAATGTTACGTTTTGACGTTCCACTCCACACATAACTACAATATTCAAGGTTACTCCTAATCAAAGTAGAATAAAGTGTTTTTGAAACTCGTACAGGAGCTTCATAGCCAATAGTACGTTTAATCAACCCCATCATCTTATTACATTTGCCAACAATTTTATTAACATGATCATTCCAAACAAAACCCGAGGAAATCTCCACACCAAGATCCCGAACGGAATCAACCCGTTCGAGAGAAATTTTGTTTAATTTGTAATCAAAATTTACCCATTTTTTACGCCTAGATATGGAAATAATTTGGCACTTCGAAATATTAAAATGCAAATCTCACTTAACGCTCCAAGAATACAGGGAATCAATATCCTTCTGTAATAATTTATAATCAGATATATTCTTAACGGAATTAAAACACTTGGAATCGTCGGCAAACAGTGCCACTGTAGAATTTTGGACAGTGCTGGGCATGTCGTTAATATACAGAAGAAACAATAACGGACCCAATATGGCACCCTGTGGCACACCTGACACAACCGGCAGCCAATCAGAGTTACATCCCTCGATAACCACCCTTTGTTGACGATTATTCAAGTAAGACTTAAACCAACCGAATAAATCCGAATGAATACCATAAGACTGTAATTTGTGAAGAATTAATTCATGAGAAACACTATCAAAAGCTTTGGAAAAATCAAGATAAATCACATCAACTTGCCAGCACTGTCC
>CM055820.1:18262776-18295369 GCA_029582265.1 Zoroaster sp. YZ-2022
AAAATGCTGAGCAGGATTTTTGCGATACATTTAATCATTTTGTTTTCTTACTCAACTGAATCACTTCCCATCTAGAGACAACTGTAATAATATTTTGGATTTGGTTTTTACCTCTTTTCCTGATAGAATTACTAACATGTGTATTTCTCATGAGAGTTTCCTCACTGACCATAGGCTGCTTGAATTTGATATTAATACATGCGTTAGAAAAATCAAAAGGGCTCCTCGTTTTGTTTATAACTTTAAGTGTGCAAATTTTGAAGTTGTTAGATCCGTTCTCTCTATAGTACTGATTTTCATACTGTTTATGATGCTGATGATGTGAATGTGGCCTGGTCTAATTTTGTTGATATATTTCTGAGTGTATTGGATAGATTTGTTCCTAAAATAAAAATTAAGGATCCCACAGCTCTCACGGTGGATAGATGCAGAAGTCCGACATGCTCAAAAATTTTTAAAATCGGCCTGGAGGAAGGCTAAAAAATCTAATTTAACCCAACACTGGACAGCTTTTCGAAAGCTGCGTAACAGTTTTAAGAATATTTTGTCTTATAAGTATAAGCAGTATTTGAATAATCTTGGGTCAACTCTTGTGGATAACCCTAAGAGATTTTGGTCATTTTTTAGGCAAAAAACTAAAACTAAATCATTACCCAACACGGTAAAAAATGGTATTGGTCAAACTGCTACTAATGCTAAAGATAAAGCTACTTTGTTTAATAATTATTTTTACTCCGTTTTGATCCAACCAAGGGATTATGATTTCTTACCCGATATTCCTGTTTATAAACATGCTGAATTGGGGTCAATATCTGTTAATGAGAGTGAAGTTTTAGACATCCTTAATCATTTAGACATAACTAAAGCAGTGGGTCCTGACGGGTTATACCCTCGAGTTTTAAAAGAATGTGCTCAACAGATTATTTCTCCTTTGTGTCATATTTTTAACTTGTTTCTTAGTACTCAAGTATTACCCAGTGATTGGCTAAGAGCAAATGTTGTTCCAGTTTTTAAAAAATTAGACAAAGATAAAGTTGAAAATTATAGGCCAGTGTCTTTACTCAGTGTATGTGCCAAGGTTATGGAAAGGGTTGTTTTTAATGCTATTTTTCCAGTTGTTCGGGATGATATATACAACCTCCAACATGGGTTTGTTAAAGGTCGCTCTACGGTTTCACAACTCTTAACAGTATTGCAAGAAGTCAGTTGTGTTTTGGACAGTGCTGGGCAAGTTGATGTGATTTATCTTGATTTTTCCAAAGCTTTTGATAGTGTTTCTCATGAATTAATTCTTCACAAATTACAGTCTTTTGGTATTCATTCGGATTTACTCGGTTGGTTTAAGTCTTACTTGAATAATCGTCAACAAAGGGTGGTTATCGAGGGATGTAACTCTGATTGGCTGCCGGTTGTGTCAGGTGTGCCACAGGGTTCCGTATTGGGTCCGTTATTGTTTCTTCTGTATATTAACGACATGTCCAGCACTGTCCAAAATTCTACAGTGGCACTGTTTGCCGACGATTCCAAGTGTTTTAATTCCGTTAAGAATATATCTGATTGTAAATTATTACAGAAGGATATTGATTCCCTGTATTCTTGGAGTGTTAAGTGAGATTTACATTTTAATATTTCGAAGTGCCAAATTATTTCCATATCTAGGCGTAAAAAATTTGTAAATTTTGATTGCAAATTAAACAAAATTTCTCTCGAACGGGTTGATTCCGTTCGGGATCTTGGTGTGGAGATTTCCTAGGGTTTTGTTTGGAATGATCATGTTAATAAAATTGTTGGCAAATGTAATAAGATGATGGGGTTGATTAAACGTACTATTGGCTATGAAGCTCCAGTACGAGTTTCAAAAACACTTTATTCTACTTTGATTAGAAGTAACCTTGAATATTGTAGTTCTGTGTGGAGTGGAACGTCAAAACGTAACATTAGATTAATTGAAGGTGTTCAAAGACGGGCTACAAAATTTATCCTGCATTATCCTGAGGAAGACTATAAGTCACGATTGGATCGTCTTGACATTTTACCGTTTTCTTTTACAAGAGAAATTGGTGATCTTATATATTTTTTTAATTGTAAAATTACACATTTTGACATTGATCGTTATGTTAGTTTTAATGTAACTCAAGGCCGTCCTACCACTAGACTTTCTTCTGATCCTTATATGTTAAACTGTTCCTAGGTATAAAACTGAATCACATAATTATTTTTATTTTCAGCGGATTGTTCCAATCTGGACTCAACTTCCTTTGGCAGCAAGATCTGCCACTTCACTTTCGTCGTTTAAATCTCAAGTGTCTCAGTTTTACAGAACAAAATTTGCTTCCAGTTTTTCGGTAGATAATATTTGTACATGGATGTCTTTTTGCCATTGCTCTCTCTGTCGGCGTAATTAATTTGTTGCTTAATGTTGTCTTTTCCGTCCTAACTTGCTTCAGCGGCCCTCCAGTGGTGTAACGGGGGCGGGGGATGGGGGGGGGTGTAAAGAGGTATATAATGTTTAGTGGGTTTCTTGTGGTAGGATGGCCTTGTAGAGGTGCTGGTCACCTGTTCTATGTTACCACTCACAGGCTTTGTTTAAAATTGAATTTTTGTTTATTTGTAGTTTTTTAGGGTTTGGTTTTATATTTAATTGATGTAATCTGATTGCCAGTGTAAAATGTAATAAAATAAAAAAAATAAAAAAATAAATAACTAGAGATTCGAGTTTGTTTACACAAACTCTAGGTGTTCGGAAGGAAGTAAAGGTCAAATTGGGGTCACCTTTGTGTAAAATTGTTTTGACAAATAACGATCTGTACAATGGTGCAAATATTGTGAATTTACCTCTTGTGGAAGATTTTGTTTTAAATATTAAACTTTGACTTCCGGTTTAGACAGGAAGTAAAGGTCAAATTGGGGTCAACTTTGTGTAAAATTGTTTTGACAATTAACGATCTGTACAATGGTACAACAATTTTGAATTTACCTCTTGTGGTTGTTGAGATATGATTTTTTTAAATATTAAAATTTGACTTCCGGTTTGGACAGGAAGTAAGGTCAAATTGGGTTCACCTTTTTGTAAATATTTTTTGACAATTAACGACCTGTACAATGGTACAAAAATTTTGAATTTACCTCTTGTGGTTGTTGAGATATGATTTTTTTAAATATTAAACTTTGACATCCGGTTTGGACAGGAAGTAAAGGTCAAATTGGGGTCATGATTTTGTAAATATTTTTGACAATTAACAATCTGTACAATGGTGCAAAAAATGTTAATTTACCTCTTGTGGTTGTTGAAATATGATTTTTTTAAATATTAAAATTTGACTTCCGGTTTGGACAGGAAGTAAGGTCAAATTGGGGTCACCTTTTTGTAAATATTTTTTGACAATTAACGATCTGTACAATGGTACAAAAATTGTGAATTTACCTCTTGTGGTTGTTGAGATATAATTTGTTTTAAATATTAAACTTTGACTTCCGGTTTAGACAGGAAGTAAGGTCAAATTGGGGTCACCTTTTTGTAAATATTTTTCGACAATTAACAATCTATACAATGGTGCAAAAAAAATTCCATTTACATCTTGTGGTTGTTGAGATATGATTTTTGTTAAATATTAAAATTTGACTTCCGGTTTGGACAGGAAGTAAGGTCAAATTGGGTTCACCTTTTTGTAAATAATTTTTGACAATTAACGACCTGTACAATGGTACAAAAATTTTTAATTTACCTCTTGTAGTTGTTGAGATATGATTTTTTTTAAATATTAAACTTTGACTTCCGGTTTGGACAGGAAGTAAAGGTCAAATTGGGGTCATGTTTTTGTAAATATTTTTGACAATTAACAATCTGTACAATGGTGCAAAAATGTTAATTTACCTCTTGTGGTTGTTGAAATATGATTTTTTTAAATATTAAACTTTGACTTCCGGTTTGGACAGGAAGTAAGGTCAAATTGGGGTCACCTTTTTGTAAATATTTTTTGACAATTAACGATCTGTACAATGGTACAAAAATTGTGAACTTACCTCTTGTGGTTGTTGAGATATAATCTTTTTAAATATTAAACTTAGACTTCCGGTTTAGACAGGAAGTAAGGTCAAATTGGGGTCACCTTTTTGTAAATATTTTTCGACAATTAACAATCTATACAATGGTGCAAAAAAATTTCCATTTACATCTTGTGGTTGTTGAGATATGATTTTTGTTAAATATTAAACTTTGACTTCCGGTTTGGACAGGAAGTAAGGTTAAATTGGGGTCACCTTTTTGTAAATATTCTTTTACAATTAACGATCTGTACAATGGTACAAAAATTGTGAATTTACCTCTTGTGGTTGTTGAGATATGATTTTTTTTAAATGTTAAACTTTGACTTCCGGTTTGGACAGGAAGTAAGGTCAAATTGGGGTCACCTTTTTGTAAATATCTTTTGACAATTAACGATCTGTACAATGGTACAAAAATTGTAAATTTACCTCTTGTGGTTGTTGAGATATGATTTTTTTTAAATATTAAACTTTGACTTCCGGTTTGGACAGGAAGTAAGGTCAAATTGGGGTCACCTTTTTGTAATTTTTTTTGACAATTAACGATCTATACAATGGTACAAAAATTGTGAATTTACCTCTTGTGGTTATTGAGATATGATTTTTCAATTAAACTTTGACTTCGGTTTGGACAGGAAGTAAGGTCAAATGGGGTCACCACAACTCGTGTTTCATCTACTTGTTAAGTTCTAAGTACATGCCAAGTTTCAAGTTCATGTGAAGTTTGCAAGTATGTGTTTGTTCAATGGACAGTTATTGGGGAGAAGAAGAAGAAGAAGAAGAAGAAGAAGAAGAAGAAGAAGAAGAAGAAGAAGAAGAAGAAGAAGAAGAAGAAGAAGAAGAAGAAGAAGAGGAAGTAACTAGAGCTTAAGTGTTTGTTAGAACAAACACACGGTGTTCGAGTCTACTTCCGGTTCAATCAAATTATCATCGATGATGTCAATATCATATTGTGCAAGGGTTTATCATCTTTTATAATAACAATATCAATTTCATATTCAAAAGACATATCAATTTTGCGTGTTAGAATGTGTTTGAATTTGAACTTCCTGTTTGGACAGGAAGTAAAGGTTACGATTAGGTGGTTTGAAGGTCATATATGACCTCCTCATGATTATGAAAAAAAACAAAATTGTCAACTTATACATTAAATTGAAGCCATGAGATATGACCTTTAAAATTTGTAAAATCGTTACTTCGTGTGCCACTAATTGGACCATTGGCAAGCATTTATGGTAACTCATTTCACAAGAATTACAAGCTATTAATGTAAGGAATTCAATTGTGTTTTTGTTTTTCTATCAGGTCATTTAGTTCTTGAGATATTGGCTGTTGAACTTGGAAATGTTGTGAGATTTAAGCAGTAAATTAGAAATTAACAAGTGTGACTTGGAACACAATGTTTTTTATTTTAAATATTGACACTAGCCCAACACATGCTTTTCAAAAAAACCATGCTAGATGATAAATCAACATTAAAAATCACTCATATGAAAATAGTTTGCCAGGGTTGTAGGTAGCCAGATCAACCTATTCAACGTTATTATGGGCATAAAGTCACAAAGTTGATTTAGGATAGAAGGGGACTACATGTATAGTAACTGGATTAAACTTGGCTGCAAATTCAAAGAGCAGGAAGTGTGGGTTAAATTGTTTGGGGTAGTTTGGGGTTACTGAAGGCACTGAAGCATGGAAGACCATATAAATATTTCCCCTTTCCTTTCCTTCAGCTAATTAGCCTTTCATTAGAAAACAAGCTTATAACTACTACATGATAAAGTTGGAAAAAAGCTTGCATCCGTGCTTTCCATCTTCCACTGCCCCCCGCAGAAGAGTTTTTGTCAAAAAGTAAATAATTCCCAATTCAAACAAAACTAGATATAAGTTTTTGTCACAACAAAAACAAGGTGTTCGGTTGAAGTTAAAATGGTTACGTCATCAATTCGAAGTGTTGGAGAAGTCAAATGTTAACGTCTGTTGAAGTTCTCGCGAGAAGTTTATTTGAATACAATACAATACTGAATTTAGAAATTATTTTAATATTAAACTTTGACTTCCGGTTTGGACAGGAAGTAAGGTCAAATTGGGGTCACCTTTGTGTAAATACTTTTGACAATTAACAATCTGTACAATGGTACAAAAATGTCAATTTACCTCCTGTGGTTGTTGAGATATGATTTTTTAAATATAAACTTTCACTTCCGGTTTGGACAGGAAGTAAGGTCAAATTGGGGTATAAATATTTTTTGACAATTAACGATCTGTATAATGGCACAAAATTTGTGAATTTACCTCATGTGGTTGTTGAGATATGATTTTTGAAAATATTAAACTTTGACTTCCGGTTTGGACAGGAAGTAAGGTCAAATTGGGGTCACCTTTTTGTGTACATATTTTTTCGACAATTAACAATCTGTATAATGGTTCAAAAATTGTGAATTTACCTCTGTGGTTGTTGAGATATGATTTTTTAAATATTAAACTTTGACTTCCGGTTTGGACAGGAAAGTAAGGTCAAATTAGGCTCACCTTTTGTAAATATTTTTCGACAATTAACGATCTGTACAATGGTACAAAAATTGTGAATTTAGCTCTTGTGGTTGTTGAGATATGATTTTTTTAAATGTTAAACTTTGACTTCCGGTTTGGACAGGAAGTAAGGTCAAATTGGGGTCACCTTTGTGTAAATTTATTTCGACAATTAACAATCTGTATAATGGTACAAAAATTTTGAATTTACCTCTTGTGGTTGTTAAGATATTATTTTTTGTAAATATTAAACTTTGACTTCCGGTTTGGACAGGAAGTAAGGTCAAATTGGGGTCACCTTTTTGTAAATATTTTGTGACAATTAACGATCTGTACAATGGTACAAAAATTGTGAATTTACCTCTTGTGGTTGTTGAGATATGATTTTTTTTAATGTTAAACTTTGACTTCCGGTTTTGGACAGGAAGTAAGGTCAAATTAGTCATGTTTTTGTAAATATTTTTCGACAATTAACAATCTATACAATAGTGCAAAAAATGTCCATTTACCTGTTGTGGTTGTTGAGATATGATTTTTTTAATATTAAACTTTGACTTCCGGTTTGGACAGGAAGTAAGGTCAAATCGGTCTGTACAATGGTACAAAAATTGTGAATTTACCTCTTGTGGTTGTTGAGATGTTTTTTCAATATTAAACTTTGACTTCCGGTTTGGATAGGAAGTAAGGCCAAATTGGGGTCATCTTTTTGTAAATATCTTTTGACAATTAGCGATCTGTACAATGGTACAAAAATTGTGAATGCAGTAAATCACTAGTTAATGTTAATTTGTGCACAAACTGAAGATTTTTGGAGCCACAAAAATTACAAAATATGGCATAAAATTTCTTCTGAAAAATTGCCATAACCTTAACAACTGAATTTTCCTATCCTTATTTATATTCTAAATACATTTTGGTGACATCTGTTCATATTTTGTTAGAAAACTGGAGTTGTTTACTGTCCAAAGTATGTTCACGTAGCCCCTACGTAGGCCTAACTAACGAGTAACGTTAAGTTAAACAGGTACAATGCAACGACGAACTCTGTAGTCCCTCTAAAGAAATGGCCTTTCTTCTATAAAAACACGAAGATAAATACAGGAAATCCTCTTAAAGATAAATACAGGAAATCCTCTTAAAAATTAAATTCAAGATACCTACCCTTTATGACTGTATCTGTGTTGGCGATCCATTTGTACACGAAATACAGTAACACACTGTAACAAACAGTGCGCGTTGATTCGATTGTACATGGAGCTCCATTGTAACCAAAGATCGTTGGCAATCCATTTTCACACGAATTCCAAGACCTAACACTAACAGCGTCGATTGTACATGGAGCTCCATTGTAACCAAAGATCGTGCAGCGCCGCGTATACATGTAGCTGCTTGATTCATGCAACGTAAGTGAAACGTTTTAGCTAATATCTTTTGATTTATCGAAATTCGATATCTGATGACCTAATAATGACGTAACAAATTATGTTTCATCTACGTGTTATGTTCTAAGTATATGCCAAGTTTCAAGTTCATATGAAGTTTGCAAGTATGTGTTTTTTTGTAGACAATCGATCCGGAAAAGAAGAAGAAGAAGAAGAAGAAGAAGGAGAAGAAAAATAAAAAAAAAAAAAAAAAACCGAACAATAACAATAGGTGTTTCGGGCGCATACCCGAACACCTAATTAAATGTAATTATATCCACTGGATCAAATCTGATAATTGGTTGCCCTTTTCACTTTGTTTATGGAAAAACCTTTAAATTTTAGATTTAAATGAAGCCAACATTGGTATTTATCTCTTGGTATTAAGTCTTGTACAAAAATAAATTTAATCTTTATTTATAATATACTTCACTTTCAGGTTAAGTTTATAACAAAAATATAATGATAAATTGACAATGATAGTGACACTGTAATCAAGCATCTCCTTATTGTGACATGCTTATAAACTGTCTTTGTTTTCACCTATACTGCAAATAATTAAACAATAATGTATAAAATTTGAAAACAAATTCTACATTGATTTTTACATTTTCAAGGTTGTACACATGATTGGCAAAATGTCTGTAACTGCATCCATACTACAGAATTACAACCTAAAGATCAGATGCCATTTTGTACATAAATTGTTAGACATTGAAATAATCAAAGAGTTGTATGGGTGCTTGTAAATTGCTAATAAAGCAATGAAATACATATTTATTTTAACTGTCTGTTGGGTTTCATGACTTGACTTTTGTGGTTACACACTTCCCTCCCCCACAATCAATTGAAACCACTTTGTTGACCTGTTTAACCTTCTTGTAACCAATGTAGAAATGAGTGTACATGGTCTTACACATGTAACAAGTGAAATGACTTCAGTGTAAATGAACCCAACCATGATCCTTTGTTGACAAGAAAACAGAATATATATCCACTGGATCAAATCTGATAATTGGTTGCCATTTTCACTTTGTTTATGGAAAAACCTTTCAATTTTAGATTTAAATGAAGCCAACATTGGTATTTATCTCTTGGTATTAAGTCTTGTACAAAATAAATTTAATCTTTATTTATAATATACTTCACTTTCAGGTTAAGTTTATAACAAAAATATAATGATAAATTGACAATGATAGTGACACTGTAATCAAGCATCTCCTTATTGTGACATGCTTATAAACTGTCTTTGTTTTCACCTATACCGCAAATAATTAAAAAATTATTTATAAAATTTGAAAACAAATTATACATTGATTTTAACTTTTCAAGGTTGTACACATGATTGGCAAAATGTCTGTAAAGATCAGATGCCATTTTGTACATAAATTGTTAGACATTGAAATAATCAAAGAGTTGTATGGATGCTTGTAAATTGCTAATAAAGCAATGAAATACATATTTATTTTAACTGTCTGTTGGGTTTCATAACTTGACTTTTGTGGTTACACACCCTCCCCCACAATTGAAACCACTTTGTTGACCTGTTTAACCTAATTGTAAACAATCTAGAAATGAGTGTACATGGTCTTACACATGTAACAAATGAAATGACTTCAGTGTAAATGAACCCAACCATGATCCTTTGTTGATAAGAAAACAGAATCAACCTGCATTTATAATAAATGTACGCTCTGTATGTACGATTTAGTGACACTTCAGAATGGGTGACATTCAGGGGTTGTCATTGGAATCGGTAATTTAGAATAAAATGTCTGCCCCTCCCAAGTTCTTGGTGATGGCATGTACTGCCACTGGTGATGAACCAACACATTTGTTTTTTTTTTCTCTAAAATTCTTTGGTCTATCATTGCAGCACTATAGAATCCAAGAACTAGGGAAGGAGGGCAAACAAGCAATAAAAGTATAAGGGGACCAAATTACCAATTCCATTGACTGACGACTGGTGCTTCATTATGTCGAAAATCACACCCAGCATCAATTCTGCATAGCTGAAGTTGCAAGATGTTTCTGTCCTTTCTAAAAAAAAAAAAGATTTAAGATTGAAAATAGGAGTAAGGGCTTAGATTTAAATAAATGTTGTTTAACTGACATGGATTGGAAAGGTGGTTATCAGATACACCCCTTCTCTTGGACTGAAATACCAGTACTGCTATAGCAAAAAATAATAACAAATTATACTAAACCTTAATTTTTTGTAATAAACAACCATTAAAACTAAATGAAATGTTCATCATTGGTAAGAAGACCCCTTCTCAAACGATCTGTTAACATAAGACGTTAAACCATACCAAGATTGTTGATGACTTGAACAGTTACGATACTGCATTTGGATGTGGTGTCAACGCCGTGTTGGGGTACTGTTAGCTGGAACTCAGTCTGAGCCATGATACATTGGAGTCAACATGCTGTAAAAAATAATAGTTAAGTTTTATGGAAGTACATGGAATAAAGTATTTGAAATTTCTGAGAAGTTCTAATTTATGTGAATGAGGAAAATAGTATGTCACAGTGAACATGCTGTAAAAAATAATAGGAAGGTTTTATAAGTACATGGACCAAGAATAAAGTATTTGAAAATTCAGAGAAGTTCTAATTTATGGGAATGGGGAAAATAGTGTATAATTTTAGAGTAGCTGGACCATTGAAATTGAAAAGGGCATTGGTTTGTTTTCAAAATTGCACACAATTATTCTTGACAATGTGTAATAAATTAAAGAAATGTTCTCGCACGAAACTCTCATCAAAAGAGAAAGGTATTTAAGGAAATTGCAGAGTCTCATATACTCATATAATTTCATGTGATTGTGATGTGAGTGATGTCTGAGAGAGGCCTCGGGGAGCAGGACCTACAAGTACATGTATTGTGTCACGAATATTATTGTGCATTTTTCCTGTGAAATAATTGTCTATGTAAGTTTATTTGTATCTGAGAAGGGTACAAAATTAAGGAAAAGTGCAGTAAACAATCGCTAGGCTACTTATTTAATTTGTGCACAAACTGAAGATTTTTGGAGAAAACAAAAATTACAAAATATATGGCATAAAATTTCTACTGAATAATTGCCATAACCTTAACAACTGAATTTTCCTATCCTTATTTATATTCTAAATACATTTTGGTGACATCTGTTCATATTTTGTTAGTTGTTTACTGTCCAAAGTATGTTCACGTAGGCCTAACTAACGTTAGTCATGTTAGTTAAACAGGCACAATGCAACGACGAATGGACAGCTTAAAAAATGTTTTTTCTTGTATAAAAACACGAAGATAAATACAGGAAATCCTGTTAAAATGTAACTTCAAGATACTTACTCTTTTTATGACCGTGTACTGTTGGCGATCCATTATTACAGCCTAAAAAATGACGTCTGGGCCATGGCACCACACACGCAAACAGCGTCAATATCGATTGTACATGTAGATCCATTGTAACCAAATATCGTGTAGTACACGATATTTGGTTACAAATGGCCCAGAGTAGCGCCACGTATTGCGCCTTCCGGCGCTATACGATCTTTGATTCTTTCATGCAACGTATATGAAACGTTTTAAATATTTTACTTTTTAGCGTAATTCGACACCTGATGACGTAATCATGACGTCACAGAAAACGGTTTCGTCTGCTTGATATGTTCTGTTTATGTGTTAAGTTTGAAGGCTGTATATGCTTAGCAAGGATGCCTTTGTTACCGGACAAGCGCCACTGAGAATAAGAAGTAAAAAAAAAAAAAAACAGTACAAAAACAATAGGTGTTCGCGCTGTGCGCTCGAACACCTAACTAGACGGCAGTGTTTGTGATATTACAAACACATAGGTGTTCGACTTTTGTCAGGGCAGTGATGATGACGTCAGAATGTTTTTTAAAGAAACTTTGTATTATTATTTTTTAATATTAAACTTTGAATTTACCTCTTGTGGTTGTTGAGATGTGTTTTTTTAATATTAAACTTTGACTTCCGGTGTGGACAGGAAGTAAGGTCAAATTGGGGTCATCTTTTTGTAAATATCTTTTGACAATTAACGGTCTGTACAATGGTACAAAAAATGCGAATTTACATCTTGTGGTTGTTGAGATGTGTTTTTTTTTAAATATTAAACTTTGACTTCCGGTTTAGACAGGAAGTAAAGGTCAAATTTGGGTCATGTTTTTGTAAATATTTTTGACAGTTAACAATCTGTACAATAGTGCATAAACTGTGAATTTACCTCTTGTGGTTGTTGAGAAATGATTTTTTTAATATTAAACTTTGACTTCCGGTTTGGACAGGAAGTAAGGTCAAATTGGGGTCACCTTTGTGTAAATATTTTTCGACAATTAACAATCTATACAATGGTGCAAAAAATGTGAATTTACCTCTTGTGGTTGTTGAGATATGATTTTATTAAAATATTAAACTTTGACTTCCGGTTTGGACAGGAAGTAAGGTCAAATTGGGGTCACCTTTTTGTAAATATTTTTTGACAATTAACGACCTGTACAATGGTACAACAATTGTAAATTTACCTCTTGTGGTTGTTGAGATATAATTTTTTTAAATATTAAAATTTGACTTCCGGTTTGGACAGGAATTAAGGTCAAATTGGGGTCACCTTTTTGTAAATATTTTTTGACAATTAACAATCTATACAATGGTGGAAAAAATTTCAATTTACCTCTTGTGGTTGTTGAGATATGATTTTTTTAAATATTAAACTTTGACTTCCGGTTTGGACAGGAAGTAAGGTCAAATTGGGGTCACTCACAACTCGTGTTTCATCTACTTGTTAAGTTCTAAGTACATGCCAAGTTTCAAGTTCATTGCAAGTATGTGTTTGTTACCGGACAGTTATTGGGGAGAAGAAGAAGAAGAAGAAGAAGTAAAAACTAGATATAAGTTTTTGTCACAACAAAAACAAGGTGTTCGGTTGAAGTTAAAATGGTTACGTCATCAATTCGTTTTTTAATATTAAACTTTGACTTCCGGTTTGGACAGGAAGTAATGTCAAATTGGGATCACCTTTGGGTAAATATTTTTCGACAATTAACAATCTCTATAATGGTACAAAAATTGTGAATTTACCTCTTGTGGTTGTGGAGATATGATTTTTTTTAAATATTAAACTGTGACTTCCGGTTTGGACAGGAAGTAAGGTCAAATTGGGGTCACCTTTGTGTAAATATTTTTCGACAATTAACAATCTGTATAATGGTACAAAAATTGTGAATTTACCTCTTGTGGTTGTTGAGATATTATTTTTTTTAAATATTAAACTTTGACTTCCGGTTTGGACAGGAAGTAAGTCAAATTGGGGTCACCTTTTTGTAAATATTTTTTGACAATTAACGATCTGTACAATGGTACAAAAATTGTGAATTTACCTCTTGTGGTTGTTGAGATATGATTTTTTTAAATGTTAAACTTTGACTTCCGGTTTGGACAGGAAGTAAGGTCAAATTGGGGTCACCTTTGTGTAAATATTTTTCGACAATTAACAATCTGTATAATGGTACAAAAATTGTGAATTTACCTCTTGTGGTTAATTGTTGAGATATGATTTTTTTTAAATATTAAAATTTTACTTCCGGTTTGGACAGGAAGTAAGGTCAAATTGGGGTCACCTTTGTGTAAATTTTTTTCGACAATTAACGATCTGTACAATGGTACAAAAATTGTGAATTTACCTCTTGTGGTTGTTGAGATATGATTTTTTTAAAATATTAAACTTTGACTTCCGGTTTGGACAGGAAGTAAGGTTAAATTGGGGTCACCTTTTTGTAAATATTTTTCGACAATTAACGATCTGTACAATGCTACAAAAATTGTGAATTTACCTCTTGTGGTTGTTGAGATATTATTTTTTTTAAATATTAAACTTTGACTTCCGGTTTGGACAGGAAGTAAGGTCAAATTGGGTCCTTTTGTAAATATTGTTTGACAATTAACGATCTGTACAATGGTACAAAAATTGTGAATTTACCTCTTGTGGTTGTTGAGATATGATTTTTTTAAAATGTTAAACTTTGACTTCCGGTTTGGACAGGAAGTAAGGTCAATTGGGGTCATGTTTTGTAAATATTTTTCGACAATTAACAGTCTATACAATAGTGCAAAAAATGTCCATTTACCTGTTGTGGTTGTTGAGATATGATTTTTTTTAATATTAAACTTTGACTTCCGGTTTGGACAGGAAGTAAGGTCAAATCGGGGTCACTCACAACTGGAGTTTCATCTACTTGTTAAGTTCTAAGTACATGCCAAGTTTCAAGTTCATGTGAAGTTTGCAAGTATGTTTTTGTTTGCGGACAAGATGGGGGAGAAGAAGAAGAAGAAGAAGTAAAAAAAAATAAAAAAATAAAAAAACGAACAAAAACAAGAGGTGTTTCGGGCATATACCCGAACACCTAAAAATAAAAAACCGAACAAAAACAAGAGGTGTTTCGGGCATATACCCGAACACCTAAAAAAAAAAAAACGAACAAAAACAATAGGTGTTCGCGCTGTAGCTCGAACCCCTAAAAAACCGAACAAAAACAATAGGTGTTTCGGGCACATACCCGAACACCTAAAAAAAACGGAAAAAAACCGTACAAAAACAATAGGTGTTTCGGGCACATACCCGAACACCTAAAAAAAACAACGTACAAAAACAATAGGTGTTTCGGGCACATACCCGAACACCTAATAATTAGCATGTCATGAATTGTACAGCAACAAGTACCACGAACATCACTGAACATCACGAATGTTGACAATAAATTTATTCCTCTGAGCTGTTTGCTGTGTTTGTTTGGGGGAACTTTTCACTGGGGTTTCTGATTGGGTTGTCGTTGGGGGCGGGGGTGGCTTCGCACTTGGGTTGGCGGCACCCGCGATGGGTCTTGTAGAGCGTACAGTGCAATGTATCTTTTTTAACTTTATTTATTTATTATCCTAAATTGATATTTATTTTCAATTCAATTCAAAGTAACATTTTTTCCACTTAATATCATTATCAAGAAAAACTACAGTAGGAAAAATACTGAAGTGGAGGCAAGTTCCAAAGAAAGCAATGTTTGTCAAGGAACAGCCTGTATACAAAGACAAAGTAACAGCTACACTAGAAAAGAAAGAAAATGTACAAAATATCACACACAACAAACAACAATAACAGTGTGTATACGTGTACTAGACTAACAAAAGTAATTAGACAATAGATAACTTGATAAGAAAATAATAAAATGACAGCAGAAAATAAAATAAAAAAGGATTACTGAGGAGAATTAAAAATGACTTGAGTTTGTGTTTTAAAAAAGCAAGTGATTGACATTAAGAAAGTGATAGAGGAAGGCTATTCCAGTTTACAGGGCCAGGGAACGTCACAAAATGTTGAGAGAAAGTCGTTTTGACAAGTGGAATATATTATACCATAATAATTTAATTTATTTAAAATGTATTTTTTTTGTTAAGAATAGTTTTGATAATACTCCAGGTCTTCTTAAGATTGTTATTGGCATCGTTAAATTTGTCAGTGTAATAATTAATTTTACATTTCTTGATTAACATATTAAGTTGATTGCGATAAAGGATATACTTCCTCTTTGGATAACACATAGTTCCAGTTTACCTTGCTAAGTTCATTCGAAAACGAGGCTATATTACAAGCAATGATTTCCCTTCTCACATACAGTTCAGATCTCGGTGGAGTCTTGTGAATACTGAATGTGGATATTTGAAAAACTGGCAGGTGATCCGTGATGTCAGCAAACAAGATTCCACTAGAGATATTGCAGTCAATGTTATTGGAAATAATGTTGTCAATAAGAGTAACACTGGTTTCTGTTATGCGGGTGTGTTTGTTTATTAATGGAAGTTGATAATTGCTTAACAAACTATTTACAAAGTCCTGGGTGGCCTGATGCGATTCATATTGAAGGAGATCAATTTTGAAATCACCCATGAGAAACGTAAACTTGTTTTCCTGATTAATTAAATGTAGATTAAGATCATCAAAAGATTTAGTAAAATCAACAGGGTGGACCGAAGGTGGCCTGTATAATACTCCCACAATAATATTTTTGCGCCCTGGAGAAGATATTTCAACAAAAAGTGACTCACAGATATCACTGTTTACGGATAAACCATCCCTCTTTTTAAAAGAAAGTGAATTGTGTACAAACAGAGAAACTCCTCCACCTCTTTTGACTGCTCTATATTTTACCAAGAAAACTGTAACCTTTAAGTTCGTAAGGTGGACTATCCTTATGCAGCAGTAAAACCAAGGATAGAAAATTCAAGGTTCAAAAGAGCAAGACAGTCACCAATAGCATCGAAATTTTTGTAAATGCTTCTTGCATTCAAATGAAAGGTAGAGAAGTTGCTTTGGTTAATATCTTTGTTATACATTTCGTTAAACTGATCACAGAACAGGTAGTCAGAAGAATAATTGTGTGTGTTGGAGTAGAAGTGTGCATCAGGATCAATGTCAGAATTACCACCAAATTGGTTATTAAAAATGAGAGGATTGAAACGCATTTTTGAGAGTCTCTGATTTTTGATCGTCACCCAAATGATTGAACGGCAGTGCATGTTGAAAACACAGATTGTGTTGGTTACATAATTCACAAATACCAGCCAGACACAGGCAGGAAATCAATTGAAAGTGTTAAACGACCCTCATCGCATGAAAAGCTTTCTACAGCTGTTAGATTTACACATTTAAAGTCAATGGTATTGGCAGTACACGTATCCATAACGATTGTAAACGCCAAAACACTACAATGGGACATAAGGTACAATGAAAACACAAATATACAAATTAAATTTGACATGAAAAATAGGCAATGTGATTGAATGCAAGTTCTAGAGAATCACAAGGGATTGTTATTAATTTTCATGTCCAAACTATCCATGAAGACATTTAGTTTGTGTAGACGACGGTTTAGCTGACATGGTGTGTTTTTATCTATGAAGAGATCGCTGTTTCGGAATACGACCCTGTGCCCCGAGTCATATATGCCTTCTTCGTGATGTCTCTCATAGGTCTCTTTTTCGCAAGATTGGCGGCTGGCAAATCTTGCAATACAAACACATCAGTATTCGCACCGTGCATGAGCTGTTGAGGGCATAAGTTGTTAGACCACTGTGGGCGAAAGGGCAGCGATAGTGCGTCGCGTTTGGCGTATTTTGATGTGCATACACACGAAATATTTCCAGCGATCATTGACTGCAGAAGTACACGCGCGCTTAGTACCATAACATAGCGCATAAAGTGTACACGCAAGGCTCATCATTGACCTTATAACAGCCCAAAACAGGCTCTGCGCAAAGCACTATCATGGGTATTTGTGTGTTCTAGCTAGCTAAAGCTGAAACATTCAAGCAATAAACCCTTTCACGGTAATATGCGCCATGTTTTTGACGGGGCAAAATTGTTTATTTCGAACATTCGTTGCCGTCTGCGACCCAGCGCTCGAACTTCACGCACGCGTCTCGAATGTACGTGAAGTTCGCGCGCTGGGTCGTAGACGGCAACGAGTGTTCGAAATAAACAATTTTGCCCCGTCAAAAACATGGCGCATATTATTACCGTGAAAGGGTTTATTGAAAACTTGCGTACGCGCGTACATACATGTACCAGTCAGTGCGCAACGTCCGAGTTAATGAAGCTGACGTGCCCCTGACTGTTTCCCGTGGGTTGGGTACTTAAAAATATTAAAAATAGTATCTTTAATTATCACGCTATCATAATGTAAAAACAAATTCACTGCAGTTCAACGGAAGAAACCTTTTTTCTTTCCTTAAAAAACCTTATTTTTAATTATTTTTGGTAAACGTTAAGACATGCTTATGACGTCAAGCTTGCAGAGAAAACAAAATACACACTTAACGCGCCGCGTGTCATTGTTACTATGTTCTATATCTATGGGTTTACTGCACGCGAAAGATTCAAACGGAGCGTATAATACGCATGGCTAAGCGCGTACATGGCGCACGTCGGAACATTACTGTTTTGAGTGTTCTAGCCTGTGATTAGTAAGTTTTTGGCACTGTGCGATGCTTTTTGAAGTTTAAACCAATTACGTTTGCTCTTCGTTAAAGTGTATTTATCTATGATCTGATTATTTTTCTCAACATTGAATAAATTGAAGATCGCCCAAGCGAAATGTTAGCCGCGCCCCTAACTGTTTCCCGTCACTTGGAAAAAGTTAAATAAGTTTTTTTGAAAGACGAATAACCTGTCTGTCTATATCTATACATATGTTCAAATCTACTGCAGTAATTCAATAACATGTTAAAATGTGACTTTTTCTAAACCCGAAATTTCCGTAAATAAATGTCATGTTTTTATCATAAAATCTCTCGAAATAAAATTGTATTCCCCTTTTCAATAATTTGGATCGAACAATACACTTGTTGGGTTTAATAATATCAAATCAAATATTGTTTTAAAAGAAAGGTTCAGATGTGACATAATTGTTTTAATTGATACTCACAGCTCATTATGCAAATAT
The DNA here is from genome assembly GCA_029582265.1 of Zoroaster sp. YZ-2022. Lineage (NCBI taxonomy): Eukaryota > Metazoa > Echinodermata > Asteroidea > Forcipulatida > Zoroasteridae > Zoroaster > Zoroaster sp. YZ-2022. The sequence continues at coordinate 18,281,268 of CM055820.1, forward strand.
CAATATTGTGCGCGCTGCCGGAAGCACTTTTCAGAAGTTGCGCACTGACTGGTACGTTTTGTTAAGATTTCTATCCTGAGTCGGCTGTCGCATCACTCTCTGATTTTGCATGATTTTGGATTGTCAGTAGAGCCGTAGATGAAGATGAGAATATACTGCCAGAATGACATGATAATATAGGTATACCGTACTTGAGATAAGTTATTAATGCTTTTTTTAAGGAATTTGACTCATAATTGAAAATAAAATAAAAAATCATAAAATCTTGCTCCGATCAACATAGGTGCGGTGTGTATGTTTTGAATGTGATTATCGATCTTTTGCCGATCATCCATCATCACTTCATGGAGAGCCAAAGACAAATCTATCCAATTTGCTGCTTCAGTGATTCATACCAGAATCTGTCATTAGGTTATTGACAAATAACAGGCATAGTTTTGATCTATAGTAGGGGGGTACAGTATTTCACTTTTTTTGACTCTTTTATATTCTGCCCCCCTCAAAACATATACAGGCCTATTAGAAACAAGACTAAATCATTAAAATAAAAATTTGATATTTCTAACCCCTGTACGTGCCCTCTGAAAGTTTTGGTTGAAGGGCGCCCTCTGTTGTCAGTTTAACGTAAAGGTTCCCTGACTCCATATGCACTGTAGAGGCATACATAATGGTGGTTACCAGACTGTGTATGTGATTATGTACCGAGTGCGGCTATAAGTCAGGCACTTCGTGTATGACGTCACCAAGTGCAGGCTCATCACATTTTACGAATTATCAATTCGTCAAAAAATTACATCATTTTGTAATATTTACACTAGCTGTCACAGCTACAATTCAATTAGCTGACGCGCTAATTGTCGTGCCAAAATTAAACACAATCAATATGGAGTGGATCCCCAGCTGTTTCCAAGAGAGGAAACACAAAGGAAACTATATTTATATTGTTTATTGTTTGCAAATGGGTTCTCAACTGGGCGCCGCGCAATACCAGATCAAACACAGTGACGTCAGACACGAAGTGCCTGGCTATAGCCTTACTCATTTATGTACCACGTACCACACATCTAGAATGGTTACTAATCAGCTGTTCGTGGTTTGTTGACATGGTTGATGGGTTTTAACTCAATTAATACAAATACATATTTAGGTTAATGTACATACATCATGTTATCTAAAAGGATTGTTTGCTGGCAAAGTTGGGCAGTGACAGAAGTTATTATATGTGACCTTAGTTGGGTAAGTTTGTTTTTAATAATTATTATTCACCATGCACCCACAAGTATTACTGCAAGAAATTTCCATGGGAGTTGGGAACATTGTATTTGACATGCCTGGCACTTGTTGTCATCTTAAACATGAAATATTAACCCACTGGTTACTGTCATAGAACTGTAGTTTGTACAATCACGATGATATAATAGTGAAAGTGAAAGAGAATACAACGTTGGTAGTTCCCAAATACATTTAAGGTTTACAACTGTGTAACCCCTGAACATTTGAAGTTGAAACCTAGATTAAAATAAAATAGTGGGATATGGGATTTATTATTTGAATGTTTTTAAGGGTTGGTGTGTGGTTGGTTAAAACAGCTGATACTCAGCACATTTTTGAAAATGTTACAATATTATCTTTCACTTTCTATAAATAAATTGTGTAATAATACATTTGTTATTTCACACATAATTAATTATAAATGTATTTCAAATTTGTTTTAGGTAATAGCTACATCTACAATAATGGCACAAGCAAGCCCAAAGATCTAGTGATCAGGACTCCTCCACCGAGCTACTTAAGCCCGTCCTGCACCAGCATTCCAGAATTCGCCCAGAAGATCAAAGCACACAGATCGAAATGTTGAGTTAACCAAAGGTTCTTCTCAGAACCCTTACTACTCAAAAGAGATTATTTCAATATATGTCATCGCAAATATTACTATATCTAAAGATGATGCTTCACATCTACTAGCAGAACTTGTTCAAGAGCATTATATCTACTGTATCATTTACAGAAACACATTTTGGCATTATACAATCCAAAATCCCTGCTAAGCCATGAAATATGTTGTTAATGTTAGTTAGATGAATAAATATATTTTTGTACTATTTTATAAATAGAGAATTGGCTGTTGCAAACTGCTTACCAACCTAAAGGACCTGTAGTATAAAATGCAAAATAGTAGTTCCTGGCCTTACATCCCTTGTTTCTTATAGGTTGGTACATATTTTGAGGGGGGCATCTAACAAATTTTAGGTTAATACCCCCCCCCCCCCAATCTATAGATAGTTGACATCAACATATGTGACGATGATGATGATGATTATTAGGACCTATTATTATTATTATGAGAATGTTAGTGTTATGTTAAGCCAGCACCTAGCCTGTGTACATATGTTTTACTATTAAGCCTACATCATACATGTACATTTGTTTATCCACGTGATGGCGACACATCGTCGTGTCCTTATTATTACTGCCAAAAAGAACAAAAACAAAACAAAACAAAACAAATCAGTCTATGTGTCTTTGTGTTTCTGTTGTCAAAGTTTATGATTATGCCAACAAATGTGATAAAAACAAGTGAAAGTTAAAGTGAATTACTTTTATTAATTTTTAGATATGGTTGTAAAGCTTTGTACTAGTCCACATGAACTAAGTCAATGGAGTATTGTAGATGATCCAGTTGTGCAAGCTTAAATAAAACTTGTAGCTTTGCATGGTGAAAAGGATAAGTAAAGACTATTTGCGGTGACACCATGTGAAAATCTCAATTGAGTAGTAATTAGTTCTGAAAAGAACTGGAGGTTACAACTCGACGTTTCGATCTGATAGTCTTCAGAAGAATGCCGTACTCTGGGAAATGCTGCTGCTTTAAAAAGTAGACTGCTGGAGGATTGCACGAAGACTGGATGCTGGAGGATTAGTGCGTTGAAGCGTGCAGGCAGGAAACTGGTGGGACTGGAATCCATGGAGTGGGGGGAGTGCAAGCTTGTTGACCAACTAGGATTGCTGTTGTTGGTGACTCTCCACATTTTGTGCTGAAGCTGTGTACTTTGTTCCAGGATGAACATTTTGGAAGATGAACAATCTTCGGATATTAAATTTCAAGACTCAGGGCTGTCATTAGTCAGCAAACATGGCAACAAGTCGTAAAATGAATCACACATAAAGATAATGACAGATGATTTAGCAGACACGGTGCAAGGTTTTTATTATTTGATATGCCAAGATCAGTTTCTGAAGCACTTAGAATGTAAACAGAATGGAATTAAATGATACAGGACGGGAACGTTTAACTTTAGGAATTAAAACAAAACGTTGCAAATAAAATGTACTTGGTGTAAAGTTAAGAGTGCAAAGTTGTTGTTGCTAATCAAAAATATAAACGCATTTTCACTGTTTTGATGTTAACGATCAACACAACATATTAATCTGAAATCTTTACATATTTTTTTTACAAAAAATATGTATATAAAAATCAAATGAAGAATAATCAATGAGAAGACTAAAGTTCCCTAAATGTAACTAAATAACATAGATGGATAATATAGATTACACCATATAACATAACTTATCATTAGCCTTGGCCCAACAGTAGAATCAATATTAATATATTATTTTATTTTGCTTTTATTTTAATTTAACATTTTATTAATCTATCTGTAATTTATATTTTGCATTTTTAAATTAAATAATAATTTTAATGTATTTAGTTTTTTTGATTTTTTGATAGTTATTTAGTCGACACATAGGCTATTTATTAAAATAAATTATAGGCCCACACCCATAGAAGTATAATTGCTCTGTCTAGGGTCTGGTTTGTTTTCTTGAACTTTCTTTTCAAAATGGCATTTTTACTTTGCTGATCATAATATAGTTAACATTATTATCAAACTGTTATAAATGTTTCCTTTATTTTTGTAATTTTATGTTTTGTTCCATTAATATATTTATCAGAATAACGTATTTATTATGCTGATCAGAATTTTTTTTTCGTGTAACATTCTTTGTGGAATGACTTCGTCCAGACTGTAGGCAAATACCTCGCAGTTTAAACAAAATAAATTTGACTAATAAAAGAAGATCGAAAGGAGAAAGAAAACAAAATCAATGAACAAGGGATGCTGTTTTATACGAGATTTATTTCTGTAGGTAAATTGTGGATTGGATTGTTTTTTCCACTGTTATTCACAGGGCCCATCAAACTAAAGGATTCTTTGCACGATGATCTGTTTCCAGTTTGTTTATAATGTTGTCCTCTTTCGGCTGCTCCCGTTGGGGTCGCCACAGCGGATCATGATCCGCATATTTGATTTGGCATAGGTTTTACGCCGGATGCCCTTCCTGACTCCCATTTATCCGGGCTTGGGACCGGCACTAAGCATGCACTGGCTTGTACATCCCCAGTGGCTGGGTTCAATTCGGCCCTCGCAGCAATTATGGTGAAGTGTCTTGCTCAAGGACACAAGCACCATGGTCGCGGCAAGGCTTCGAACCCACACACTCTGACGACTCAGCCATCAGTACACAAATCCGATGCACTAAACCGCTCGACCATGGCACCCCACTTCCAGTTTGTTTTCTTGAATTTTCTTTTCAAAATGGCATTTTTACTTTGCTGATCATAATATATTTATCATTGTTATAAAATTGTTATAAATGTTTACTTTACTTTTGTAATTTTATGTTTTGTTTCATTAATATATTTATCAGAATAAAGTATTTATTATACTGATTTTTTTTTTCATGTAACATTCTTTGTGGAAAGACTTCGTCCAGACTGTAGGCAATACCCTCACAAAATAAATTTGACTAATAAAACAAGATTGAAAGGGGAAAGAAAACCGAATCAATGAAAATGGAATGCTATTTTATACGGGATTTATTTCTGTAAGTAAATTGTGGATTGGATTGTTTTTTCCACTGTTAAATATATACAGGGTCCATCACATGGGTGCTTCCATCCTTGAAATCGTTTAAATCAGGGATTCTTTGCAAGAACGATATCTAATAGAATTATGATAATAGCTAAAATTAGCTGCTGCTCCAAATGGTAAAATACACATAATCCTCGTGTCCAGGGTGTAGTTCATCCGCCCTCTGGAATTGCGGGGTCAATCTACATGGACACGAGATAGGCTTGAACAATATAATTTGTGTGATGCGTAGTTCGAAATATCAGCAATCTGTTATAAGGTCAATCGCCTGAAGATCTGACGTCACGCTTTGAGCTAGAGGCGCGTGAATTACGCCAGATCCTGGCCGTGAAGCCGCCATATTTTTCCCGATGCTGAACTTTGACTTTGATTGGTAGCTAGCGCGCAAGCCTCGAAACGTGACGTCAGATCTTCAGCACACCGCGTTAACGTATCCAATGAAATCCTTTGAGTTGCACGCCTGGTGCCTGTCTATGTCCTTGATAGGATATAGATAGGGGACCAGTCTACTATCATCAAGACACTGGGTGCAAAGTCACCGCTAGAGGGCTACGATGTGCACTGAGCGGATTGCTTAGAGAAGATTTGGCATGCGTCAAAATCACGAAACGTTCAGGTCGGTATAGGAATTTAACCAGGATATGGCGAGGTTTCGGCAACATCTCAGAGGCTAGTTTGGGAGCGCGACCAGACCGATGAGCGTTCTCTATCTTAGTGTCCGCCATGTTGAATTTGGTGGATAAGATCTCTCTCACCTTCTCTCGAGGATATGACGGGTTCTCATTAGCAGCTTCCGGTATTCCGCCAAATCTTAAATTGAAGCCTCGGGAACAGTGTCCAGGGTGTAAATTGGCCTCTTCAAGCTGGACGATTTTAGTTTGGGCTTCATTCATTTGGGACGCCATCTTGGATAAATCATTGGACAAAGAAACATTTTTCTTTTGAATATCTTCGATGGATCTTCATGTAAAGTATAGGGATTTATCCGTCTCTTCATGAATGAATTCCATTTTCTCCATTTTAGTAAGAAGATCTTGTTGATTTTTGATAACCTTGTCAAGCTTACCATGGAGATCAGCTGCCATGCCCATGATGTCCTGCCGCAAACAAGCGATATCGCCGTCCGAAGAGCTTGGGGAACAGACGGTAGGCGAATGGTCACCTGACGTGCTTGAACTCGATAGTTCAGCTGACACAGATCCGTTTTTCTCCTTTCTTGGAGGCATGATGTTATTAAAAACTTCACTAGAGGAGTGTGTTGGCAAAATGTTTGTGGAAAATGCTGATAAGTGGATGAATAAAATGAAGAGATGTAGAAATATTGAGATTTTGCTGTGATTCTCGAGGAGCTCACACTACATGCGTCCGTTCATTATATTTATATGTATTTTAATGATTGTAATGTCTTCCCTGAGCACCTTTGAAAAACAATGTTCCACTGAAAGGTCTCCCCAGGTTAAATAAATAAATAAATAAATAAATAAATAAATAAATAAATAAATAAATAAATAAATAAATAAATAAATAAATAAATAAATAAATAAATAAATAACAGCAAAGGAATTGGCCAACTTTTGTTTTCAATTCAAGGTTTTGTGTTTATAGCCTATTTGAAAGCTCTTCTGAATCACTCTGGTCATCGCTTGAAAAATAGTTGGTACAAATGAAATGTCAAAGTATGGCAGTGTGTCTACCGAACATAATACATATTTTAAGTGTTTTCTACGAATTTATTTGCCACGTATATTTTAAATAGCAGCCTGCAGAGGGCGTGCGCGCAATTAGCTGCAAGGTGCGACGAACGTAGCTAGCAGATTAGTTTATGTTAGATATACCCAGTTAATTAATGGCATCGTGTACACTGTACGGCCAAGCGAGACGATACGTCTGCGAGCGTGTATGCGATGGGCTGCGAAGCTGTGTATAACGGAGATCGTCATCAGCGGCTACTGCATGCAGGCGCAACAAAGTCGCCGCTGACGCAGTACGGGACGCCCGGGACGGAACTTAAAAGACGCGCGTCGTACGTCTCGCCGTCTCAAGAAATCAACAGGGTAGACTTGAAATGTCGAGGACCAGACAGTCATCGTGTAGCGGGAACGCTTCCAAGAGCGGACGTATGTGATGAGTCTGGAGACGTTGGAGTGAGAGGCAAAGGAGCGGGACTTAGGAGGCGAAAGGCGCCGCGATCGTTGTACATGGAATACATGACCCCAGCCAGACATCGCCATTTAAATGAATATGTTTACTAGTCTCACTGTTGGTCCTTAGTGTAGGGGAAAGTGACTTGCATATAGGTATATTGGCCAACCAAATAGTCTGCATCTCCCGGCTACTGGGTCGGTAATCTTAGCTGGAAGATAGCCATCTGGAATAAAGGGTCATTTTACCATATCTTAAAAGTGTTTGCAGATAATGTATGATTAAGCCCTATGGTTTATGAATCAAGGTTTACATAACGACAAATTCATCACCCTTTGTATGCTGTAAATTAGCCTGCTAAAAGACTTTGTTTTCCTTCGTCACTTATGATGACTTCATTTGTCATCTTAAAACGTCGCAAGTTCGACTGCAAGACTCGTCTTGGTGAAAAGACACATCGTAAATTACGACATGTTACTCGTGTCAACTTAAGTTGCGATGCATCTTAATAGCTTTCGTGAAATCGGCCCCATCCTTGTAGTGCCAAATTAAGGGTTGCAAAAAAGTGGGTTGTATACGCCCAAGGGATCTGAAAAAGCCTGGCAGGATTTAATTTCGGTGTGCAGCGTGAATCTTGCACTGAAATAGTTAAGTCCTGAATTCGGCAACAATTAAATACATCATTAATTTCTTACCGGACAAATTCAAAGAAATATAGGCCTATGGACAAAATAATCACAAAAAACAACAGCTGTCAGTTTCCACATACATGTATTGAATTTTCAAACAAAATAACTATTTCAAACAAAACTATTAATTTAAATATTGAATTAAAACATTGATTTATATATTAAATTTTAAACAAAAGAAATTTAAAGACAGGATACGACATTGGTAATGTTGGCAAAAACTACTTCCTCGAGTGTGCTTCTGTAGATCTCGATCGCCAACCACGAGTTTTGAGCATAAATATAGTGGTAAATAGTTTACTAATTTTACTGAAATGAGAGCAACTCAGACGTGAAGAGTTTGGGGGATGTTTGATACCATCATCCACTTAACAAAAGGGGCAAATTTCATTGAGCAATTAATTAGAATAATCGAAGCTTAGCGGAGACATTTCCTCAGCAGCCAAATTTCCAAATAGAATTTGCTAAATAACAACAATTTTTGTTTATAAATTGAGTGTTAAGTAAAATTGTAATTATGTTGTAGAATACCAATGTAGTACCATCCCTTTAAAATGAAAATAAGGTTGAATCATAGAAGCATACAAAACACTGTTAACTAAGTAATCTAGTCATGACAATATTGAAGTCAAGTTTTGGGAATAATGAGGCACTAACGTACGTCTATACGCATTATTGAACACAAAAAGGCTTTATTTCACAAAGTCAAAGTCCGAAAGTACAGTACCCTTGTTTGGCATTCACATGCCCGAGTGGTGCATAGACGTGCACTAGTGCCCAAATATTGCCAGTCAATATAATAAAATGCTACGACAAAATAAGAGTAAATTTTCTCAAAATTGCGATGTTTGTTTTTCCGAATGCTTTAGGAAAAGAACTCTACAACGGTACCAAACACTTGGGGTGCACACAAATCTGTGGAAGTTTTTTAACGGTCTAGGCTATCTAGGCGTTATAATTTAATTTGAAAAATATTGACTTTGTAATTAGTTCATTCCATACAATAGCATTGTGCGACTTTACGCTCATATTGTTGGAACAGGTCACATTATGTGTTTTATAACACCTTAAGCAATGACATGAAAATCCACCATGTGTTGGTGTCACAAGCTTTGACAATCGCAATCGCGTGCGCCCACAACTTAGCGTACTGAATCAGCAATAGGCGTGGTACAAATAATTTTTCATAATACCAAGCTACAATCCCGGCCAAAATAGTTGGGACACGTGACAATAAACATACCCTCCCCTATCCCTTGCTTCAATGTATTGTCCCTGAAACAAAGACAAAGACTGCGGTTTGTCCACATCTGGTCACGGCTTCATAGATAAACTATTAATTCAGACGATCCCGACCAAAATAGTTGGGACACGTGACAATAAACATACCCTCCCCTGTCCCCTTCCCCCCTGTTCCCCCACCCCACTCCCCTACCAATGTTGTTATCTCCAGCCGAAGCACAGACCGCGCAATGAGAACCAACATTGTCTGGGGGCTGGGGGGAGGGGGGGCAGCGAGATTTGGCTGGGATTGTACATCCTACACCTCTGTTTTAATTTCAACACGTTTGTACAATAATACTCAACAGAATAAGCAGCGCAACACAAGCAACATCGAAAATGACGACACACTATTATTCAAAGTGTAGATTAATTTCACGAATCTAAAGTTAACTGTGAACAAACTAACCTGTGAACATTTCATCACAAACATGTCATCACAATCAATTGGACATAACAATTTTTCTTTTGAGTTTTCTTTGAGATGAAAGTACTTAATTCAGTAATTTCTCAGGATGATTGATACTTGTACCAACTTTCTACGAAGTCAGTCTTTACATTATTAGCATTACGCCTCTACCACGTTCTTGAGAAATTTAAGAAAACAATTTACAAGATTCTACTGTTTTACTTTTTCAAAAACCTTATTTCTACTGTATTTTCACCATGCAAAGCTTCAAATCCTACTTTTGCAAGATGGCAATGATTGATATATGTACCAACTATACACTAAATAAGCCTAAGTTTTAATAAAATAATTTGTTAAGTTGATAAGCTGGTAATTACCCACTTTAAAACAATTAATAGTTCCTAGTAACAAACACTTCATCACAAAATACTACCAAATACATTTATAAACATCTGTTATCAGTGAATTCATAAAACAATCTAAATCGTACGTAAAAGGGGCTAACTAATATGAATTATATAACTTGAAACTATGATGCATTATAACTTTGAACCTATTATTGACCTCACTTTTCTACCTTTATTTTGCCAATGCGTGGGTGTTTTAAATTAATACGTTTTGGGAAATTGTTGGCATTTATGTTGATAACAATTTGCGTATTTATGAGCACATTAGTGCTGTCATAGCAGGATCAGATGCAATATAATAGTTGGGTTGTGCATAAAAGTTTATTAAAATTCTGGTCATTTCACAAATGAGTTCCTTGTGGGTTTGTTGCTTATTAAAGATGTATCGCTCTTGTTTTATCGGCAAATTTCCGTTTTTTGTTTTTTTTTTCATTTCAAAATAAAAAATAAATAAAAAGCTATTTCACAACAAAATAGTTGTCAGAAGCTTGGTTTAACAGTAAACTAGTGATTAAATAAATTCATTTGGTTACATATTAATTGTAAACCATGCTTCTCGTGATTATTTTGAGAATTTTTTAAGCATTTGTTTCCCTTTCGCAAGTAAAGGTTCAGATGTAGTAGACAATTTCCGGGAAATACCGTTACATTTGCAAAGTGTTTGGTTATATGTCAGTAAACCTGTTGTAATAACCACTGCTTTCTTGGGTACGATTTTTAGTTTTCCTATGAGACTGAGTTTCTAATTTGGAAAATAAGCGACCTCAGTTGCCAGGAGAAGCATGTTTTTGTTTGTTTGTTTGTTGGGGTGTTGGGTTGTTGGGGTGTTTGTTTGTTTGTTTGTTTGTTTTATTTGAGAAGTACTATCAATCTTTTCACATTTTGTTTATATAGTCCAGAAGCATGGATATCTCGAAAAAGGTACATGTTTTATATTTGTAAAAATTTCAATTCCATAATAAAGCATGCAAACTGTTTTTGTATTTACATATATATATAAACTCCTCAAAACAAGTTCGGAAACTCAAGTTTGACTGACGATTTCTCTCTTGTTACCAACTCATTTTCCTTGCATTTGGTATCATTGGAAAGCCCTGTTATTCCTCTTTACAATGATGTGCCATTTGTTATGATTACGCAATTGGGGAATGTGCAGCACAGCTGAATATGGGGGTGGGTGTAAAGTGAAATGTTGCAAAATGCAACTCTTGCTGTTAGGAGTTGTTTGGAAGATGGATGTGTCTTGAATGATTGTCTGCTTACTAACCAATATTTAAAGGTTTTAGGCCATAATGTGCGGGAAAAGTTCAGAAATCCACATGGCCTGTCACAATAAATTGCCTCCGGGATAGCAACTCTGTTGTTAATGTGGTTGAGTTTCAAACAGAGTAAAAGAATTTGTCATTTTCTGCACTCAAGTAATTCTCCATCAGTAACAACAAATCTCTCTCACAGTACAATGAAACTCTCTATCACTAACAAAAGACAAAACAAGACGTAAGGAAAGTCTTTTTTTCTGGTTTAATCATTGAACAGCTTCCTTCATTGAACAAACAATGTTAAGTCAAGAGCCTCCTCCAAGCAAAAGGGGAATGCATTGTATGACAATAGCAATGCATTTTGTAACATTTCACTTTACACCCACCCCCATATTCAGCTGTGCTGCACATCCCCCAGTTGCGTAATCATAACAAATGGCACATCATTGTAAAGAGGAATAACAGGGCTTTCCAATGATACCAACTGCAAGGAAAATGAGTTGGTAACAAGAGAGAAACCGTCAGTCAAACTTGTGTTTTCGAACTTTTTTTGAAGAGTTTATATACCAGCGTTCCACTAGTTTTATATATATATATATATATATATATATATATATATATATATATATATATATATATATATATATATATATATATATATATATATATATATATATATATATATATATATATATATATATATATATATATATATATATATATATATATATATATATATATATATATAAATAAAGGTGCAACCCCAAATGTATTTGACAACAGATCAAACAACAAAAATATGTATTATGTCGAAAAATCAGCGAGTTTTTATGCCGCTGTCTCTGTTTAATTGTCATTGTATATAACTTTTATATAAGCATTGTGTGTTTTAATTTTAAGGATTGCGTCGCATCTTCATTTCACATCCTTTGAGGGAGACTTGTTCATAGTTATTCCATGTCTCCCACCGTATTCCATGATGCCCCTCCACCGTTTCCGCGTTACTATACACGCCATTCAGGTTAGCTCTGGTGTCGTGACATTCTTTGAACCACCAGCCTCCTCCGAGTAATTCGGCACAGTTTTCGTTTGAGTCGTCATTGTCACGGTCGTACGTTGTGAAGGGTCTTTCATGAAATGCCTTACCTTGGACGAAAAATAAAAATTACCCTCAGAGGTCGAAATCATGCGACAAGGAAGGATGGGTGAAGAGCACGAAGATGGTGACAAATATCGTGACCCGAAGGTCAAATAACAAGGTCAGTAGAAAAATAAGTCAAAAATATACACGGGGCGCGTTTTCGCGACTGTAACGAGAAACATGTTTGGGCTTTGGTCATTGGTTAAGCGTTTTCTCGAATTCGGTTGTGCTGCGATGACGTCATTGTTCTGACCAAACGTGAACCGAAGTTTGCGATCGGTTACGCTTGGTTTCAAGATGGCGGACATTTTCTTAATTATTTGTTAAAACATGATGAAATGATTGTTCGTATATACCAGTATATCTTTCAAATACTAGTACTCACAAGTAAGTTCCAGTTTGCAAACAAATTAATTACACCGTATATTTTGAGAAACGTTGATGATCGAACATGTCGCAAACTGAAAACAAATTTCTTGGTATTTTTGCGTTTTCGCGTACCTATGCCGTCTTGTTTCTGGTCAAGAATATGACGTCAGAAACAAGTTTCTGGTTAGGGTCGCGAAAACGCGCCGCATGGTGACTTGGAAGGATGGGTATAGAGTAGCAAGATGGTGACGAGGAAGGATGGGTATAGAGCAGCAAGGTGGTGACGAGGAAGGATGGGTATAGAGCAGCAAGATGGTGACGAGGAAGGATGGGTATAGAGTAGGAAGATGGTGACGAGGAAGGATGAGTATAGAGTAGGAAGATGGTGACGAAGAAGGGTGGGTATAGAGTAGGAAGATGGTGACGAGGAAGGGTGGGTATAGAGTAGAAAGATGGTGACGAGGATGGATGGGTAAAGAGTAGAAAGATGGTGATGAAGAAGCGTGGGTATAGAGTAGGAAGATGGTGACGAGGATGGATGGGTAAAGAGTAAAAAGATGGTGATGAAGAAGGGTGGGTATAGAGTAGGAAGATGGTGACGAGGAAGGGTGGGTATAGATTAGAAAGATGGTGACGAGGAAGGATGGGTAGAGAGTAGCAAGATGGTGACGAGGTAGGATGGGTATAGAGCAGCAAGATGTTGACGAGGATGTATGGGTCAAGAGTAGGAAGATGGTGACGTATAAGGAGGATGTGGCGGTAGATTAGCTAGAAATAAATACCTGCATCCCCTATTCCAGCTTCATTGGGTTGTTTATATCCCCCTCTCCTTATTTTGAACACGTCGCTCTCTATTTTGAATCCATCATAAATAGCGCGGCCAGCTTCCCCGTCGAATGTTTTCAAGTCTACCACCAATTCCCACGTACTTGTCACTGTCAAGTTTCGGAGCTTCTCGTTTCCCCACCAGAACTCCCTTTCTAGATCTCCGAAACCGTGTTTGTATTCCTCCCAGCTTCGAGTAAAGTTTACTGAGCCGTTTATGCGTCTTTGGATAACCTTATACAATCGAAAGATACATGCATGTGAGATGACATGGGGTAAACTGAAAGAATATGGACCCTTCATGTAAAAGGATCACTGCTCCATTTGGCAATTTACCTTTATAATCTATACACCCTCTGTTCTCTGAATGACCCTAGGATGACCTTTGTAACACTAGTGAATATTTTCAGACAATAGAGGAGTATAAAAAATAACGCAATATGGCAAAACATACAAAGGGATCCATTTTACCTGATGGGTCTGTTTTCCCTTAGTTTATTCTAAAACATATTTGTAAAAGTAAAGATTAAAATTTCAGCAGAAAATAGCTTTTGAGTTTTAATAAGAAAATAGTACTAAAATGTGAATATACGTGTGCATGTATTCCGTGTTTAAAGCCACTATTAAACATTGGTAATGAAAACAT
>CM055820.1:18295869-18327547 GCA_029582265.1 Zoroaster sp. YZ-2022
AAAGTATTTACACAAAGGTGACCCCAATTTGACCTTACTTCCTGTCCAAACCGGAAGTCAAAGTTTAATATTAAAATAATTTCTAAATTCAGTATTGTATTGTATTCAAATAAACTTCTCGCGAGAACTTCAACAGACGTTAACATTTGACTTCTCCAACACTTCGAATTGATGACGTAACCATTTTAACTTCAACCGAACACCTTGTTTTTGTTGTGACAAAAACTTATATCTAGTTCTTCTTCTTCTTCTTCTTCTTCTCCCCGACGTCTGTCCAGAAAAAACACATACTTGCAAACTTCACATGAACTTGAAACTTGGCATGTACTTAGAACTTAACAAGTAGATGAAACACGAGTTGTGAGTGACCCCAATTTGACGTTACTTCCTGTCCAAACCGGAAGTCAAAGTTTAATATTAAAAAAAAATCATATCTCAACAACCACAACAGGTAAATTGACATTTTTTGCACCATTGTATAGATTGTTAATTGTCGAAAAATATTTACAAAAACATGACCCCAATTTGACCTTACTTCCTGTCCAAACAGGAAGTCAAAGTTTAACTATTAAAAAAATCATATCTCAACCACCACAAGAGGTAAATTCAGAGTTTTTGCACCATTGTACAGATTGTTAATTGTCAAAAATATTTTTAAAAACATGACCCCAATTTGACCTTTACTTCCTGTCCAAACCGGAAGTCAAAGTTTAATATTAAAAACTATCATATCTCAACAACCACAAGAGGTAAATTCACATTTTTTGTACCATTGTACAGATCGTGAATTGTCAAAAAATATTTACAAAAAGGTGAAAGTGGATTTATTACACCCGGTACCGGTTTAGACGCGAAAAAAAGAATTTATAAATATAGTGTATGCTGAGATTGATTCTCCGGTCGATTTACAATCTTCTATTCAACGATATCAAGATAATTTACAATACGCTCGTTCTCAATTAAACTTTGCTATCGGAGAAAATTCATACATGATGCCGAGCGATATGAATTTACGAATAGGTACATATGCAGGATACAACAATAATATTTTAATCGCGACAAATGATACTTTATCGTTGGGATTAAATCTAGACGTGAATTCAGATCTCATTCCTTCTCCTCTTCCACCTTTACAATCGACGCAACCGTTAGCTGCTAAACATGTGCAAGATGATCTAGCATCGAGCCCTACAATAACAAATATGCAAGAATATCCCTCTACAATAACCCAAGACTCTTTGGACGATAGCCATCAAGAAGAAAAAAATGCTTTAATTATTGGTTTTGCGATTTTAAGTGGACTTGGCGTTATGATTTATGAATTGCTCTACTAGCGTTAGCCGCTAAGGCTGGAGTTTTTTCTGCATCCAAGTTAAAATTAAAACACCAACCCCGGTCAAGGCTAGCCACAAATGTTCCGCCGTCCATGTGACGATGCCGGAAGCTGTTTTAAATAACCAACTTGTGACTGCACCGATAATACCTGGCAAAGCGGCTAAAGCTTTTTCTCCGAGTTTTGCTAATACACTCGCTAGATTTTTTAATGTTTTTTGTATCCACTCTTTTACAGTACCACCGCTCGGTTCTGGCGGCGTGAGTTTTGGTGGTGCGGGTGTTGGCGGTGTGGGTTTTGGTAAACTGAATTTACAGCATTGACGATCGATTCGACGATTTCCTTGATTACTAAACCGATAATCCCGATTAATAAACCGACAGTTAAACCTTGTTCTCTAAATAAAGTTTTAATTGTATCTCCCAACGTAACATCTCTTTCTAACATTTTTTGAAACGTTTCTTTAATTCTATTGATTTGACTACGAAGAGCATAATCATGCGCATCTATTTGCTCTAACAAAACATCTTTGTCATCTTTTAGTTTTTGCAGTTGTTCACGTAGTTTTGCGGTTTTATCCTCATCTTCATCGTCTCGATCCTGAGCGCTTACGTATTCTTTTTCAATATCTGATATTTTTTGATTGACTATTTTTAATTTAGTAAAAAGATCTAATTGTTCACCTCGATTTCTCGTCATGATTTCATTGAGTGCTAACACTTCTCGCCATGGAATGATTAATTCCATTTGAGTTTCTTGATCTTGAGTCATATTCACCATTTCGATAGCTTCTTCTACTTGTATTGATTTTTCCACGCGTTGTCTCGGTATAGATGGTAACCTTCTCCTACTCGATTGAGTGGCTACGTCTGGCTCTACCACCGGTTTTTCTGTTTCCCTTTATAACATTTATCATAGCTTTTTCATTTTCGCTAAATGGTACTAAATCATTTTTATTTAAACCGCGTATTGAACTTAATTTTAAGAATCCACCTGTTTTTTTAGATGGACGTATTTCTTTATCACCTTTAAAAAAATAAAGCTCACTCACTCCTTTTTCATTTAGTTTATACGTGAAATCATTATAGTCTTTTACAACGTGTTCATAGCCTATACTTTTATAAAAGTCATCGACTATACTTTTACGGAGTTGATTTGCTTGAGATAAAGGTATGTGACTAAAAGATGTTTCTTCTTCTGGTATACCATTACCCAACTGGGTGTTGATGGCATCATCTTCAATATATTCATCATTAGCTAATTCAAAATCTTCATCCTCTTCGGGGTAATTAAACATTGGATCCATCGGCATAAGTTCATTCCTTCCTTCTGCCATTTTATAAATTACTTTTTATCTTTTTTTAATAATTTATAACTTACGTAGCCTACTGTACTCATACCAATCAAAATGAATATGATTTCTCGCGTTTTTTGATCTTCGCTAGGAACGTAAAAATCCTCAAGTTGGGGTTCGTTGTAGAAATCTTCCGGTAAATCAAATTGATTACTCGTAACTCGTGAATATTCATTCATTGCATCGTCAATGTTATTAAACGTTTTTACAGCGTTTGATTCTTTTAATAATTGATCATTTATTAAATCTACATATTTTGAGCGCTTTTTACTAAATTCGTCTCTAGCTTTTGTAAGTTGTTCTAGCGCTAAATCGTGTCTTTTTTGTTCTTCATTACCACCTTGAGAAAATAAAAAAATTGATCCGGTAAAAGCCAACGCGTTAACGACAGCGCCGCCAATCATCATCGCTACAGACACCATTTTACTTTTACTTTAAAAAAAAAGAAAATATATTTTATATTTACAAACTATAAACTATGACTAATACATACGGAGATGTACTCGATCCATACAGAAGATTAAGAAACCCTTTGGGATTAAAAGGATTGCGTCAAAAAGTCGTCATTACAAACAATCCGAGCACCATTACCGAAAATCAATTGTTGACGGTTCGTTTTCCAAATTTAGGAATAAATGACGTCATCGTTCCCGGAACGGTTCGATTAGCTTTCAACATTGTTCTTCAGTCATCAGATGATGATACGAGAACGATGGTACAGAACATAGGTAGGGCCATCGTAAAAAATATAATCATTAAAATGGAAGGAAATGAAATATTTTCATTAGACGATGCGGATGTGTTTCATTGTTATAAAGACGAATGGTTAACGAAAGATCAACGCGAAAATCTAGCGTATCAAGGAATCGAAAATACTAACGTCACTAAATTAAGAGTAGGCGCTAGCGATGCGGTTCCCGCAGGTGGCGGAGGAAAAGATTGAAAAATAGATATCACATTCCGCTCGATTTTGAATTGTTGACCGATCATCAGCCCTACTACCAGTCGGGAATCGGAGATCGATTGACTTATGAACTCGTGTTTAATAAATTTTCTAACGTGAATAAAAGCACCGATGATAATGCAAAATATATCATAAGTGGGATTTCTTTAGAATACCAAGTCGTTCATATGCCGGAACTCGCTCGAATGATTAAAAATCAATATAGCAACCGGTTGTCGATATTGTTTGACCGCGTATTGTTTTTTCTTAAATCTTTTCACTAGTTTTGACAGATTTCATTAAATAATCTTGACCTTATTTACAACATAAATGTTTTCAATGTTGCTTTAAAAAGAATAATAAATGCTCCAAAACAAATATTGGGAAAGTCACTAATTAAATAAATCACATCACTGTTAAATTCACTGGAAATATTTTTTTTTCACAAACCAGAGGTTTTACTAAAAGTTGGCATAATCGTATAAAACAGTTGGAGCGTTCATTGTAAAACGCATTGAGACATTATTGTGAAATGCGCTCTATAAGAACTTATTATTTATTTTATTTATGTTTAAGTTAAGAAAATTCATGGCAAAAAGCTATATTGAACATTATCTCTATAGAAGACTTTAACAATAAATGATCATGGTATACAATTCAACAATTCATTTTTAATAATAGGACTTGTGGTAGAGCTTTTGGTGATTATCAGAAAATGAAAAATGACATATCTTCTTTTATCTAAAAGCTTACTGCTGTCAAAAGAAATGCGCTTGAATCTGATCTTGTTTACATAGCCTTGGAAGGCCACATATTAAATAGGATTGTATTCCACAATGTTCTTTATTACAAGATTTCAGGGGAACGATATATTTCTCAGCACGATTGGTACTTATCACCTCTAAATCAAGTGAGCTTGTAGATTGAACATTGTTAATTGTGTTTATTCAAGATCAAATGTATACGTTATCAAATTATGCCTGTATATCATCATCATCAATCTGAGGATTCATCACCATCATCATCATCATCATCATCATCATCATCATCATCATCATCATCATCATCATCATCATCATCATCATCATCATTATTATCATCACCATCATCATCATCACCATTATCGTCACCATCATCATCATCACCATTATCATCACCATCATCGTCATCATCATCATCATCATCATCATCATCATCACATAGTTATTAACATTGTGTATGCTTATACAGAAAATCTATAAAAAAGTCAATGTTATTGTAATCAGTGTCTTTAAGCGTATAACTTTAACTTTAACTGGGTGAGTTTTAAAAAGTCATCGTTTTGTTTTTTACATACTGACGATTTGAATACGGACAGTGACGAATAAGCGCGTAATTGGCATTATGTTTTTTACATACTGACGAATAAGGCGCGTACAACGACGAACATGCTCAATCACTTTTGCTGTTTTTTACATACTGACGAATAGGTTTAAGAGGTTATTATGCTTTTGTTTAAAACGTTTAATTTGGATTAACATAAGTAAATATAAAGGAAAAGTACTTAAAAACATATTTTCTTTTCGGCAAGTGATAATATAGGACCATAAGGTACGAAAGCAATGAACGAAAACGTGTCCAACTTCAAAGTGAATTTACTCGTAATGCAATTGTTTCCGATTCGTCACTATGAGAAAAACACGACGAATTATGAAAATACTCATAACTTTTTATGTAATTATAGTTCCAGCAAAAAAATCATGAAAAGAGCGAATTGTTCATTATGTGGTTTAGCAAGATTTTTTTTTAAATCAAGTAAAATCGGTCGTTTTTTCTACCTTTACAAAAAGCCCTCCCTTTTGAGAAACAAACATTTTCTGTGAAAGTACTCAATTGAACTGACACAGAGGTACTTTCTCCTGATTTGTTTGTCAGTTGAAGTTACTTTATTACTTTGTATGTACTTTATGTATTTTATGTACTTTTTATGTAATTATAGTACATTTCTAATTTTTTTTACACATTCATACCTGTATTTTATTTATTTTTTCATGTATCAAGCCAACTGAAATTGTTCCAGCAAAAAAAATCATGAACAGAGCGAACTGTTCATTATCTGGTTTAGCAAGATTTTTTTTAAATCAAGTAAAATCGGTCGTTTTTTCTACCTTTACAAAAAGCCCTCCCTTTTGAGAAACAAACATTTTCTGTGAAAGTACTCTATTGAACTGACACAGAGGTACTTTCTCCTGATTTGTTTGTCAGTTGAAGTTACTTTATTACTTTTTATGTACTTTATGTATTTTATGTACTTTTTATGTAATTATAGTACATTTCCAATTTTTTTTACACATTCATACCTGTATTTTATTTATTTTTTCATGTATCAAGCCAACTGATTTCGCCGTTTAATGCATGAATTAAAAACAACCAAATCAGGTATTATAATAATAATAAAACCGACTTAACACCAACAATGAAACATCATTCAAACCATGCTGCGCTTGCGCACTACTCCCTCCACCGCACAAACTGCACACCTCCACCTTTAAATTCATTGACAAATGTATAAAAACGGTAATAGTTTGCTATAAATACAATTTCTTGCAATTTTTCCATAAATAACGAATTCATGCAATAGTTTTCACTTTGAAATGAAATGTGAAAGTTTGCAATTAAAAATGAACGTGTTATTATTAGTAGGCCCGGTATAGCGTCAGGGACATTGTGCATCACACTTATCCTCTTGCCGATAGACAAAACTACTATTAAAAACACAGGCATACACGAATATAATTTATTTTAATGATTAAATCGAACAGTTAATATTCATAACAGACTCGATAATAATCTCTTCTTGGAATATGTGTTGGCTCTGAAAAGAGCCTATCTCAAATTGCCCTAAATCATCAATACGCATGCTGCGCTTGCGCACTACTCCCTCCACCACACAAACTGCACACCTCCACGCAATAGTTTTCACTTTGAAATGAAATGTGAAAGTTTGCAATTAAAAATGAACGTGTTATTATTAGTAGGCCCGGTATAGCGTCAGGGACATTGTGCATCACACTTATCCTCTTGCCGATAGACAAAACTACTATTAAAAACACAGGCATACACGAATATAATTTATTTTAATGATTAAATCGAACAGTTAATATTCATAACAGACTCGATAATAATCTCTTCTTGGAATATGTGTTGGCTCTGAAAAGAGCCTATCTCAAATTGCCCTAAATCATCAATATGCATGCTGCGCTTGCGCACTACTCCCTCCACCACACAAACTGCACACCTCCACGCGCGCGCGCCAGGCACACCAGTCGCTTATGTGCTGATGACGTCATCGCTCCAGACGTGTCTCAACTTGCCCGAAATCATCAATTTGCATGCTGCGCTTGCGCACTACTCCTTCCACCACACAAACTGCACACCTCCACCTTTAAATTCATTGACAAATGTATAAAAACGGTAATAGTTTGCTATAAATACAATTTCTTGCAATTTTTCCATAAATAACGAATTTATGCAATAGTTTTCACTTTGAAATGAAATGTGAAAGTTTGCAATTAAAAATGAACGTGTTATTATTAGTAGGCCCGGTTGACGTCATCGCTCCAGACGTGTCTCAACTTGCCCGAAACACGCGACGAACAAAACTGACATGACGTCATAAAAACCACCAAAAAATTCAATCATATGTGCCGCAAATCAGTCCTCTTTGTGGAGGTGTTTGTCTGCAGTTTGTCTGCAGTGGAGTATTGTGATACGCATGCGCACTCCACACAAACTGCACTCCATCACCTCCACCATACAAACTGCACAACTCCACAATACTCCACTGCAGACAAACTGCAGACAAACACCTCCACAAAGAGGACTGATTTGCGGCACACATACTACTATGGATTCTTTGCAAGAACAATATCTCATAGAATTCTGATAATAGCTGAAATTAGCTCACTGCTCCAAATGGTAAATACACATAATTCTCATGTACAGGTTGTAGTTCATTACGTTCTCTTGAATTGCTGGGTCAATCTACATGGACACGAGGTAGACTTGAACCTAATAATTCCCACAGCATGCGCAGTACAAAATATCAGTTATAAGGTCAATGATTGGGACAAAAGTGCGCCACCAACGCAGCTACATGTCTCATTCGCAAACGCCGATGCGCGTGGTGAACATCGTAGTGCGCGTATATAGACGACGGGTACATTGAATGTGTGAGTAGTATGTCAGATGGGCGTCCGAGGACAGATGTCCTTTTTTGTGGGTGTGGTTGATGATATTTGTAAAAAAGAGGAGGGTGGTTGATGGCGTCATCATTTTTTGATGACGTCATGAAAGGTGATAGGTAGGTTGGCGCTTGCGCGGCGGAGCGTATAGGTATAGGTAAGATTTTTAGCAAGTCCTAAAAAAGATGTGTAAAATCCACTATCGAAAAAAGATATCGTTTTTAGTCGCTAAAAAATTGAAATAACGATTCGATATTATCTAGATTAATAGTAAAGAGAGTATGGAGAATGTAAGAAAATATTTATCGAAATGGACATTGAGAGAATTGAAAAATTTTACCCGAGAGCATAAACCAATTTTTATACTGCCAGACGAAAGAACGGGTACATTTTTAAAACGGTCTTATTACGAAGCGGTAAAAAGATATTTCCGTCGTCGTAAACCAAAGCCATTGTATAAATTAAATTTAGCTAAACTTAAAGAGTACGCAAGAATAAATAATATTGTTTTACCCGAACATTACCGCGGGAAAAGAGGAGAGCACACTAAAGAAGGGTATATCATCGCTATTAAAAGGTTTCTGGGTTTAGAACCCGAGTTGAGATTTGTCGAACCACCGATCGACGGTGGAAGATGTTTACGCGAGCGATGGATGTATGTACCGTATGGTCATAGCAAAGAAGAAGATTTAAACATATTTTGGGAAGCGGTAAAACCCAAGATTATAGAAAAGTTTGGTATAGACTTGCAAGATTTTAGGTCATTTAAGTTTATGATATATATACGTATTGGATTACAAAAAGATAGAGGAGAGGGTTATATGGATTGGGCTGAGCCAAGATTTCATAATAACGGGGAAATTGTTTTATTTAATTTGAATGAAATTGAAAATGTACTCGAAACTGTTTTTTCACAAATTCAAGAGTCTTTAGAAAAGTGGACGCACAATGGTAACCGTTCCGGATGGATCGTGAATCGTATCGTAGAAATGAGTATTATTTACAAGAGATATCAACCTTTTCACGGTCGTTCTTATATCGAGCTATGCGACTACGTAAAAAATAAATAAGCATGCATTAACGTAAAAATAAAGACAACGAATGTTTTCGATGGGCGCTTCGAAGCGCTCTGTTTCCCGTGAAAATTCATCCGGAAAGAACCTCCGTGTATCCAAAGGAAGACGGTTTAAATTTTAACAGAATCGATTTTCCGACTCCTATCGATCAAATAAAAAAAGTAGAGAAACAAAATGGTCTCGCGATAAACGTTTTTGGTTATGATTCAAATATGTTTGTAGTTTATCAGCTCAGCGAGCAACCTAAAACTATAGATCGTATAAATTTATTATTAATTCATAAAGAAGGTGTATCGCACTACGTTTGGATAAAAAGTTTAAGTCGTTTACTTCACGATCAAACAAAACACAATCCTCGTAAACATTTTTGCGTAAGATGTTTACAGGGTTTTTCAACAGAAGCGTATCTTAAAGATCACGTAGAAATGTGTGAGGGAGTTAACGGCAGACCAACAGCGATTAAAATGCTGGAAAAGGGTAAAAACGACACGTTAAAGTTTATAAATTTTCATAAAAAGATGAAAGTTCCTTTCGTTATATACGCCGATTTTGAAAGTATTATTAAAAAGATTAACGATGTGAATACGACCAATACTAAAAAACTGCAAGAACACGTCGTTTGCGGTTATTCGTACGTTATCGTTCGGTGCGACGGTGAAACTTGTTCTCCCGTTGTATACCGAGGAGAAGATGCCGCGAAGCATTTTTTAAACGAATTAGAAAAAGACGTAAAAAACATCAACGAGATATTTAAAAATCAAAAAAAAACAATTATGAAAAGAGATGATGTAGAAGATTTCAACTCTGCTAGTAAGTGTTGGATATGCGAAAAGGGATTTTTTGGAGGTGATAGTAAGTTTAGCAAAGTACGCGATCATTGTCACGTTACTGGTAAATATAGAGGCGCTGTGCACAATTGTTGTAATTTAAAACTCAGTTTAAAGCCTTATAAAACACCTATTCCAGTCGTATTTCATAATTTGCGAGGATACGACTCTCATCTCATTATGCAGGCCGCGAGTCAAACGCGAGGAAATCTAACGTGTATTTCAAACAATATGGAAAAGTATATTTCTTTTTCAATAGCACAACTGCGATTTATTGACAGTTTTCAATGTTTACTCGCTTCGTTGAAACAACTCGTAGAATCACAACGCAAAGCGCTAGGCGGAGCCAACGACGTTTTTTCAATCACTAAAAAGTACGAGCGCGATCCTGAGAAAGTAAAACTTGCTTTACAAAAGGGTATTTATCCTTACGAGTACATGGATAGTTTTGAAAGATTTGAAGAAAAACAACTTCCTTTACAAGAAAATTTTTATAGTAGTTTAAACGACCAACACATTACTAAATAACAATACGAGCATGCAATTGACGTTTGGAAAACCTTTGAATGTAAAAATTTAGGAGATTATCACGATTTGTACGTGCGTACGGATACTTGCTTATTGGCAGACGTGTTTGAAAATGTTCGTACATGTAACACTTGTATAAAACAATACGGGTTAGATCCGGCTCATCATTATACTAGTCCAGGATTGAGCTGGGACGCTCTGTTTAAACATTCGGGACAAACTTTAGAATTGTTAACAGATTACAACATGCATTTATTTATAGAAAAAGGTTTGAGAGGAGGAACGTGTATGGTAAGCAAAAGATACGCAAAAGCAAACAATAAATACTTACGCGATTACGATAAAACGAAACCTACGAATTATATACAATTATGGGTATGCGATGAGTCGATATTTACCTACTGGAAAATTTAAATGGTTAACTAAAGATGAAATTGACAAACTAGATATAAAATCAAGTTCATCAGAATTGAGCAAAGGCTACATTTTAGAAGTTGATTTAGAATATCCAGAAAAATTACACGATTCTCACAACGCGTTTCCACTCGCACCAGAGTCGTTGGTAGTGCCAAAAGAATGGATGTCTGAATACCAACAAAAGTTATTAAACAACAAACCGGCTCCAAACGTTACAAAATTAACTCCAAATTTAAACAACAAATCAAAATACGTACTTCATTATCGCAATTTACAATTGTATTTACAACTCGGTATGAAACCGACTAAAATTCATCGCGTTTTAAAATTTAATCAATCTCCGTGGATGGAATCGTACATTAATTTAAACACGCAATAAAGAAAAAACGCAACGTCAGATTTTGAAAAAGATTTGTACAAACTCATGAATAATTCAGTTTTTGGAAAAACGATGGAAAATGTACGAAATCGTGTTACCGTGAATTTGAAGCGATTAAACGATGAAAACGAACAAAAGCAAATGCTTAAATTATTCGCAAAACCAAATTTTGCCGAAGCTAAAATGTTTGAAGATCACGATCTAGTGGCGATTCACATGCACAAAACAAAACTCGTACTCAACCACCCAGTCTATGTCGGAATGAGCATACTTGAATTATCTAAACATTTAATGTATGATTTTTATTACAATCATTTAAAAAAGAAATACGACGAGAGGTGTAATCTATTTTACACGGATACGGATAGTTTATTACTAGAGATTCAAACAAAAGATGTTTATAAAGATTTATATAAAGACAAAGATTTGTACGATTTTAGTAATTATTATAATAAAGATTTAGAAAAACAACATTTTTTATATTCTGAAGAAAATAAAAAACTGATCGGTAAAATGAAAGACGAGACTGCAGGAACGCTAATCTCCGAAATTGTCGGTTTAAGACCAAAAATGTATTCGATACTTTTATCGAATAAAAAAGAAATAAGAAAAGCTAAGGGTGTTAAAAAACAAGTTTTAAAACAGGAAATTAAACACGAGCTATATAAACAAGTTTTATGCGATTTAGAACCATTACATCACCCTATGAATTTTATTAGAAATGAAAAACATAGATTATATACAACACGAGTGAATAAAATATCACTATCTCCTTTAGACACAAAGAGATATATTTTGGAGGATGGAATACATACTTTAGCTTACGGTCATTATAGCATATCAATAACCTAAAGAATTATAATTGTTTAATCGGTGGATTTTCCGTATCTCGAGGAATAATTTGTAATTCTTCTTTTACAAAACTACGAGCGGGTCCTGCTTCTAAATAATACAAGATGGGTTGATTCGGAGCTTTTATCGTTTTAGCTAATCTATAAATTGTTATACTCTATATGGGATCAGTCGCACGACGTCTCGTATCTTTTCAGCTTCACCGGGTGCATATAAATACCGAACTAAACTGCTAGTTGGGATTCTTTTTTCTTTCTTTTTAGCAATCGCTGGTGAGGCTGGATTTTTCTCGACAACGGGTAATTTAATCGCGTCTTTAGGTTTTAAATTGATAAGTCTGGTCGTTTCGTTATTTAACGCTTTTACGACCAACGGTAATCTTTTAACCCATTCTCTATTTCTTGTGGCCGTTGCTATTTCTTTAGCGTATTGATAAGAAAATATTCTTTCGCCCAAAGTTCTATTGAATCGCTCTACTATACCCTGAGCTCTATGTTGACTCGCTTCGCTTCTTTGGATTTTTACATTGTGTTGACTCATGATTTTAGTGACGGTCGACATAAATTCTTTTCCAGGATCGACTTTTAAGCGCGCCGGCCAAGTGAGCGGTGAACGTTTATAAAAAAAAATTCAAACGCTAGACTGATTTGAGCGGCAGTTTTATCGATTAACGGTTCCGCTTCTTTATATCTGCTGGCTTCATCCACAACGGTTAACGCGTACTTGTACGTCTTTTTACCTACACTATCGTGCGGAAGAAACAATAAATCTGCTTGATGAACCTCATTTGGTTTTCCAACATACTATTTTAACTGGTCGGTCTAGGAATGTATTTAGGATACGGTAAATAAATTTGCCACAGAGCTTGCTTTTTTATCCACTGTGAAACTAATTTTTATTCACCTTAGTTTCTTGAGCTAATTTTGTAATCGCGTCGAGACCTTTCCAGTATCCTTTCGGATTATAATAGACGTTTTGTAGCTTTTGTTTTATTCGTTTATCCATTTTTTAATATTGTACAATATATTTTATTCCGTAGAATTATTAGGCATAGCCGAGTCTGGTAAAATTCCTTGTTTGACTAACCACATTTGTGTCATTGAAGCCGCTGCAACCGTCGTGGTGAGTTTTAGCCCGTCTTTTATATCCAATTTTCCTAAATCGGGTGGATTTATGTTTAATACTTTTTTACCGAGCATGCTGTATAAAATCGTAAAAAGTCCCAAAACGGCACTGTGATAAGCTGAATTGACGATTCCTTTTGCATCCATTCTATTTTATACTTGTAAATATAATTTTATTTAAAAAAAATTGTTTATTCCATTTCAAAAACAACAAGTTTTGACGTTGGTTCTGGCGTTGGTGCGAGTTTGGGTAGTGCTGAAACGGTAGCGGCTCTGCTGCCCAGCGCAAGCGCTGGCGGTGCTTTTATCGATGCCGGCTGTTGATTGGAAAACAAGTAATAAGCAAAACCTCCAACGGCTAAGGCAATAGCGATAATAGTAGTAGTTTATTCCAGCGCTTTCTTCTTTTATCGGTATAGGTGTATCACTACGGCTAAACTTTTCTTTGTTTACATAACGAGTGCCCTTTTTTAATTCTTGTTTTTTCTTTTTATTATTAAGTTCGGCGGCTTTTTTGCCAGCTGCAACTCTGTTTGGATTTTTTATTTTCTTATTGTTCGCCTTCGTTACTGACGACGGCGTTGACGACGGTGTCTCCACAGCTTGCGTCTGCTCCGGCTGCGCTTTCTCCAACTCGTTCGTTTCCATCACTTTTATTATCTATACAAGATTCTTCTTTTCTTTTTAAATGTTTTGCCGTAATTAGCGTCGCAGAGAGCGGTGCTACCAACATGCCGTAGTTGTAGTATATATCACATGCTACAGTAGAAAGCATGCTCGAAATGAATGGATCTTTTTCTAAATCTGTAATTAATTTACCTTCGTCGTCAATTTCAAAATGATGACCATATAAATCAATGCGATTTAAACTAAATCCTAATAATTTGGCATATAATGTTAGAATGGCGCTACCTAAAGACTCTGTTATATCACGACCTAATTTAGTTTCGTATTGCGTGTATAATACATCTCGCTCTTCTGTAGACAAAGTTTCAATGTCACTGACGGAATACTCTTTTCCTAAATTATTTTTGAATCTCCTCCCGCTACAACAGACAAGAGTCGTTTGTTTCGTTGCTTTTGCTTCAGCAGCAAGCTGTCACTTGTATTAACATCCATGGATGGTGGGCTTAACACGGATGGTGGACTTAACATGGATGGATTTTCGGTTACCAGTTTATGAAGGTCTTCCATTTATTATAAGTATTTATAGAATAATCAGTAAAATTTAAAACAACAGAGTGTAACCAATAAGTAATGCTAGATGTCCAATCAGAAACGGATAAGAGTTGTTTGTCTCGTTGCTTTTGCTTCAGCAACAGCAGCAAGTTGTCACTTTCATCATCAGATGATGGTGGGGGTAACATGAATGACTTTTTGTGAACTTGTTCCATTTATTATAAGTATTTATAATTTATTTAAGTAATGGAGAGTAACGATTCAGTAATGGAGAGTAATGAATCAGTAATGGAGAGTAACGAATCGGTAATGGAGAGTAATGAATCAGTAATGGAGGGTAACAAATCAGTAATGGAGAGTAATGAATCAGTAACGAATCAGTAACGAATCAGTAAGAGAGGGTAATGAATCAGTAAGAGAGGGTAATGAATCAGTAAGAGAGGGTAATGAATCAGTAACGGAGGGTAATGAATCAGTAATGGAGGGTAACGAATCAGTAATGGAGGGTAACCAATCAGTAATGGGGAGTAACGATTCAGTAATGCCAGCGTCATTTAGTCTAGAATAGCATAATCGGTAGGTTGATCCGTTTTTAAAATCAATTTGCAATGTTTGACTCGTTTTAATTTTTCGTGCATTTGCTTTCTCAACTCGTTCATCGGTATAACATCATTTTCTCGAAGACAATTTTCAAACGAGTCTCTATCTTTACAATAAAATAAACACACCCATTTGAGTTGCTCTCTAAAATCTTTTAATACGCTATTATATTTTTGTGAAATAACCCAACAACTGTGATTGGCGTGTCGACCGCTAAAAGCCAAGTGTACCAATGCATTTGTCTCATTTTGACCAAAAAATTTATATCGCAAATCTTTACTCGCGCTACAATCGTCGATGATAAACAACGTTTCGTTTCCTTTGAATACGTCGCTATACATTTCTATCGCTTTGTTTAACGTATATTTTTTTAAATCGTCAACGAGCACTTGCTCGTCGTTCCAAATCCATTTTCTATTTTGATACGTATCGTTGTCACCGATGGTGGGACATAATATGACGATCGTTTCGAAATATTTAAAATATTCTTTTTCTAATAAATTTAAAACAAATTCAGTTTTTCCGCATCCGGTTTGACCACAAATGAGCCCAGCGTGTGGATATTTAATAATCGACAGATTCAAAACGCCCATTTCTTATAACGAGTTGCGCGTCCATAATAATAAAAGTGTACATGTATAATTCACCCGCGGCTTCCGCTTCTTTATCTATTTGAATGGTAATTCCTTCGGATAAGTTTTGTACTCGTCTTCCACTTCCGGATAAATTTAGAGCTTTAACGATTTGAATAGCGTGTTCTTTGTTTGAATCACCGAAATATTTTTGAATCTCCTCCCAATGTTGATACCTTTTCATTCCGTGCGCGTAGAGTTGATTGGGAACGCATTCGATCGTAATTGAAACTTTATCGATTTTTGGATTATAAAATTTGTTCGTTTCTTTTACATTGGGCTCTTTGAATAAAAACAATATTCCTTTCATACTTTTTGCGGGGTATTTAAATTTATATTCCACGTCGTATCGCGTTTGTTTAACGGGGTTACGCTCTGTCTTAAAACGCGATCAAACAATATCGACAACCGGTTGCTATATTGATTTTTAATCATTCGAGCGAGTTCCGGCATATGAACGACTTGGTATTCTAAAGAAATCCCACTTATGATATATTTTGCATTATCATCGGTGCTTTTATTCACGTTAGAAAATTTATTAAACACGAGTTCATAAGTCAATCGATCTCCGATTCCCGATTGGTAGTAGGGCTGATGATCGGTCAACAATTCAAAATCGAGCGGAATGTGATATCTATTTTTCAATGTATCCGCGATGGCTTTATCTTTTCCTCCGCCACCTGCGGGAACCGCATCGCTAGCGCCTACTCTTAATTTCGTGACGTTGGTATTTTCGATTCCTTGATACGCTAGATTTTCGCGTTGATCTTTCGTTAACCATTCGTCTTTATAACAATGAAACACATCCGCATCGTCTAATGAAAATATTTCATTTCCTTCCATTTTAATGATTATATTTTTTACGATGGCCCTACCTATGTTCTGTTCCATCGTTCTTGTATCATCATCTGATGACTGAAGAACAATGTTGAAAGCTAATCGAACCGTTCCGGGAACGATGACGTCATTTATTCCTAAATTTGGAAAACGAACCGTCAACAATTGATTTTCGGTAATGGTGCTCGGATTGTTTGTAATGACGACTTTTTGACGCAATCCTTTTAATCCCAAAGGGTTTCTTAATCTTCTGTATGGATCGAGTACATCTCCGTATGTATTAGTCATAGTTTATAGTTGGTAAATATAAAATATATTTTATATTTTTATTTAAAGTAAAAGTAAAATGGTGAGTGTAGCGATGATGATTGGCGGCGCTGTCGTTAACGCGTTGGCTTTTACCGGATCAATTTTTTTATTTTCTCAAGGTGGTAATGAAGAACAAAAAAGACACGATTTAGCGCTAGAACAACTTACAAAAGCTAGAGACGAATTTAGTAAAAAGCGCTCAAAATATGTAGATTTAATAAATGATCAATTATTAAAAGAATCAAACGCTGTAAAAACGTTTAATAACATTGACGATGCAATGAATGAATATTCACGAGTTACGAGTAATCAATTTGATTTACTGGAAGATTTCTACAACGAACCCCAACTTGAGGATTTTTACGTTCCTAGCGAAGATCAAAAAACGCGAGAAATCATATTCATTTTGATTGGTATGAGTACAGTAGGCTACGTAAGTTATAAATTATTAAAAAAAAGATAAAAAGTAATTTATAAAATGGCAGAAGGAAGGAATGAACTTATGCCGATGGATCCAATGTTTAATTACCCCGAAGAGGATGAAGATTTTGAATTAGCTAATGATGAATATATTGAAGATGATGCCATCAACACCCAGTTGGGTAATGGTATACCAGAAGAAGAAACATCTTTTAGTCACATACCTTTATCTCAAGCAAATCAACTCCGTAAAAGTATAGTCGATGACTTTTATAAAAGTATAGGCTATGAACACGTTGTAAAAGACTATAATGGTTTCACGTATAAACTAAATGAAAAAGGAGTGAGTGAGCTTTATTTTTTTAAAGGTGATAAAGAAATACGTCCATCTAAAAAAACAGGTAGATTTTTAAAATTAAGTTCAATACGCGGTTTAAATAAAAATGATTTAGTACCATTTAGCGAAAATGAAAAAGCTATGATAAATGTTATAAAGGGAAACAGAAAAACCGGTGGTAGAGCCAGACGTAGCCACTCAATCGAGTAGGAGAAGGTTACCATCTATACCGAGACAACGCGTGGAAAAATCAATACAAGTAGAAGAAGCTATCGAAATGGTGAATATGACTCAAGATCAAGAAACTCAAATGGAATTAATCATTCCATGGCGAGAAGTGTTAGCACTCAATGAAATCATGACGAGAAATCGAGGTGAACAATTAGATCTTTTTACTAAATTAAAAATAGTCAATCAAAAAATATCAGATATTGAAAAAGAATACGTAAGCGCTCAGGATCGAGACGATGAAGATGAGTATAAAACCGCAAAACTACGTGAACAACTGCAAAAACTAAAAGATGACAAAGAAGTTTTGTTAGAGCAAATAGATGCGCATGATTATGCTCTTCGTAGTCAAATCAATAGAATTAAAGAAACGTTTCAAAAAATGTTAGAAAGAGATGTTACGTTGGGAGATAAAATTAAAACTTTATTTAGAGAACAAGGTTTAACTGTCGGTTTATTAATCGGGATTATCGGTTTAGTAATCAAGGAAATCGTCGAA
Organism: Zoroaster sp. YZ-2022; assembly: GCA_029582265.1. Classification (NCBI taxonomy): domain Eukaryota; kingdom Metazoa; phylum Echinodermata; class Asteroidea; order Forcipulatida; family Zoroasteridae; genus Zoroaster; species Zoroaster sp. YZ-2022. The sequence continues at coordinate 18,313,967 of CM055820.1, forward strand.
TCGATCGTCAATGCTGTAAATTCAGTTTTACCAAAACCCACACCGCCAACACCCGCACCACCAAAACTCACGCCGCCAGAACCGAGCGGTGGTACTGTAAAAGAGTGGATACAAAAAACATTAAAAAATCTAGCGAGTGTATTAGCAAAACTCGGAGAAAAAGCTTTAGCCGCTTTGCCAGGTATTATCGGTGCAGTCACAAGTTGGTTATTTAAAACAGCTTCCGGCATCGTCACATGGACGGCGGAACATTTGTGGCTAGCCTTGACCGGGGTTGGTGTTTTAATTTTAACTTGGATGCAGAAAAAACTCTAGCCTTAGCGGCTAACGCTAGTAGAGCAATTCATAAATCATAACGCCAAGTCCACTTAAAATCGCAAAACCAATAATTAAAGCATTTTTTTCTTCTTGATGGCTAGCTTCCAAAGGGTCTTGGGTTATTGTAAAGGGAGATTCTTGCACATTTGTTATTGTAGGACTCGATGCTAGATCATCTTGCACATGTTTAGCAGCTAACGGTTGCGTCGATTGTAAAGGTGGAAGAGGAGAAGGAATGAGATCTGAATTCACGTCTAGATTTAATCCCAACGATAAAGTATCATTTGTCGCGATTAAAATATTATTGTTGTATCCTGCATATGTACCTATTCGTAAATTCATATCGCTCGGCATCATGTATAAATTTTCTCCGATAGCAAAGTTTAATTGAGAACGAGCGTATTGTAAATTATCTTGATATCGTTGAATAGAAGATTGTAAATCGACCGGAGAATCAATCTCAGCATACACTATATTTATAAATTCTGTTTTTCGCGTCTAAACCGGTACCGGGTGTAATAAATCCACTTTTAGCTTGTACTTGAGCTCCCAATAATGCGTAAACGTTGGTTCTTATAGAATCATTAATTCGTTCTGTACCGACATCCGTAAAACCTTGAGCTAGTCCTAAAGACAATATAAATTTAGTCCACGCTGTTTCAACGCGTTCAGATTGAGAAATGTATTCAACAACGTACGAACCCCCAATATCATTAACGCTATTCACTTTATCAAGATTAACATTTTCTTTATCAAAATCCATCCTTTTATTGTTTTGATGAAACAAAGTTGAACTGTCATACTTTTTCCCTGGCACTGGAATGTAGCCGTAGATATTCAAATAATAAGCCGTTCCCAATCCATTAGAGTTTTTGTCTACTTGTTGTTTCCAATTATCCGATATTGAGAGGTGAAATTCATTACAGTCTATTGTACGCGCTAATGTCTATATTGTTGTCAAACGCGTCATAATAATTTTGAAAAGATGTAGGACAGCTCATTTCTTTGAGCATTCGTCTAATTTGATAATAAACGTGAAATCTAAAAAAAACTACGAATCATCAAGTTTGAATGATTTAAATGTTTATAACCCACACCGCATCTCGTTGTACTGCAGTACGTTACAAAATTTATTTGATTCTGATAACATTTTAGTGGGTTAGAATTCCAATCATTTACAACGTCGTTGCTATCAACGTGAGGTAACACATAATTTTGAAATGGATTAGAGAGTTGTACGCTAAAAAACTCTGTCTCATTGATGTAAATATTCAGACTCGTCAAATCGCTAGCATTAAAATTCTGAGACGCGTTAAAATTTCCAGATTGCTGATATGGAAATGAAAAATTACTCTGAAACGCTAATGGAAACGTCATTTTATTATATTAAAATTATAAATTTTTAATAATAAAATGTATCATACCTTCGAAATCGAAATTGAAAAAATGGCGGGTCGGTTCAATTAGATGACGTCATCGATAATCGTGACGGACGACTCACGATTTCATTACATAGCGTTAACATTTGGGTGGGATATTACAACGTACGTAGAAAAGAAAGAATAATATATCGTACAGTGGGTGAGCGACAAGATGTCGTAAACTTTGTCGAACCGGGACTTTACAACATTAAAGAAATTATCGATATTGTAGTAAAAGACGCGCCTTGGATCACGTTCACCATCGATGAAAAAACAGGTTTTTTTCTTGCTAAATTTGACTCAAGAAAACAAATCTGTCAAATTTTCTTCCGGATTGGCTAATTTACTCGGGTTTCACAACGAATTTCTAACTGTGGGAGAATATAGTTTAAAAAATCGATGTGCAACTTTTTAAAATTTTGTACATTCATTGCGATCAAATTTCTACGACCGAAAATTATTTCAATGGAAAACCTTGCACTATTTTAAACGCTTTTCCGTTACAAGACAAATCGTTCGGAGAGAGTATGTGGATGGAATATAAAAATCCATTAATGAAAAAGCTTAAAACCGGTACTTTTAACGCATTGAGTTTTCAAATTAAATATTCAAAGGGTAGAGACATAAATAATCACGGTTTCCCCATTATTTTAAATCTAGAAATTATATAAATATGGCGAGTATTTATGGTCCTACTCGAACAAGCGGCGTTAATGCTACTAGCGCTGGAATCGACAATCATAGTGAAATTTATGAACAACACGGCTATATCGATAGCGATCAAATGTTACTCATTGTACCATTAATTGAAAAATACCAATTTATACTAGGATGGTACGGTGCATTTAATCTACCCTTTTACATGTTTAACGATTCACCGACATACTGCGAAATTTTTGTAACATTTATGAAACAAGGAGAAATTTTTTCACATTCAACGATGGGTGATTTTGCCGTCAACATATATTATATTCCTTCTCCAGCTCGAGGAAAAACATTTGTTTTCAATAATCTTGTTTCGCAGCACGTAGATTTTGAATTGTGTTTTCAAACGCGAGATAACAAAAAAGTTTTTGTACAAGCAACTTTTTTCGGTACTTTAGACACTAAAATCTGTTTCAATTTTAAAATTAAAAGCTTACCCTTAAATTAAATTTAATTTTATACTATAAATATGGCGAGTATTTACGGTCCTAGTCGAACAAGCGCGCAAATTTCCTCTAACAATCCATACATTTTTGAAAAAAGTGGACATATCGATAATGTTGTAGAAAATATAGCATTGTATCATTTTAAGGATATAGTTTGGTTCCAGTGGCAAGGTCCAGGGAGAGGACCAGGTTTTTATGTCAATGTACCAATAACAGATTATATGTTCAACTTATATTAAAATAACTACTAATAAGAGTTCACAATCATACGTTTCAAAACATGTAATTAATCCAGGTGGTGGGCCAAACTTTTTTATAGAAGATTTCGACGTATTTGGTTTTGATAATGAACCAAAGCTTTTAAAATGTGGAATTTGCTTCAAAATAGAAAACACCGACTTCAACAGAATTTTTTTGCTCAATTTGTTTATTTCGGCTCTCTAGATACTGGAATCTGTTATAATATAAAAATTAATAGTATTCCTTTAAATTAAAAATTTAATATTCTTTTAATCTTTTACTATTAATAGAAAACAATGAGTGTACCTATAGAATCAACGAGTGTACTTTATCCAGATGTACGGTATATGACAGATAATGCGAACGATACTAAAACATTTCGTTTGCAAAAAATAGATAACATTCAAAAAGAATTACGAACCGAAATAAACCAACGCGAAGCCGCATATAAAAAATATAATAATCATCAACACTTGTAGTATCGTAGAAACGATAGCAGAATTAGGCTGTATGGGAGCAGGAGCCATTGGAATCGCAAGTATCGCTACCGTTATAGCAGCGCCAGTTGGGTTTGTTTTAGAAGGTTTAGCTTTAGGGTTAGGTGGTGCGGCGTTTGCTCTCAGATACGCGAAATATAAACTAAAAAAAGCTAAAAAACACGATGAAATTAGAGTTTTAGCATCATCTAAACTCAACACGATCGAAAACCACGTTTCAAAAGCCATCGAAGACGGTGTCATTACCCAAGATGAATTTTACTCATCTGCGAAGAACGAGATAAATTTTCTAAAATGAAAGAAAATATCCGTACAGCGGCTCTGCCTACAGCTCCTAAAAATGACAATGTCGATAAAAATCAAAATGTTAATTTAGATCAACCAAAAAAAGATCTTATAGAAAAACTTATGAATTTAAAATAAACTTTAGTGTAAATAAATCCAGATTTAACGAGGATACTCGAGCTACGCCAGCGACTCACGTCGCTCCTCCGCCGTATAATTATATTTTTTAATTTATAGCCATATAAACGAGCGCTAATCTAACCAACGCTTGTCTTTTTTACCAACTCCATCATCACTATATTATAATGTCGTCTAGCTTTCCCTTCAACGCGATATTTATTTTTAATATATTACCGCATCTCGTACATAAATTTATCGGTGTTTTTGTGCCATTTTTACATCTTCTACACGCAACGGGTATACTTTGACCGTGTCGAATGCGCCACAAATGAAGTGGACAAAATACATCACCACACACACTTAGTCTACAACACTTTTCTGTTTTGCCAACTAAAAGCCATTCGCAGGGAACCATCGCTCTCGTCGTCATCTTTACTATTAATCTAGATAATATCGAATCGTTATTTCAATTTTTTAGCGACTAAAAACGATATCTTTTTTGGTGATGTATTTTTGAGAGTTTAAATTTAGCTTTCTTCGTTTTCAAAATGCTTTCGTCTTTAATATAAGCAGAAATTTTTCCCAAATTACCTACCGACGTAGCAATTTTTAATGGAAAGTTTTCAACATGAGGAGCGTAAAATTGTATTTGTTTGTCCAAAGATGAAATTTTTAATAAAATGCTAAATAAAGTCACCGCAAACGTAGCAGAATAAGTAGGTTTTTTTCCAGGTGGTAAAATACCTAATTCTAAAGCTACGGTATAAAGACTATCGTTATCGCTATAAAAACTAATGTAATCTAAATTGTACATGTTTATGTCAATTTTCGTGCCGACTTGCGACATTTTTTTAAGTTTTAAAAAATCGCTACTTTCAACTATATAAGGATATTTATAAATACCAGCTTGATCGTCGTCTGGTAAACCAATTGAATTTGTGCTAACTAACGTATTAATGCTCACGCTGTCAATTTCCCGTTTTTTTTCACCACACATTTCGACTGTGCAAGTTTCGATATAAATTCGTTCGTTTTTTACGTAAATAATTATTGGAACTTTTCGTTTAACGTTACGAGTCATTCTTTGTAAATGTTTTAAATTAACCATAAATTCAATTGGGTTTTGACATTTAAATTCAAAAAAGTTTTCTCGATTTAATACTATATTAATTAATATTCTTCCAGTTCGATCCATCGCGCGATAATAAAATCCGTTTTCGTCTACATTAAAATTAGCCTTTGTCTGAATGCCTGCTAAAATGTCGATTAAAATTTTAAATGTATAGCCCATTTTTATTCTCAAATAAAAATCATAGCCCTTGTCTTCTTGATTCTTTTTCGCAGCTACAGCTTCATCGTAATCTTTAAATTTTATATCGTCAATCAAGACGGGACTTTTTAATATTTTTCTTTCTCCTCGTTCGAAACGAGTTTCATCGTAATCTTTAAATTTTATATCATCAATCAAGACGGGTCGTCTAGGCATATTTTTTAAACTGGTGTCATCATTTCATATCTTCTTACATTCTCCATACTCTCTTTACTATTCATCTAGATAATATCGAATCGTTATTTCAATTTTTTAGCGACTAAAAACGATATCTTTTTTCGATAGTGGATTTTACACATCTTTTTTAGGACTTGCTAAAAATCTTACCTATACCTATACGCTCCGCCGCGCAAGCGCCAACCTACCTACCACCTTTCATGACGTCATCAAAAAATGATGACGTCATCAACCACCCTCTTTTTTACAAATATCATCAAGCACACCCACGTATGAACTGTTCAAATAGCTAATGTGTGTCAATAACATTTTCTCGCGCGCTGCAAACGTATACGTGTATGCACGTGTATTATAACGGTTTGGCGACAACATTTTCTGAATCATTTACGTTAGGGTCAACGGACAATTTTCCGTAAAACTGTCTTGAAAGGTAAATCAACAGTATTTATTCAGAATAAGGGAAAAAATCAGAGGGTCAACGGTAAAATATTACAGAATCTTCTGTTCGTTGACACTGTTTTTGTTGCAATTCAGGGGTGGCATTTCATTATGAGTTTCTGTGAAAAAATTACATTAAAATTTTCAGTTTTACAAAATATTTTGAAAAAGGTTTGAGTTGTGTTTTTCGTTGTGATTATTAATGGTTAATTAAATTATGATGAAAGGTATGAAAATTTAAATATTAAACCGTTTCGCAATTTTTTTTTTTTTTTTTGGCCTGTCACATTAATGGTATGGCCTACAATGCGCGTCAAGCCCCAGATCACATGAGGTCTTCCGAGTCTGCGCCTGGCCGATCCGAGCAGCCGTCATATTTTCCCGATGCTGAACTTGGTTGGTACCGGTAGCTAGCGTGCAAGCCTCGAAGCGTTACGTCAGATCTTCAGCACAACGCGTTAACGTATCCAATGTCTATATAGAGTATAGACAGGGGACCAGTCTAACGCGCGTGGTGAACATCGTGGTTCATAAATACGCGTATTAAGACGACGGGTACATTTACTGTGTGTAAGCACGTATGCACTGTTCAAATAGCTAGTGTGCGTCAATAACATTCTCTCACGCGCTGCAATCGTATAATTGCACGAACGTGTATTATTAGCTTGGCGACAACCTCAGTGACAGATGTACATCAAAAATCCCAAAATATCGGCAAGGGTCAACGGACAGATTTCCGTAATAGACCTTATGCATATGATGTCACAAACTGAACAACGCCCTCTATCAGAGGCTAGAGAAGGTCAGTCATTGGTTCATGTATGCGCGCTGTGCGTATGCGCGCTGTGCGTATACGCACGCACAGCGCGCATACATGAACCAACCTTCCGTTTGCGACGTCATATGCAAGGTCTATACTCGCTTGAAAGGTAAATCAACATTGTTTATTCAGATTGAAGAAACAAGTCAGAGGGTCAACGGTAAAATTTTTACAAAATCTTATGTTCGTTGACACTGTTTTTCTTGCAATTTAGGGGTGTCATTTTATTATGAGGTTCTGTAGAAAAAATTACACATTAAAATTTTCAGTTTTATAAAATATTTTGAAAAATATGATAGCTGGGTTTTTCATTGTGATTATTCATTGTTAATTAATAAACCGTTTCACTTTTTTGTGTTGTTTGTGTTTTCCCCCTATCACATTAATGGTATGGCATAGGATGCGCGTCAAGCCTCAGATCACGTGAGTCCCCCGATCGAAGCGAAACAGCTTAGTTTATTCTGTCAGTGCGCAACTTCTGAAAAATGCTTCCGTTTAATTGCAATCATGCACGGCACGCGCGCACAATATTGTTATTTGCATGTATAATGAGCTGTGAGGATCAATTTTATAAATTATGTCACAGCTGAACCTTTGTTTTAAAACAATATTTAATTGAGTTAATATATTAAACCCAACTAGTGTATTGTTTGATCCCAATTATTGAAAAGGGGAATTCCATTTTATTTCGAGAAATTTTATGATAAAAACATTAACGTTTATTTACGGAAATTTCTGTTTTAGAAAAAAGTCAGCTTTTAACATGTTATTGAATTACTACAGTAGATTTGAATATGTAAACGTATGTGGCTGGCGTCCGGGAAGCAAGCCTTCTTCTTTACGTGACGTTACACATAGAGACGGTGCAGTGCAAATGGCCCCTTTTAGGGGCGTGTTAATCGGCGCCGACATCCTCTTCGGAAAAGCTTCAAATTATAAGTAGCTCGCTAAAAATCAATAAGCTATTTATGTGTTATCATTAAAAATACCATAATTGTTTTAGTAATTATTTTAGTATCTCCATGGCTCGCTAAAAATTTATAAGCTATTTATTTGTTATCATTAAAAATACCATAATTATTTTAGTATCTCCATGGCATTTACGTCTCTATTTCTGTGGTCCTTTAAAGGGACAGTATCGTCACGATTAACGTAGAGCAGACTTTTGACAGTGTATGAAATCGGTGACCTAGTTTTAGGTGAACTTAATGACTGACTGAATATACCAGGGGCACGTTTTCGAGACCCCAACCAGAAACATGTTTGGGCTTTGGTCTTTGGTTAGATCAGAGCAGACTTTCAAGGGCATGGAATCGATGTCCTAGTTTAAGATGAACACAAATTAGTGGCACATTTATGCAGCAGCAACGGTAATATGACCTTATCATATGGTAAATTATTTTCAGTCACTGAGTTAATCTAAAACAAACACTCCGATTCCATGCCCTGTTGATCGTGACGATATTGCCACTGTTTGAAAATGCGCTTTCGTACACTATTGAGCAGACTTGTAGGACTCATGACTCGGACTTGGACTCGAGTCCAACTCGAGTCACATTTTTGGTGACTTTGACTCAGACTCGAGTCATGATTAACAATGACTCGGACACGCGGACTCGGACTTGACCCTTCGGACTCGGACTTGGGACTCGGACTCGATGTTTGTGACTCGGACTCGACGGCAAAATGCCCAATATTCACTATTTGCAAAATAGTTTTTTAAACAATGCGAAAAGTTTTATAAAATTGATAACGTGCATCCTATGTCGTTGTAGTAATGCGATCGGAATCGCTTACGCAGCGGCCGCATGAAAACAAAGTACGTCTTCCAGAAATTGATTACAAATCATGTGCCAAAGCTTCAGCGTAACTTGCATAATGCATCATGGAGAAATATGGATGGAGTACATTTGAATGACACCTCTTGTAAACAGCTCTCGCAATGCAAGGCGTGGCGGGCCTGCCACTCCTTCGGTGAAAAGCAGCTCATTCCGCCACGCTAGAAATATTGTCCACGCCACCCTAAATCAATGTACATGTATTTTTTTCAAACGAATTTTCTCATTTTTTAGCTTGAATAATAATTTGTGTATTGCTACGTCGGTGGCTAGTGCCGCTCAAATGCCGCTCAAAATCACCACAGACGAGCATAGTTTAAAAGGATACGGGTCCACAAACATCTGTTGCTGCTAAATACAGCAGATGAGAATCCATAACAAATAATAATAATAATTTCAATGGTGCTCATTGTCAGTATTTGTCAGTATTTGTCAGTATCAATATACAGCGTATAGGTACAGACAGCATGTCAGCTAGTCGTTTGTTAACGTGTTTCTTTATACTCCATTTAAACACTATGTCAACATTATCAGCCAGGATGCAAAATATTTTCGGCACGCAAGAACTGCTTATTGTACACTCACGGTAACCCATTAATAAAAGATCTCTTCAAAAACAATATGACGTTTTGTGTAAAATACCATCTGGACCTTGCTCTGTGAACCAATAAAAGGTAATGCAAATTGCTTTTCAGAAAGAAAAGAAAACGTTGTGACATTCATGCACCAGCCTTTCCAACATTTAAATATGTCAGTTGCCTGATATAAACATACAAATATAAAGGCATTTCCAATTGATTATTTTGGAGTGATCATTCACACTAACACCAGTGACTCAACATGTAGGTTATTAATATATAAAAAATAATTATGATAGTGCTATGGCGATCAGACTTAAGGTTCTTTAAACTTGACAACATCGAAATTAATCATGATCTCCATTCGGCAATAGTTCCATTCAAACAATGGATCAACATTGTTAAGAGAGGTGACGGATGGCTTCTGAGACTAATTGCTGACCCCATCAACTCCTAAATTAATCATGGTGAGATGTAATTAATGTGAACACGTTAATAAGTAATTTGACTTATTCATAAGTGAACGTTATAACGATTTTTTAGCACAAAAAGTCACTCGTAATCAACGTGTGAGGAATTATTGCTATAAAGATTGAAGTTAGTTTGTTTGTATTGTTCTACTCCTCTTATTAAGGTTTTTCTTACGAAATGTGTTACCTGTGACCGAACTGTACTAATTACGCGCTAATTCATTTAAATGTTCACATTCTCACATTTTGTTTTACTAATAAAATATCATACGTCTTTAAATTAGCAATTCTGAGACAAAACCTTTAATTCATACTTTATAACACTTTATTATAATATTTTAATGGTTACAGCTACAATCAATGGTAATCAATGGTTACAATCACAATCATTCCATTCCTATCTTGGAATAAAAAGGTTACAATTGCAAACCTTCCATTCGTATTTTAGAATGGAAAGGTTACAATTGCAAACCTTCCATTCCTATCTTAGAATGGAAAGGTTACAATTGCAAACCTTCCATTCCTATCTTGTTATGAAAAGGTTACAATTGTAAACCTTCCATTCCTATCTTGGAATGGAAAGGTTACAATTGCAAACCTTCCATTCCTATCTTGGAATGAAAAAGTTACAATTGCAAACCTTCCATTCCTATCTTGGAATGAAAAGGTTACAATTGCAAACCGTCCATTCCTATCTTGGAATGGAAAGGTTACAATTGCAAACCGTCCATTCCTATCTTGGAATGAAAAGGTTACAATTGCAAACCTTCCATTCCTATCTTGGAATGAAAAGGTTACAATTGCAAACCGTCCATTCCTATCTTGGAATAGAAAGGTTACAATTGCAAACCTTCCATTCCTATCTTGGAATGGAAAGGTTACAATTGCAAACCTTCCATTCCTATCTTGGAATGGAAAGGTTACAATTGCAAACCTTCCATTCCTATCTTAGAATGGAAAGGTTACATTTGCAAACCTTCCATTCCTATCTTAGAATGGAAAGGTTACAATTGCAAACCTTCCATTCCAATCTTAGAATGAAAATGTTACAATTGCAAACCTTCCATTCCTATCTTGGAATGGAAAGGTTACAATTGCAAACCTTCCATTCCCATCTTAGAATGGAAAGGTTACAATTGCAAACCTTCCATTCCCATCTTAGAATGGAAAGGTTACAATTGTAAACCTTCCATTCCAATCTTAGAATGAAAATCTTACAATTGTAAACCTTCCATTCCTATCTTAGAATGGAAAGGTTACAATTGTAAACCTTCCATTCCTGTCTGAGAATAAAAATGTTACAATTGTAAACCTTCCATTCCTATCTGGGAATAAAAATGTTACAATTGTAAACCTTCCATTCCTATCTGGGAATGAAAAAGTTTACAATTTCAAACCTTTTATTCCTATCTTGGAATGGAAAGGTTACAATTGCAAACCTTCCATTGCTATCTTAGAATGGAAAGGTTACAATTGCAAACCTTCCATTCATATCTTAGAATGGAAAGGTTACAATTGCAAACCTTCCATTCCTATCTTGGAATGGAAAGGTTACAATTAATCTTTGGTTTAGTCAAATTGATGAGATACTTGTCCAGATGTCGAGTATTTTTTGTATTTTTTTCACTTAACTTTGAACCTTGACATTATGTATAAGGTTTTCTATTTTCTTTTGATTTTTCAAAGTGACTCGCGACTCGGAATCGGACTCGGACTCGGACTCGGACTCGACCTTCGTGACTCGAACTCAGACTCGGAGTCGAAGTTTGAGGACTCGACTTTGAAGTCTGCTATTTAGGCGACGGCACGATACGACGGCATGACGCGACGGCACGACGCGACGTAGCTATGGCGTTTTAGAACACCTCCATACTACAACCCTCAGAAAATGTTTGAATTTTAGGCATTATTGATTGTCTCTCCTGCAGCCGGGGAACGGGTGACATGTGTGTGCCCCCCCCCCATATTAGACCAAGGGGAATTATAATGACAAAGTCCTCCCCTCCCCAATAATTGTCGTCCCCTAAAAACAATTTGATTCAGAGCACATAGGCCTACATCATTACAATGAATTATTCTAATCTATTGTTATTTTGACTATTACATACACCTTTTCATGCCATAAAAATAGACAACCCTGGTAGGGTAAAACAAAACGTCACCGTTTTCACGAAGTGACGAATCAATCCACACAGCTGCAAATCCATGTTTTGAAGGGTTTTTTAACTGTTTTTTAAATCGCAATTTCAAAGAATTTTTAGCATTATCTATTTAAGATTTTTCTTCCTATTAAAGCTAATAACTTTATTTACAAAGAAATTTCGGTAACTTTAATGTAATTAATGGGGAAATACCAAACGCGTTCGTCACTTCGTGAAAACGCAAAATCAACAATTCCCGCATTGGCAATTTGCCAATTGCTATGTATTCCAATGTTTAAAGCGACGAATGGCGATTCGTCACTTCCTTCGTGAAAATGTGTATTATCAGTGGCGCACCCAAGGGGGGGGGCTTGGGGGCTTGAGCCCCCCCCCCAAGGGCCCGCTGATGTTTTGTTTTGTTTTTAAAGAAGGAGCCAGGAAAGAGAGCAAAATCTGAGCCCAAGTCTTGTCTACAGAGGAGTTCGGCAAGGAGTATAGGGCAGTGGTACAAGGGATGGGGACTCAGGAGACTCAAGCTCCCCTCCAAAAGTTTTCCATTTATTCCACTCTCTATTATATTTTACGGCGTTGCGTATGCATGTGCATGTAAGCTTGAAGGGCCACCAGTATATATAACAAGCATTTTTACACATTCTCCCCTGCCATGGTGCACCCTGATCAGGAGCAGCTTTTACTTAATTTTATTTTCATTTTCTGTTGTCCGTTTCTCTTGTTGAGGTCGTTGACTGTCGTTGAGGTTACTCGTAAAATTTTAACACGCCCGCATTATAATCAACTCCTTTCCAGTTTGTACACAATGGCCCAGGATTGGGTTTTAATTTACAAAGATTATGTGACACTCTTTAGCAAACACCGATTGGATAATATTGGGATTTGGTTTTGCCGCCAAATTCGTGTTTGAAAAAATTTAGCTCCGCCCGGAATGATCACAAACTTTACGTCCACACAATGAAAGTATTTAACTATAGAAATCTTGCAGACGAAACAAGCTCAAGTTCTTTACATCAAGAGGAGGAAATTATATGGAAGGTAAAACCCTACGAGTCCGAATCATGCCATAATGTCTTCTTTTTATGACTAGAAACCACCAGGAAACATTTAACATGTGCCGTAGGTTCACTGACGAGCACGACTAGGGACATGGCTGCAGCCGCGCCAGCGGTTATGGTTTGGGTCAGCCATGTCTCTCCCCCATATTGGATTTCAAATAAAAATATTTTGAGCCCCCCCCAATCAAATCCTGGGTGCGCCACTGGGTATTAATGAATATGTAGTACAATTAAATAAAATGGAATTTAGGTAAATTATTATGTTTCCATGGTAACTGTAGACCACATATAAATTGGCACTAAATTTTATGGTGATAAGACATGTAGTGTGTTAAGAGATGCAATAAAGTATTAGCGCAATTAGGTGCAATAAGGTAAGTGCGTTTGGTTTCGTTTAATGTACCTTATTGTAAATGTTCACTGATGTAAGGTGTATAACTACAGACTAACAAAACAGATAAAACTGAAAACGCGTATTTGTGGCATGGTCACTTGCGAAGTTGTGAATATGCATCTACCGCCATTTTTTAAATAGCCACCAAAATGGGTTTTCTCATTATATATTTGTTACAAAATATTTTTGGGGAAACATTTAAATAAATCCTATATGTTCACTCTTCTAACACCAAGGAAACATTTGATTCTATTTTTACACATACGAACCCCGACATTTCACTGATTAATTCA
>CM055820.1:18328047-18347712 GCA_029582265.1 Zoroaster sp. YZ-2022
TTTAAAGATTATCCCGCCCTAAAATAATTTCATTTGTATGTTATGTTTTAATCACAGGCCAATATGGGCTGTCTACCTGAGTTATGGCCCGTATTTATGACATGATATTTTACGGCAGGCTAAGTGCATGCATGGAGGCCAAGTTTAAAGGGTATCAAGAAGAAATTGTCTAAATGTAAAAGTCATGTGATTTCACTGAAAAGAGGAGAGAACCTATGCTTTAATAATTGGGGTATAAATAAATTGTCGGCCATTCCTTTAAAACTTTTAAAGTTATACCCGTCGCTAAAAATAATTTCATTTGTATTTGTGTTTTAATCACAACAATATGAGGCGTGTCTACCCTGAGTTATGGCCCGTATTTCTGACAGTATTTTATTACGGCGGGAGCTAAGTGTGTGCATGGAGGCCGTGTTAAGGTATGGAAAATTGTCTAAATGTAAAAAGTCATGTGATTTCCTGAAAAGACGACAACCTAAGCTTTAATTTGGGTATAAATTTGTCGGCCTCCTCCCTTAAAAACTTTTAAAGTTATACCTGTCGCTAAAAATAATTTCTATTTGTATTTGTGTGTTTAATCTACAACAAGTATAGGTTGTCTACCCTGAGTTATCGTGCCCGTATTTTGACAGGCTATTTACGGCGGACTAAGTGTGCACATGGAGGCCGTTTGCAGGTATGAAGAAATTGTCTAAAATGTAAAAAGTCATGTGATTTCCTGAAGAGAGAGAAACCTGTTTTAAGCTTTGGTGGGTATACATTTGTCGGCCCTCATAAAGACTTTAAAAAGTTATACCCCTGTCGCTAGAAAATAATTAGGTGTTCGGGCATGCGCCCGAACACCCATATTGTTATTGTTCGCTTTTTTTAGGTGTCTTTCGAGCCACAGCGCGAGCACGGTACCTATTGTTGTTCAGTTTTTTTTTTTTTTTTCTTCTCCTTCTTCTTCTTCTTTTCCGGATCGATTTGTCTACAAAAACACATACTTGCAAACTTCATATGAACTTGAAAACTTGGCACATACTTAGAACATAACACGTAGATGAAACATAATTTGTGACGTCATTATTGGGTCATCAGATATCGAATTTCGATCAATCGTTCTTTATTAGTTAAAACGTTTTGATTACGTTGCAATGAAAGATCTACACGGCTTTTCAACGCTAAAAAGTGCGCCCTCTGTTGGTGAATGTAATCAGCTCTGGTCGTGCTATTATGTATGCACGTAATTTGGTGAATGTAAATCAGCTCTGGTCGCTAATTATGTATGCACGTAAAATCATATCTCAACAACCACAACAGGTAAATTGACAGTTTTGCACCATTGTACAGATTGTTAATTGTCAAAAATATTTACACAAAGGTGACCCCAATTGACCTTACTTCCTGTCAAACCGAAGTCAAGTTTAATATTAAAAATCATATCTCACAACCACAAGAGGTAAATTGACATTTTGTATCATTGTATAGATTGTTAATTGTCAAAAAATATTTACAAAAGGTGACTAATTGACCTTACTTCCTGTCCAAACCGAAGTCAAAGTTTAATGTTTAAAAATCATATCTCCACAACCACAAGAGGTAAATTGACATTTTTGTATCATTGTATGGATTGTTAATTGTCAAAAATATTTACAAAGGTGACCCCAATTTGACCTTACTTCCTGTCCAAACCAAGTCAAAGTTTAATGTTTAAAAATCATATCTCCACAACCACAAGGGTAAATTGACATTTTTGTATCATTGTACAGATTGTTGGTGTCAAAAATATTTACACAAAGGTGACCAATTTGACCTTACTTCCTGTCCAAACCGGAAGTCAAGTTTAATGTTTAACAAAAATCATATCTCCACAACCACAAGAGGTAAATTGACATTTTTGTATCATTGTATAGATTGTTAATTGTCGAAAAATATTTACACAAAGGTGATCCCACTTGACCTTACTTCCTGTCCAAACCGGAAGTCAAAGTTTAATATTTAAAAATCATATCTCAACAACCACAAGAGGTAAATTCACAATTTGTGTACCATTGCACAGATCGTTAATTGTCAATAAATATTTACAAAAGGTGACCCCAATTTGACCTTACTTCCTGTCCAAACCTGAAGTCAAAGTTTAATATTAAAAATCATATCTCAACAACCACAAGAGGTAAATTGACATTTTTGTACCATTGTATAGACTGTTAATTGTCGAAAAATATCTACAAAGGTGACCCCAATTTGACCTTACTTCCTGTCCAAACCGGAAGTCAAAGTTTCATATTTAAAAAAATCATATCTCAACAACCAAAACAGGTAAATTCACAATTTTATACCATTGCAGACCGTTAATTGTCAAAAGATATTTACAAAAGATGACCAATTTGTTACTTCCTGTCCAAACCGGAAGTCAAGCATTTAATATTTAAAAATCATATCTCAACAACCACAAGAGGTAAATTCAGAATTTTGTACCATTGTACAGATCGCTAATTGTCAAAATATATTTACAAAAAGATGACTAATTTGACCTTACTTCCTGTCCAAACCGGAAGTCAAAGTTTAATATTTCAAAAATCATCTCAGCAACCACAAGAGGTAAATTAAATTTTTGCTCCATTGCAGATCGTTAATTGTCACAAAATATTTAAACAAAGTTGACCCCAATTTGACCTTACATCTCCGACACCTTGAGTTTGTCGAGACAAACTCTGAATCTAGTTTTTTTATTTTCTTCTCCTTCTTCTTCTTCTTTTCCGGATCGATTGTCTGCAAAAAACACATACTTGCAAACTTCACATGAACTTGAAACTTGGCACATACTTAGAACATAACACGTAGATGAAACATAATTTGTCACGTCATTATTAGGTCATCAGATATCGAATTTCGATCAATCATACTTTATTAGTTAAAACGTTTTGATTACGTTGCAAATGAAAGACTACGCGGCTTTTTCAACGCTAAAAAAGTGCGCCCTCTGTTGGTGAATGTAAATCAGCTCTGGTCGTGCTCATTATGTATGCATGTTTAAGGAATTGAGCGTACGCTAATATAGATTGTCGCTCTCTATCGGCAAAAACGATTGTCTACAAAAACACATACTTGCAAACTTCACATGAACTTGAAACTTGGCATACTTACTTAAAACTTAACACGTAGAAGAAACATAATTTGTGACGTCATGATTAGGTCATCAGATATCGAATTACAATAAATCAAAGTTTAATATTTAAAAAAATCATATCTCAACAACCACAAAAGGTAAATTCACAATTTTTGTACCATTGTATAGATTGTTAATTGTGGAAAATATTTACACAAGGTGACCCCAATTTGACCTTACTTCCTGTCCAAACCGGAAGTCAAAGTTTAATATTTAACAAAAATCATATCTCAACAACCACAAGAGATAAATTCACAATTCTTTCACCATTGTACAGATCGTTAATTGTCAAAAATATTTTCAAAAGTGACCCCAATTTGACCTTTACTTCCTGTCCAAACCGGAAGTCAAAGTTTAATATTTAACAAAATCATATCTCAACAACCACAAGAGATAAATTCACAATTCTTTCACATTGTACAGATCGTTAATTGTCAAAAATATTTTCAAAAAGGTGACTAATTTGACCTTTACTTCCTGTCCAAACCGGAAGTCAAAGTTTAATATTTAAAAATCATATCTCAACAACTACAAGAGGTAAATTGACATTTTTTGTATCATTGTATAGATTGTTAATTGTCGAAAAATATTTACACAAAGGTGATCCCATTTGACCTTACTTCCTGTCCAAACCGGAAGTCAAAGTTAATATTTAAAAAATCATATCTCAACAACTACAGGGTAAATTGACATTTTTGTACCATTGTACATATTGTTAATTGTCAAAAGTATTTACAAAGGTGACCCCAATTTGACCTTACTTCCTGTCCAAACCGGAAGTCAAAGTTTAATATTAAAATAATTTCTAAATTCAGTATTGTATTGTATTCAAATAAACTTCTCGCGAGAACTTCAACAGACGTTAACATTTGACTTCTCCAACACTTCGAATTTATGACGTAACCATTTTAACTTCAACCGAACACCTTGTTTTTGTTATGACAAAAACTTATATCTAGTTTCATTCGTATTTGTGTTTTAATCACAACAATATAGGCTGTCTACCCTGAGTTATATTTATTTTGACAGTATTTACACGGAGGGCTAGTGTGCATGGAGGCCGTTTAAAGGTATGAAGAAATTGTCTGAATATAAAAGTCAGTGTGATTTCCTGAAAGAGGAGAACCTAAGCTTTAATTTGGATATAAATTTGTCGGCCTCCCTTAAAACTTTTAAAGTTATACCTGTCGCTAGAAATAATTTCATTCGTATTTGTGTTTTAATCCTACAACAATATAGGCTGTCACCCTGAGTTATGTTGTTTGACAGTATTTTACATGAACTAAGTGTGCATGGAGGCCGTTTAAGGTATATGAAGAAATTGTCTTAATCTAAAAAGTCATGTGATTTCCTGAAAGAGGAGAACCTAAGCTTTAATTTGGATATAAATTTGTCGGCCTCTTCAAAAACTTTAAAGTTATACCCGTCAACTAGAAATAATTTCATTTATTTTGTGTTTTAATCTACAATAATATAGGCTGTCTACACTGAGTTATGGCCCTTATTTTGACAGTATTTTACGGCGGGCTGAGTGTGCATGGAGGCCGTTTGAGTGAAGAAATGTCGTCTTAACAGTCATGTGATTTCCTGAAGAGGAGCACCTGACTTTAATTTGGGTATACATTTGTCGGCCTCCTTAAAAACACCAAAGTTATGCCGTCGCTAAAAATAATTTCATTTGTATTTGTGTTTTAATCACAACAATATAGGCTGTCTACCTGAGTTATCGCCCGTATTTTGACAGTATTTTACGGAGGGCTAAGGAGTGTGCATGGAGGCCGTTTTCAGGTATGAAGAAATTGTCTAATCTTAGAAGTCATGTGATTTCCTGAAAGAGGAGAACCTAAGCTTTAATTTGGATATAAATTTGTCGGCCTCCTTCCATTTGGGTTATACCTGTCGTCGCTAAAAATAATTTCATTTGTATTTGTGTTTATTAATATATAGGCTGTCTACCCTGAGTTATGGCCCGTATCGTGACAGTATTTACAGCCATTGTGTGCATGGAGGCCGTTTAAGGTATGAAAAATTGTCTAAATGTAAAAGTCATGTGATTTCCTGAAAGAGGAGAACCTAAGCTTTAATTTGGGTATAACTTTGTCGGCCTCCTTTAAAAACTTTTAAAAGTTATACCCGTCATAAAATAATTTAATTTGTATTTGTGTTTTTATCAAAACAATAGGCTGTCTACCTGAGTTATCGCCCGTATTTTGACAGTATTTTACGGCGACAAAGTGTACTGGAGGCCGATTTGGTGTAATTGTCTAAATGTAAAAGTCATGTGATTTCCTGAAAGAGGAGAACCTAAGCTTTAATTTGGGTATACATTTGTCGGCCTCCCTTAAAGACTTTAAAAGTTATACCCGTCGCTATAAATAATTTCATTCGTATTTGTGTTTTAATCACAACAATATAGGCTGTCTACCCTGAGTTATGGCCCGTATTTTGACAGTATTTTACGGAGGGCTAAGTGTGCATGGAGGACGTTTAAGTTATGAAGAAATTGTCTTAATCTAAAAGTCATGTGATTTCCTGAAAGAGGAGAACCTAAGCTTTAATTTGGATATAAATTTGTCGGCCTCTCTTAAAAACTTTTAAAGTTATACCCGTCGCTAGAAATAATTTCATTCGTATTTGTGTTTTAATCACAACAATATAGGCTGTCTACCCTGAGTTATGGCCCGTATTTTGACAGTATTTTACGGAGGGCTAGAAGGGTGTGCATGGAGGCCGTTTCAGGTATGAAAATTGTCTATTTGTAAAAGTCATGTGATTTCCTGAAAGAGGAGAACCTTAGATTTAATTTGGATGTAATTTTGTCTGCCTCCCTTAAAACTTTTAAAGTTATACCCGTCGCTAGAAATATTTCATTCATTTAATCACAACAATTATATCTGCCCTGAGTTATATGTATTTTGACAGTATTTTACGGCGGGCTGAGGTATTGCATAGAGGCCGTTTAGTGCTGAAGAAATTGTCTAATGTAAAAGTCATGTGATTTCCTGAAAGAGGAGAACCCTAAGCTTTAATTTGGAGTATAAATTGTCGGCCTCATAAAGACTTTAAAGTTATACCCGTCGCTAAGAAATAATTTCATTCGTATTTGTGTTTTAATCACAACAATATAGGCTGTCACCCTGAGTTATGGCCGTATTTTGACAGTATATTTACGGAGGGCTAAGTGTGCATGGAGGCCGTTTCAGGTATGAAGAAATTGTCTAAATGTAAAAGTCATGTGATTTCCTGAAAGAGGAGAACCTAAGCTTTAATTTGGATATAAATTTGTCGGCCTCCTTTAAAAACTTTTAAAGTTATACCCGTCGCTAGAAATAATTTCATTCTGTTGTATTTTAATTACAACAATATAGGCTGTCTACCATGAGTTATGGCCCGTATTTCGACAGTATTTTACGGAGGGATAAGTGTGCATGGAGGCCGTTTAAGGTATGAAGAAATTGTCTTAATCTAAAAGTCATGTGATTTCCTGAAAGAGGAGAACCTAAGCTTTAATTTGGATATAAATTTGTCGGCCTCCTTTAAAACTTTTAAAAGTTATACCGTCGCTAGCAATAATTTCATTCGTTTGTGTTTTAATCACAACAATATAGGCTGTCTACCCTGAGTTATGGCTCGTATTTTGACAGTATTTTACGGAGGGATAAGTGTGCATGGAGGCCGTTTAAGGTATGAAGAAATTGTCTGAATATAAAAGAAAGTCATGTGATTACCTGAAAGAGGAGAACCTAAGCTTAAATTTGGATATAAATTTGTCAGCCTCTCTTAAAAACTTTTAAAGTTATATCCGTCGCTAAAAATAATTTCATTTGTATTTGTGTTTTAATCACAACAATATAGGCTGTCTACCCTGAGTTATCGCCCGTATTTTGACAGTATTTTACGGCGGGCTAAGTGTGCATGGAGGCCGTTTCAGGTATGAAGAAATTGTCTAAATGTAGAAGTCATGTGATTTCCTGAAAGAGGAGAACCTAAGCTTTAATTTGGATATAAATGTGTCGGCCTCCTTTAAAAACTTTTAAGGTTATACCCGTCGCTAAAAATAATTTCATTTGTATTTGTGTTTTAATCACAACAATATAGGCTGTCTACCCTGAGTTATGGCCCGTATTTTGACAGTATTTTACGGAGGCCTAAGTGTGCATGGAGGCCGTTTCAGGTATGAAGAAATTGTCTAAATGTAAAATTAATGTGATTTCCTGAAAGAGGAGAACCTAAGCTTTAATTTGGATATAAATTTGTCGGCCTCCCTTAAAAACTTTTAAAGTTATACCCGTCGCTACAAATAATTTCATTCGTATTTGTATTTTAATTACAACAATATAGGCTGTCTACCCTGAGTTATGGCCCGTATTTTGACAGTATTTTACGGCGGGCTAAGTGTGCATGGAGGCCGTTTAAGGTATGAAGAAATTGTCTTAATCTAAAAGTCATGTGATTTCCTGAAAGAGGAGAACCTAAGCTTTAATTTGGATATAAATTTGTCGGCCTCCTTTAAAAACTTTTAAAGTTATACCCGTAGCGAGAAAAAATTTCATTTGTATTTGTGTTTTAATCACAACAATATAGGCTGTCTACACTGAGTTATGGCCCTTATTTTGACAGTATTTTACGGCGGGCTAAGTGTGCATGGAGGCCGTTTAAGGTATGAAGAAATTGTCTAAATGTAACAGTCATGTGATTTCCTGAAAGAGGAGCACCTAAGCTTTAATTTGGGTATACATTTGTCGGCCTCCTTTAAAAACTTTTAAAGTTATAACCTTCGCTATAAATAATTTCATTTGTATTTTTGTTTTAATCACAACAATATAGGCTGTCTACCCTGAGTTATCGCCCGTATTTTGACAGTATTTTACGGAGGCTGATAAGTGTGCATGGGCCGTTTCAGGTATGAAGAAATGTCTAAATGTAGAAGTCATGTGATTTCCTGAAAGGAGAACCTAAGCTTTAATTTGGATATAAATTTGTCAGCCTCCTTTAAAACTTTTAAGGTTATACCCGTCGCTAAAAATAATTTCATTTTTATTGTGTTTTAATCACAACAATATAGGCTGTCTACCCTGAGTTATGGCCCGTATTTTTTGACAGTATTTACGGCGGGCTAAGTGTGCACATGGAGGCCGTTTAAGGTATGAAGAAATTGTCTAAATGTAAAAAGTCATGTGATTTCCTGAAGAGGAGAACCTAAGCTTTAATTTGGGTATAAATTTGTCGGCCTCCTTTAAAACTTTTAAAGTTATACCCGTCAGCTCAGAAATAATTTCATTTGTATTTGTGTTTAATCACAACAATATAGGCTGTCTACCCTGAGTTATCGCCCGTATTTTGACAGTATTTTACGGGCGGGCTAAGTGTGCATATGGAGGCCGTTTAAGGTATGAAGAAATTGTCTAAATGTAAAGTCATGTGATTTCCTGAAAGAGGAGAACCTAAGCTTTAATTTGGGTATACATTTGTCGGCCTCCTTAAAGACTTTAAAGTTATACCTGTCGCTATAAATAATTTCATTCGTATTTGTGTTTTAATCACAACAATATAGGCTGTCTACCCTGAGTTATGGCCCGTATTTTGACAGTATTTTACGGAGGGCTAAGTGTGCATGGAGGACGTTTAAGGTATGAAGAAATTGTATAAATTAAAAAGTCGTGTGATTTACTGAAGAGAACCTAAACTTTAATTTGGATATAAATTTGTCGGCCTCTCTTAAAACTTTTAAAAGTTATACCCGTCATAGAAATAATTTCATTCGTATTTGTGTTTTAATCACAGCAATATAGGCTGTCTACCCTGAGTTATGGTAATATTTTGACGACAGTATTTTTACGGAGGGCTAAGTGTGCATGGAGGCCGTTTCAGGTATGAAGAAATTGTCTAAATGTAAAAGTTCATGTGATTTCCTGAAAAGAGAGAACCTAAGCTTTAATTTGGATATAAATTTGTCGGCCTCCTTTAAAAACTTTTAAGAAGTTATAGCCGTCGCTAGAAATAATTTCATTCGTATTTGTGTTTTAATCACAACAATATAGGCTGTCTACCCTGAGTTATCGCCCGTATTTTGACAGTATTTTTACGGCGGGCTAAGTGTATGCATGGAGGCCGTTTACAGGTACTCGAAATTGTCTAAATGTAAAAGTCATGTGTGATTTTCCTGAAGAGGAGAACCTAAGCTTTAATTTTGGGTATAAATTTGTCCATTTCCTTAAAGACTTTAAAAGTTATACCCGTCCGTCAAGAAAATATAATTTCATTCATATTTTAGTGTTTTAATCACAACAATATAGGCTGTCTACCCTGGGGCCGTATGGCCGTATTTGACGAGAGGTATTTTACGGAGGAGCTAAAGGTGTGCCCTTATGGAGGCCCGTTTCAGGTATGAAGAAATTGTCCTAAATGTAAAAGTCATGTGATTTCCTATGAAGAGGAGAACCTAAGCTTTAATTTTGGATATAAATTTGTCGTACTCCCTTAAAAACTTTTAAAGTTACTCACCCGTCGCTAGAAATAATTTCATTCGTATTTGTTGTGTATTTTAATTCACAACAATATAGGCTGCCTACCATGAGTTATGGCCCGTATTTCGACAGTATTTTGCCGGTCTAGGATAGAAAGTGTGCATGGAAGGGCCGTTTAAGGGTATGAAGAAATTCTCTTAATATGTGTAAAGTCATGTGATTTCCTGAAAGAGGAGAACCTAAGCTTTAATTTGGATATAAATTTGTCCGCCTCTCTTAAAACTTTTTTAAGATTATAGCCGTCGCTAGAAATAATTTCATTCGTATTTGTGTTTTTAATCATCAACAAATATAGGCTGTCTACCACAGATTGTAAGCTGGCTCGTATTTTGACAGTATTTTACGGAGGAGCTAAGTGTTTGCATGGAGGCCGTTTAAAGTTATCGAAGAAATTGTCTTAATCTAAAAGTCATAGTGATTTCCTGAAAAGAGGAGAACCCTAAGCTTTAATTTTGGATATAAATTTGTCGGCCTCCTTTAAAACTTTTAAAGTTATACCCGTCATAGAAATAATTTCATTTGTATGTTTGTGTTTTAATCACAACAATATATAGGCTGTCTACCCTGAGTTATAGCGCCCGTATTTTGACGAGAAGTATTTTACGGCGGGCTAAGTGTGCATGGAGGCCGTTTAAGGTATGAAGAAATTGTCTTGAATGTAAAAAGTCATGATTTCCTGAGAAAAGAGGAGAACCTAAGCTTTAATTTGGATATATAAATTTGTCCGGCCTCCCTTAAAAACTTTTAAAGTTATACCCGTCATAAGTAATTTCATTCATGTATTTGTGTTTTAATCACAACAATTATGAGCTGTCTGCCCTGAGTTATGGCCGTATTTTGACAGTATTTTACGGAGGGCTAAGTGTGCATGGAGGAGCCGTTTAGAGTATCGAAGAAATTGTCCTAAATGTAAAAGTCATGTGATTTCCTGAAAGAGGAGAACCTAAGCTTTAATTTGGATATAAATTTGTCGGCCTCCTTAAGAAAACTTTTAAAGTTATACCGTCGTCTAGAAATAATTTCATTCGTATTTGTGTTTTAATCACAACAAATATGGGCTGTCTACCCTGAGTTATCTGGCCCGTATTTTGACAGTATTTTACAGCGGGCTAAGTGTGCATGGAGGCCGTTTCAGGTTATATGAAGAAAATTGTGTCTAAATGTAAAAGATCTGCTGATTTCCTGAAGGAGAAGCCTAAGCTTTAATTTGGATATACATTTGTCGGCCTCCTTTAAGACTTTAAAAGTTATACCCGTCGCACTACTTTAAATAATTTCATTCGTATTTTGTATGTTTTATCACAACAATATAGGCTGTCTACACCCTGAGTTATGGCCCGTATTTTGACAGTATTTTACGGAGGTCTAAGTGTGCATGGAGGCCGTTTCGGGTATGAAGAAATTGTCTTAAATGTAAAAAGGTCATGTGATTTCCTGAAGAGGAGAACCTAAGCTTTTAATTTGGATATAAATTTGTCAGCCTCTCTTTAAAAACTTTTAAAGTTATACCGTCGCTAGAAATAATTTCATTTCGTATTTGTGTTTTAATTACATGGCAATATAGGCTTGTCTACCATGAGTTATGGCTCGTATTTGACTGCATTTTACAGGAGGGATAAGTGTGCATGGAGGCCGTTTGAGGTATGAAGAAAGTTCTCTTAATAACGTAAAGTCATAGTGATTTCCTGAAAGGAGAACCTAAGCTTTAATTTGGATATAAATTTGGCTGTCAGCCTCTCTTAAAAACCTTTTAAAGTTATACCCGTCGCTAGAAATAATTTCATTCGTATTTGTGTTTAATCACAACAATATAGGCTGTCTACCCTGAGTTATAGCTCTCGTATTTTGACAGTATTTTACAGAGGCTAAGTGTGCATGGAGGCCGTTTAAGGTATGAAGAATTGTCTAAATATAAAAGTCATGTGATTTCTGAAAAGAGAGGAGAACCAAAGCTTTAATTTGGATATAAATTTGTCGGCCTCCCTTAAAAACTTTAAAGTTATACCGTCGCTATAGAAATAATTTTCATTCGTATTTGTGTTTTAATCACAACAATTATAAGCTGTCTACCCTGAGTTATGGGCCGTATTTTGACAGTGATATTTTACGAGCAGGGCTAAGAGGTGTGCCATAGAGGCCAGTTTCAGGTATGAAGAAATTGTCTTAAATGTAAAAGTCATGTGATTTCCTGAAGGGGAGAACCTAGAAAAGCTTTAATTTGGATATAAATTTGTCGGCCTCCCTTAAAAACTTTTAAAGTTATACCCGTCGCTAAAAATAATTTCATTCGTATTTGTGTTTTAATCTCAACCAATATAGGCTGTCTACCACTGAGTTAGTTATGGCCCGTATTTTGACAGTGTTTACGGAGGGAGCTAAGTGTGGAGGCCGTTGGGTATGAAAATTGTCTGAATATAAAAGTCATGTGATTTTCCGGCTTGAGCTAAGTGTGCATCAGAGCCGTTTAAGGGTATATGAAGAAGTGTCTAAATCTTAAAGTCCATGTAATTTCTGAAGAAACCTAACGAAACTTTAAGCGTTGTGGATATAATTTGTCGGCCTCATAAACTTTAAAGCACTTTTAAGTTATACCGTCATAGAATAATTTCATTTGTATTTGTGTTTTATTATCACAACAATGAGCTGTCTACTACCCTGAGTTATGGCCCGTATTTGACAGTATTTTACGGTGGGACTAAGAAGTGTGCATGGAGAGGCCGTTTAAGGTATGAAGAAATATGTCTAAATGTCTTAAAAGTGTGTGATTTCCTGAAAGAGGAGAACCTAAAGCTTTAATTTGGATATAAATTTGTCGGCCTCATAAAAACTTTTAAAGTTATACCCGTCGCTAGAAATAATTTCATTCGTATTTGTGTTTAATCACAACAATATGGGGCTGTCTACCCTGAGTTATGGCCCGTATTTTGACAGTATTTTACGGAGGATGCTAAGTGTGCATGAGGAGGCCGTTTCAAGGTATGAAGAAATTGTCTAAATGTAAAAGTCATGTGATTTCCTGAAAGGAGAACCTTAAGCTTTAATTTGGATATAAATTTGTCAGCCTCTCTTAAAACTTTTAAAGTTACTACCGTCGTCGCTAGTAATAGTTCATTCGTATTTGTGTTTTCTAATCCGCTCAATACTGGCTGTCCTACCACCCATGAGTTATGGCTCATTATTTTGACAGTATTTTACGGAGGCATTAAGTGTGCATGGAGGCCGTTTCGTATATGAAGAAATTGTCTAAATGTAAGTCATGTGATTTTCCTAAAGAGGAGAACCTAAGCTTTTAATTTGGATATATAAATTTGTCGGCCTCTCTTAAAAACTTTTAAAGTTTTAGCCGTCGCTAGAAATAATTTCATTCGTATTTGTGTTTTAATCACAACAATATAGGCTGTCTACCTGAGTTATGGCCCATATCATGACAGTATTTTACGGAGGAGCTATAAGTGTGCATGGAGGCCGTTTGGGTATGAAGATAATTGTCTAGTAATATAAAAATTGTGTGATTTCCTGAAAGGGGAGAACCTAAGCTTTAATTTGGTATATCTAAATTTGTCGGCCTCATTAAAAAGCTTTTAAAGTTATACCCGTCGCTAGAAATAATTTCATTCGTATTATTTGTGTTTAATCCCACAACAATTATAGGCTGTCTACCCTGAGTTATGGCTAAGCGTATTTTGTGTGACAGTATTTTGACGGAGGGACTAAAGTGTGCATGGATGGCCGTTTAAGGTATGAAAAAATTGTCTTAATATATAAAAGTCATGTGATTTCCCACGAAAAGGGAGAACCTAAGCTTTAATTTGGATATAAATTTGTCGGCCTCCCTTTAAAAACATTTTAAAAAGTTATACAGTCGCTAAAAATAATTTCATTTGCTTGTTGTGTTTAATCACAACAAATATAGGCTGTCTCTACCCTGAGTTATGGCCCGTATTTTGACAGTATTTTACAGGCGGGCTAATTGTGCATGGAGAGCCGTTTAAGGTATGAAAGAAATTGTCTAAATGTAAAAGTCATGTATTGATTTTACTGAAAGAGGAGAACCTAAAGCTTTAATTTGGGTATAAATTTGTCAACGGCCTCATTTAACAAACTTTTAAAAGTTATACCGTCGCTAAAAATAATTTTCATTGTATTTGTGTTTTAATCACAACAATATAGGCTGTCTACACTAGAGTTATGGCATACCCGTTTTGACAGTATTTTACGGAGGGCTGAAAGTGTGCATCAGGAGGCCGTTTAAGGTATGAAAAATTGTCTAAATGTAAAGGTCATGTGATTTCCTGAAAGGGAGGAGAACCACTAAGCTTTTAATTTTTAATTTGGATATAAATGAATTTGTCACATGCTCCTTTTAAAACGTTTAAAGTTATACCCGTCGCTAAAAATAATTTCATTTGTATTGTGTTTTAATCACAATCCTGTAATATGGGCTGTCTACCCTGAGTTATGGCCCGTATTTGTTGACAGTATTTTACGGAGGGCTCAGTGTGCATGGAGGCCGTTTCAGGTATGAAAGAAATTGTCTAAATGTTAAGTCATGTGATTTCCTGAAAGAGAAAGAGAGAACCTAAAACTTTAATTTGGATGCTATAAATTTGTCATGCCTCCCTTTAAAAAGCTTTTAAGTTATACCCGTCGCTAGAAATAATTTCCATTTGTATTTGTGTGTTTAATCACAACAATATGGGCTGTCTACCACTGAGTTATGGCCCACGTATTTTGACGAGTATGTTACGGAGGGATAAGTGTGCATGGAGGCCGTTTAGGTGATGAAGAAATTGTCTAAATGTAAAAGTCATGTGATTTCCTGAAAAGAGAGAGAACCCTAGCTTTAATTTGGATATATAACGTATTTGTCAGCTTCCTTCATAAACTTTTAAAGTTATACCCGTCCATAACAAATAATTTCATTTCGTATTTGTGTTTTAATCATAACAATATAGGCTGTCTACACTGGAGTTATGGCCCGGCATATTTTGACAGTATTTTACGGCGAATAGATCTAAGTGTGCATGGAGGCCGTTTAAGGTATGAAGAAATTGTCTTAATGTACAAAAGTCATGTGATTTCTGAAAGAGGAGAACCTAAGCTTTAATTTGGATATACGAATTTGTCGGCCTCAACTTTAAAACTTTTAAAGTTATACCCGTCGCTTAAAATAATTTCATTTATGTTGTGTTTTAATCACAACAATATGAGCTGTCTACCACTGAGTTATGGCCCGTATTTTGACAGTATTTTACATGACGGGCTAAGTGTGCGATGTAGGCCGTTTAAGGAATGTGAAGAAAGATTGTCTAAATGTAAAACAGTCATGTGATTTCCCTGAAAGAGGACAACCTAAGCTTTTAATTTAACAGGTTATAAATTTGTCGGCCTCCTTTAAAAACTTTTAAGTTATACCGTCGCTTCAGAAAATAATTTCATTTGTATTTGTGTTTAATCACAACAATATGAGGCATGTCTACCCTGAGTTATGACCCCGTATTTTGACAGTATTTTACGCCGGCTTAGAGTGTGTGCATGGAGGCCGTTTAAGGTATGAGAGAAATTGTCTTAATGTAAAAGTCATGTGATTTCCTGAAAAGGAGAACCTAAGCTTTAATTTGGATATAAATTTTTCAGCCTCCTTTAAAAACTTTTAAGTTATACCCGTCTCGCTAAAATAATTTCATTTGTATTTGTTTTAATCACATAATAGGCTGTCTTCATCTACCTGAGTTATATTACAATATTTTGACAGTATTTTACAGCAGGCTAAGTGTGCATGGAGGCCGTTTAAGGTATGAAGAAATTGTCTTAATGTAAAAGTCATCGATGATTTCCTGAAAAGGAGAACCTAAGCTTTAATTTGGATATAAATTTGTCAGCCTCTTTAAAAACTTTTAAGTTATACCCATTCGCTAGAAACCAATTTCATTTCATGTTGTGTTTAATCACAACAATATGGGCTGTCTACCCTGAGTTGTAACCCTTATGTTTAAATCCTTTACGGGAGGCTAAGTGTGCATGGGGAGCAATTTCAGGTATATGAAAGAAATTGTCTAAATGTAAAGTCATGTGATTTCCTGAGAGAGGGAGAACCTAAAAAGCTTTAAATTTGGATATAAATTTGTCGGCCTCCCTTAAAACTTTTAAAGTTATACCGTCGCTAAAAATAATTTCATTCGTATTTGTATTTTTAATTATTACAACAATATAGGCTGTCTACCATGAGTTATGGCCCATCTTTCGACAGTATTTACGGAGGATAAGTGTGCATGGAGGCCGTTTGAGTATGAAGAAATTCTCTTAATGTAAAAGTCATTGATTTCCTAAAGAGGAGAACCTAAGCTTTAATTTGGATATAAAGTTGTCAGCTCTCACAAAACTTTTAAAAGTTATACCCGTCGCTAGAATTAATTTTCATTCGTATTTGTGTTTTAATCACAACAATATAGGCTGTCTACCCTGAGTTGTAAACTCGTGTTTTGAGAGTATTTTACGGAGGGCTAAGTGTGCATGGAGGCCGTTTAAGGTATGAAGAAAGTGTCTGAATTTAAAAGTCATGTGATTTCCTGAAGGAGAACCTAAGCTTTAATTTTGGATATAAATTTGTCGGCTGTAAAAACTTTTAAAGTTATACCCGTCGCTGAAAATAATTTCATTATTATTTGTCATTTTAATCTAATTATGAGCTGTCTACCCTGAGTTAAATGGCCCGGGATTTTGACAGTATTTTACGAGAGGACTAAAGTGTGCATGGAGGCCGTTTAAGGAGTATGAAGAAATTGTCTAAAGTAAAAGTCATTTATTTCTGAAAGAGGAGAACCTAAGCTTTAATTTGGATATAAATTTGTCGGCCTCCTTTTAAAACTGTTAAAATTATATACGTCGCTAAAAAAATTTAATTTGTATTTGTGTTTTAATCACAACAATATAGGCTATCTACACTGAGTTATGGCCCGTATTTTGACAGTATTTTACAGCAAGTGCAGGGGCTAGTGTAAGGTATGAAGAAATTGTCTAAATGTAACAGTCATGTGATTTCCTGAAGAGGAGCACCTAAGCTTTAATTTGGGTATACATTTGTCAGCCTCATGCAAACTTTGAAAGTTCTACCGTCGCTAAAAATATTTCATTTGTATTTGTGTTTTCAATCACAGCAATATGGGCTGTCTACCCTGAGTTATCGCCCGTATTTTGACAGAATTTTAAGGAGAACTAAGTGTGCATGGAGGCCGTTTAAGGTATGAAGAAATTACAGCAATGCAAGTCATGTGATTTCCTGAAGAGGAGAACCTAAGCTTTAATTTAGATATAAATTTGTCGTCCTCCCTTAAAAACTTTTAAAGTTATACACGTCGCTAAAATAATTTCATTCATATTTGTATTTAATTACAATATATGGCTTGTCTACCATGATTTATGGCCCGTATTTCGACAGTATTTTACGGAGGGATAAGTGTGCATGGAGGCCGTTTAAGGTATGAAGGTATCTAAATGTGCAGGTCATGTGATTTTCCACAGAAGGAGAACCTATAAACTGTAATTTGAGTGCCAATTTGTCAAACTCCTTGAAACTTTTAAAATTATACCCGTCGCTAGAAATAATTTCATTCGTATTTGTGTTTTAATCCACAACAATATAGGCTGTCTACCCTGAGTTATGGCCCGTATTTCGACAGTATTTACGGAGGGATAAGTGTGCATAAGAATTGCGTTTAAGGTATGAAGAAATTATCTTAATGTAAAAGTCATGTGATTTCCTGAAGAGGAGAACCTGGCTTTAATTTAAGATATAAATTTATATTCTCCTTTAAAACTTTTAAGAAAGTTATACCTGTCGCTAGAAATAATTTCATTCATGTTTGTGTTTTAATCCACAACAATATGAGCTGTCTACCCTGAGTTATGGCTCGTATTTTGACAGTGCTACGGAGACTGAAAGTGTGCATGGAGGCCGTTTCAGGTATGGAAAAGAAATCTGTCTAAATGTAAAAGTCATGTCGACTTTCCTGAAGAGGAGAACCTAAGCTTTAATTTGGATATAAAGTTGTCGGCCTCCTTAAAAACTTTTAAAGTTTCATAACAAATCGCTAGAAATCATGACCATTCGTATGGTGTATTTAATTACAACAATATAGGCTGTCTACCATGAGTTATGGCCCAGCTTGTATCTCGTAAGTATTTTACGGAGGATAAGTGTGCATCGGAGGCCGTTTAAGGTATGAAAATTTTCTCTTAATGTAAAAGTCATGTAGTTTCCTAAAAAAGAGGAGAACCCAAAAGCTTTAATTTGGATATAAATTTGTCCAGCCTCTCTTAAAAACTGTTGAAATTATACCCATCGCTATGATTAATTTCATTCGTATGTTGTGTTTTCATCTCAACAATATAGGCTGTCTACCCTGAGTTATGGCTCGTATTTTGACAGTATTTTACGGAGGGCTAAGTGTGCATGGAGGCCGTTTAAGGTATGAAGAAATTGTCTGAATATAAAAGTCATGTGATTTTCCTGAAGAGAGGAGAACCTAAGCTTTAATTTGGATATAGATTTGTCGGCCTCCTTAAAAACTTTTAAAGTTATACCCGTCGCTAGAAATAATAATTTCATTCCCATGTTGTGTTTTAATCACAACAATTATAGGCTATCTACCCTAGGTTATGGCCCGTATTTTTGACAGTATTTTACGGAGGGACTGCGGTGTGCATGGAGGCCGTTTAAGGTATGAATAAATTGTCTGCGTCTTAAAAGTCATGTGATTTCCTGAAAGAGAGGAGAACCTAAGCTTTAATTTGGATATAAATTTGTCGGCCTCATAAAAACTTTTAAAGTTATACCCCGTCATACAAATAATTTCATTCGTATTTGTATTTTAATTACAACAATATAGGCTGTCTTCCTGAGTTATGGCCCGTATTTTGACAGTATTTTATGGCGGGCTAAGGTGTGCATGGAGCCGTTTAATTATGAAAAATTGTCTTAATCTAAAAGTCATTTGATTTCCTGAAAGGAGAACCCTAAGCTTTAATTTGGATATAAATTTGTCGGCCTCAGCAAAACTTTTAAAGTTACCACCCGTCGCTGAAATAATTTCATTTGTATTTGTGTTTAATCACAACAATATAGGCTGTCTACACTGAGTTATGGGCCCTTATTTTGACAGTATTTTACAGCAGGACTAAGTGTGCATGAGAGCCGTTTAAGGTATGAAAGGAAATTGTCTAAATGGAACAGTCATGTGATTTCCTGAAAAGAGGCACCTAAGCTTTAATTTGGGTATACATTTGTCGGGCCTCCTTTAAAAACTTTTAAAGTTATAACCGTCTATAAAAATACTTTCATTTTTCTTTTTTTTTTAATAACAACAATATGAGCTGTCTACCCTGAGTTATCGCCCGTATTTTGACAGTATTTTACGGAGGCTAAGTGTGCATGGAGGCCGTTTGGGTATGAAGAAATTGACTCTAAATGTAAAAGTCATGTGATTTCCTGAAGAGGAGAACCTAAGCTTTTAAATTTTAGATATAAATTTGTCAAATCCTCCCTTAAAACTTTTAAAGTTATACCCGTCCGCTAGAAATAATTTCATTCGTATTTTGTATTTTAATTACAACAATATAGGCTGTCTACCATGAGTTATGGCCCGTATTTCGACAGTATTTTACGGAGGGATAAGTGTGCATGGAAGCCGTTTAATGAATGAAGAAATACTCTTAATGTAAAGTCATGTGGTTTCCACGAAGAGGAGAACCTAAGCTTTAATTTGGATAGTTGTCAGCCTCTCTTAAAACTTTAAAGTTATAAACCGTCGCTAGAAAATAATTTCATTCGTATTTGTTTTTAATCACAACAATATGAGCTGTCTACCCTGAGTTATGGCTCGTATTTGACAGTATTTACGGAGAGCTAAGTGTGCATGGGCCGTTTCAGGTATGAAGAAATTGTCTTAAATGTAAAAGTCATGTGATTTCCTAAAGAGAAACCTAATT
>CM055820.1:18348212-18363429 GCA_029582265.1 Zoroaster sp. YZ-2022
AACGGAATTTTTCAATCTACACATCATCAGATAGGTCTTGAAAAACCGAGCAAAAGTTACACAAACATGACCCCAATTTGACCTTGTCTGAAGGCAATGTGAATGGGAATTTTTACATGGTTCCTATGTGTGAAATATTCTTTGAAATATATACATATCAAAACTATGATCAATGACGTCATTACTACGTCACTACGGAAAATTAAAACAGGTCGAAAAAATTATTTCTCTATCTCAAAAATTATATTCAGAATGTTGTCAAATTTAGAATATAACTACTACTACTCAGTCGACCCAAGTAGTCGCGGTGCCGCAGGCTTGAGTCGGGCTCGATGTCTGTCACGCCACACAACTCTGTCCTGCATGCAACTGATTAGCTCCTCCTTGTTCTCTACTTCTGCGTCCTCTATCAGGGTCTTGAGCATGTTCTTGGTGGGTCGTCCGGGGCCGCGCCTGCCGTGAGTGGGCTCCCACACAATGACCTTGTTGGCCGGTAGCTCTGGGTGTCGGAGGCAGTGCCAGGCGAGGCTCAGCCGCCGCGCCTTGACTTTCTCGCTAAGTAGGGGGATATTGCCGTCGAGCTCCACGTTGGTGATGTGATCCCTCCATGAGACATTCTGTGCCATCCGTAGCATCCTGGTGTAGCAATAGTCGAGAGACTTGGCCATTGCCTTGGTGAAGATCTAGGACTCAGACCCATACAGCAGGATGGTTTCGATTGCGGCATGAAAGAATATGAGTTTGAGACCCTTAGAGAGCTGAGATGTCAAGATCTTCTTCATATCATGGAGGGCTTTCCATGCGAGTGCTTTCCGGACATTGAGGTCTTTCTCTGTGCTCTGCATCCTGGAGCCAAGGTACTTGAAATCGTCCACCTTCTTGAGAGAGGCACCTCCATAGGTCTTAAGCGGGACATGGTCTCCGATGTTATACGCCATGTATTCCGTCTTCTTGGCGTTGAGATGGAGTCCAATCTTCTCGCACTCCGACTCGACTCTGCTGAGTAACTCCTGTGCCTCTGTGATCTGGGACATAAACAATCTAAATATATACAATCTAAATATAAACAATCTATTTCAATATGAAGACAACTGGAAGGTTCATCTTAATCACGTGACCAAAACTTAATATATGAGAATAAAAAAGCAGTTTACGATACAACTTTGAAGGTTGGTAAAACTTGTAGCTTTGCATGGTGAGGAGGATAAGTAAGACGAATTGTGGTGACACCATGTGAAATTCTCAATTGAGTAGTAATTAGTTCTGAAAAGAACTGGAGGTACAACTGGAGGTACAACTCAGTATGAGTTGTACCTCCAGTTCTTTTCAGAACTAATTACTACTCAATTGAGAATTTCACATGGTGTCACCGCAATTAGTCTAACTTAACTTTGAAGGTTAATAAAAAAGTTAGGCGATGCTGTTTCCTGCGCCAATAATTCAAACTAAAGAAGGCGCTATGCACATTTAGTGGTTGGAAAATTTGTCCAACTCGATAACAAATTACAACTTTTTACGAAAGCGTTAAAGGGACATAATATAGTTTTAAAAATGTAAATACTCGGCTGAAGTCATATTATCCCATAATTATGACTTAGCATAAGTCATAATTACTTAGTTTGATCGTGCTTTCGGCGCCCCAATATTCTTTCTGTTGCAGTCCAATATCAAGATAGAACTTAATGAGCTCATTTCTGTCCGACTGTATAGGCATAATGCAAACAAGTGAACGGCTTTCATTTATCTGTAAACATGGTGTCGTACGTGATCAGTTAAATTGATTGTAAGATAATAAGTCATAATTATGAAAACATAAATCATAATAATGACTTATTT
Source organism: Zoroaster sp. YZ-2022 (assembly GCA_029582265.1). Taxonomy (NCBI): domain Eukaryota; kingdom Metazoa; phylum Echinodermata; class Asteroidea; order Forcipulatida; family Zoroasteridae; genus Zoroaster; species Zoroaster sp. YZ-2022. The sequence continues at coordinate 18,350,049 of CM055820.1, forward strand.
CAGTCATAATTATCAAATAATAAGTCATAATTATGAGATATTTAATTCATAATTATGACTTATTTAAGTCATAATTATGAGATATTAAGTCATAATTATGATGTAAAAAGTCATAATTATGCTAAGTCATAATTACGACGTAATAAATAATAATTATTGGATATTAAGTCATAGTTATTATTTAATTATGACTTACTATGTCCCTTTAACGCTTCCGTAACTTTTAGGTACCAATTAACATTAATTTAAAGTTTAATATTTCGAAGATCAAAATTCTTCAACCACTCAATGTATTTTACAATGATACACATCGATCAGCAGAAAGCTTCCGAAAGAATACAAGAATGACGTGATGCTTATTTGCCCTTGTGTTCCGTAGCGGAAGGTGAAAACAAAAGTATTTCCATACCTTTCTGTAAGTTTGTTTGGAGACGGATTTATAAAGTATAGCGATTGGAATAAACTCTTACAAAAGCCATAACCAAAAAGTCCCCCATGAACAAAATCACAAATTTTAAACAATAGATAACAAATGACGCAAATATGATTATTTTTAAATTGTTCCTATTTAAAGTTAGTTGGATAAGATTCACCTTTACTAAAACAACCGAACACCTATTGTTTGTAATCAAACAAACACTAAATTACTAGTTTAACCTGTATTTTTTTTATAGTATACCGCCCGCAAGCGTTGTGTTTACCACTAGCGATTTATTTTTATTAGTGTACTTGGGGTGTTGGTGGTGGTGTAAACAATCATGACATTTGACCTCAATGTTCACTTGCTAAATTTCCCTAAATACGTATTATACATTTCCCAAATATTTGGAGCCAAATAGTTGTACGTCGACAACTCGCCAATCAGCCATCTTGAACTGCTGTGAGAGTGCGAAGTCCCGACGGCCGTTTCGTTTGTACGGTAAAATAAATAGAAAAGAGCCGTCGTACGAGAAAGGTCAGCCTCGTTCAATGATTGGGTATTTGTTTTATTATATTTTGGACACGTCCTGCTTAAGATGCGTTTTGTGAAACGATCTTGGGATTCATCCTAGGTAAGATCGATCTTACGGCTAGGACGACGAGGACGACGACGGCGACGGCGGCGACGGCGACGGCGACGGCGGCGGCGACGGCGACGGCGGCGACGGCGACGGCGACGGCGACGGCGACGGCGGCGGCGACGACGACGACGACGGCGGCGACGGCGGCGACGGCGGCGACGACGACGACGACGACGACGACGACGACGACGGCGGCGACGACGACGACGACGACGACGACAACAACAACAAAGCGTTCGAGGCGCAAGTCGTGTTTCACATCCTGCTCTCGAAAAACCGCCTTTTTTCTACAATTCGTGGACCTCTCCCATACTCTAAACTAAAGGTACGTGTTGCACTAAGAACATAGACAAAAACAAGACTACAACTGGAAAGTTTCCTACAAGAAACAAGGTTTGAAGCAGTTTTTTGAGATAGGCAAAGGGCTAGGCGTACAGGTACGCCGACGCCATCTTGCCTCTACCATCAGCCATCATGGCAACCTACACTTTCTACAGGGACGCATTGAAAAGACCAAACACAATACGATTCAACCCGCGAGGCTTTCACGTAAGAACCGAGGAAGTCTATTACGCAACTGGCAAAGAAATAGGCTCTACTGGACCAATTAAATGCATAGCTGAACTCAAAACAGGATGGTTCAATGTGTCCTTTGACAATGAAATGCATTGTGAACAAGTCGCACACAGTGGAATTAAAATTCAAGGGATGCTTATTCCGTGCGAAAGAGCAGGTATTCAGGACTCGTTAGTGGCATATGTGACAGCGCCGTACGAGATGTCAGACCAAACTGTTGCTACTGCCCTATCCCCATACGGCACAGTAGCCAACATACGACGACAGTACCACAGCTTCGACGACACAGTTGAAACAGGTGTGAGAAGTATGCTTATAAAGAACGTTAAAAAACCCATTCCCAGCTTCTTGCGGATTGGGAACTTCACGTTGCCGATAAGACATCGAGGCCAAATCAGAACCTGTCGACTGTGCCATCAGCCAGGACACATAGCAAGAGATTGCAACATGCAAGGAAAATGTTTTGTGTGTGGAAAGCCAGGACATAGAGCAGAACAACACAGGAGACAAGAAAGAAACACAGAGAAAAATGGCGTTTGGGATACTGCAGATGAAGAAGAAGGGGCAGACGAAATCGACACCACAGCTCCACCAGACAATCTGAGCACGGATGGGAATGATACAGATGGGGGAACTGTCGGTGATTTCGAAGACGCAGAAGATGAGGAAGAACCTCCACAAAAGGCAAGAAAGATGGAAGAAATGAACAAGAATATTGAAAACAACTCACAAGCAACGGAAACACAAAGTAAAAAAGCTAACGAACAACCAGGAGAGAATACATAAATCAGAACCGACAAACCACAAGCAACGGACGAGAACGAGACAACACAGACGGAGAAGACACCTTCAACTACAAAGACATAGGTAGAGAAGGACCCCGCAAAAGTCGACAAACCAAAACTCAAGGCAGACAACGTGAACAACCCAAGACATGATTCTCAGCAGAATCGGTCATCGGAAGACACGGCAGGACCATCAACTCGACCTACACCTCAAAAACAACGAACGAGCGACACAACTGAATAAAGCAAAATCAATAACGCGGAGACAAAGAACTGGGCCGATGCTGTTAAAGGCAAAGGCAAAACTGGGAAAAAGAAAAACCCGGAAAGAACTCGACCTCCTAACTACGAAGACGAATTGGAAAGCAGTGATCCCGAGGAATCAATGGAGACATACAATCTAGTCGAAGCCAATCCACAGAATGAAGACTTAGTGCCATGGGTAAAACAAGGAATTCAACGTTTCCGAAAAAGGAGAGGAACCGGGACAATCGCTATCTCGAATAGATCCATGCCCTACACAAACCAAAGAGGAAGGGGAAGAAGAGACTTTTAAGTGAGTTATCAGCCCCAAATCTTTCTTCTGATTCATGGTTTATGTCGCACTTCTGTTACTTTTAATGATTAGAATAGCTACCCTCAATGTGAACGGTCTGAGGGACAATTTAAAGAGGGAAGTTTTGTTCGAACACCTTTTACGAGAAAAACATGATGTAATTTGTCTCCAAGAAACCCAAAGCAATTTAAAGGATGAAACTTTATGGCGTGAACAATGGGGAGGAGAGATTTACTTTAACCATGGTCAAAGAAATTCAAAGGGGGTAGCTATACTTACGTCAAACAAAAGTGGATTTAAACTAACTAATCAAGAACAAGATGCGGAAGGTCGTTGGGTTAAAGCAGATATTACATGGAAATCTATTAATCTCTCAATTATGTCAGTGTACGCCCCTAATTCAATGTACCCTAGAAAATACTTTTTTCAAGATTTAATGAAGCACCTCCAAGAAGGGGAAAATTAGATAGTAGCAGGCGACTTTAACTGTCAACTTGACGAAATAAAAACAAATGATAGGAGTGTTTCTGACTTACAAAACATTATCCAAGAGAATGAAATGTACGATGTTTGGCGGACTATACATCCCAATGATAATGGCCATACCTTTTATCACAAAGTCTTGAAAAGACCTAGCAGAATTGATTTTTTCTTTATTTCAAACGAACTTCTTCATTTAGTTACAGATGTTAATTTGACTGCTAGAAACGTCACATTCGCCTTAACAAACAAGATACCACCCGTTGATCCGGGAGGTGGGTATGTAACAATTCCCTTCTAGATGATGAACAGTGCAAAACCAGAATTGAATTTTTTGGGGCACGGCTGTTTCACTGCTATACGCGCGTGTACAAACAAGTATTCGTATTTGTTTGTTCATTTTTTCATAACTCCACTGACGCTGTACACGTCACATAGAAACATTGAAGTCTTAATACAGACCTAAATGGTAATGTTACCGTGACGAATAGGGCCCAATTTTATAATTTAAAAACATGTTTTAGGGAACGTTAACAGTTACATCCCATGTAAAATGATATTTTTAAGGTTAATTATTATCAAATACTACAAATATTTATTGTCAATCTATGTTTTACATGTTTTTAGCCCCTCCATACGTAACGTTCAATTTTAATTTTCTAAAAAACGAACTACTCAGAAAAGCTCTTAGAAAACTACAACGGAGGTGCTTTACAGAACTTTGATAATTTGTATGTGAACTATAGTTTATGGAACATTCAATAGTATACTTTTTGTCTCTGGGCCAATGGCTGGAGTGATACAAATGGCGGGAGAAGTTCATTCTAAACCCCCAATATTCCCGTAATTTTCACCGCGCAAGCCCACTGGTACGCGCTATGCCTGCAATGGGTTTCCCTATGGGTTGTGTACACTATGCGCGGGGAACCTGCAGTACTATTGCGACAACTCGACCGTGAAAATATAATTGAAAAATACTACTGTTTACACCGTTTGTGTTTGTTGAGAAAAGTCTGCCATGCAACGGAATTGGCATTATTTTAGTAAATAACACATCCGTAAAATGTTCAAGGCACTTCGAAAAGTAAGTTTGGGTTCTCTGAAATGTTGATGATATGAAATCACACATAACGTTGTTTGCGGGAAGGTCGAGTTGTCTCAATGGGCAATGTATCACAACAAATCGGGTTGCAGCAAAGGTCGAGTTGTCTCAAAGCACTAGAATGGAAGTCGAGTTGTCTCAATGAGCGAGTTGTTGCAGTTGAGTTGTCTAAATGTACAACAAAAGTGCGACAAACCATTTCTTAGTTGATGAACACACAAATCTACAAATTTGATAATTTATTTTCTCATCCTTTGTCTCATCAAGTTTCATATTTCAAAATAATTTATTAATTTAAATAATTAAAACAATAAATATAAACTAGAGGTTAAGCTTCTGATGAAAACGCTGACATAATATAAATAAGCAGTCAGGGTTATTTATTCGAGTTAAAATTTAGAAAGAGCTTACCAAAAATACATCTGTAAAAAAAGTGGTGCATTTTTTTATACACAATTTCAAGCAATGCACAGTTAATATGCTTTATCGGAATTGTTTGCGAGAATGCGCATTGACTTGAAAAATAACCTCACGCCTTGGAAAAAATTAGTACTCTTGCATACGAAGATACATATAAACAGTCAATGGGGGAGATTTCTTTGGTCATAAGTTGTAAGTTTTATATACGCATTATGACAACATTACGGATAATTTTTCTATGAAAATTTATAAGATTGTAAACAAAATTGTAATGTTGCCCTAATACGTAAAAAGCTTACAACTTATTACCAAAAAAATTCGCTCCATTGACTTTTTACATATTCTCATACACAAGGCGAGACATTGTTTTTCAAGTCAATGCGCCTGTTCGTGGCAATTCTGATATGTTATGATAAGCCTTATAATTAAAGATATTCAAAGTGATCATAAGAATGTAAAGATAATTATTTACTAGTGCTGGGAGTTACCGGTTAGTTTGCTAACCGTTGAACTGAAACTTTCACGGTCGGTTAACCGAGGGCCACAAGTTGGTACCAGATGGCCACATGAACTAGATACATGTAGACGGCAAATGTGTATACATTTGTAATCAAAAAGCATCAATAAAGTTCCCGCAATGATTGTTTAATAAACAATAATGCGGCAAAAATGAAATTTGGGTTTTTGTTTTTAAATATTGGTTTAGGTTATCCGGTTAGCAAATTTCTAAACGGTTAGTGCAGTTGCGGTCGGTTAACCATCCCAGCACTATTATTTTTGTTATAATGCTGAGATACCAGGAAAACTATGATTTGCAGAAATTAAAGTATACCGGTATATTTCGCTTAGTAGGAATCAGTCACCAAGAATTAATGATCTGTTTAATGTTTAATTTACATTAATATTTGCATGAATTTTGAACTAGCTTGTCTTGTATATGTACGCTACATGTTTGTAACAAACAGTGTTATTATACAAATGCTTCCAAATATCATGAAAAACCAGTAATTTTTCAGTGTTTTGCAGGGTCGCTCACACTCTCACACAAAGGCTGTATAAACTGCTTTTCATCATACAGTATATGCTGCGTACTGTAAAAATTTGCGTTGTTTGAATACTAAGTGAATACCAAGAAATGCATTATTATGAAGAAGCCTAGTCGGTAGAAGTCTCAATCCATCATATGGTTTACCCATCATATATGTCCAATGAATCTATGAAATTCTTCAAAATGTCTGACTGGCGATACAGGACCATGACAATAAGGTTGTCATCAGTAATGGAAACTTCGAAGCTGCCTGTAAAAAGAACAGAAGAACAAAAATAGGTTTTATTAGTTGTCACACATAGGCTGGCGAGTACTCTTGAAGGGGGGTGTGGAAACACTTTTGAGAACCAGTAAGCAAGGGATTAGATATGTAAAATAAACCGCCCCACAAATTACTGAAGAATATTCAATATTCTGTATTAGAAGAAAATGTTTGCGCAATTCATATACTAGGGAGCAATTTGCAACCGTACCGTACCCAAGACTTGGTTGTTTCTATTGCAGTACAGGGTACGTCTGCACGTGTGTATGTACATGTACATGTAGGTATCAGCGTTTTGTGCGCTGAATTTGTGAATTTATCCGGACAGAAATCGGCCACAGGAGTGGGGTTCGTACCCGATAACCGTTCAGCTACAACAATTTTGCCTTGACTATCAGAGAACACGTAAACACTAGCTACAGATTTTTTCTTCAAATGTTGTGAATCTTATTGCTCTACGTATGATTATCTTAATATTTTGTACTCTGTTAAAAATTCAATTGGATGCATTTTTATGCTAGAACTTGACTAGAAGGTATTTGTTTTCTGCGTCAACTTGGATGAACATGAATATTTATGACTGGATATCTGAGCCTGAGGTCAGTTATTTTTTCAATGCTTTTATAATGTAAATACAAGTGTTCATGAATGGTTTTATTGATTGAATTTTGTTCTCATATACATGAGAAATAAACATGATTGACATTCCTCTCAAACATGGAATTTGAACAGACATCAGTCAATGGAACAGTCATTGTTTATCTCATGTATAGTAACGTTTCAAATGTATGCAAACTGTCATTGGACGACTGTTTTCTGTGACATTTTATTCGGACGGATTTGAAAACATGATGAACCGTACTAAACCGTACGTAGCCATTTTCCATTTTTTTGACAAAACACTATTAAAACTTAAATAATCACTTACCCAAGATATCCGCAGTGCAAAGATGATATTTAGTTTTTTGTCATCTTCCAACCCTAGAGCAAGGACAACCGCATTGCCAATGAACACCTTCTCAAGATGTCATCAAGGCGCGTGAGCTGTTTTCATGTCATGTATGTGCATACAGTCATTGCACTGTACATTGTTGTGTACACGTATGTATATAATGTACGCAACGTTACGTTCGAAGGTTGACAGTTTGCAACGTGAAAATGGCTTAGAATTACCATGAATTTCGGAACACAACAGCACTGTCCCAGAAATGATTTCAGTGTATTTAATAATAGTTAAACTGTTGCTCAGGAAGGGTTATTGTATTCAAACCACCGTATTTCCAAAAATATGACGGGTTTTCTGGTGACCTCATACTTCTACTGAACTTTTTAATGAGTCACTGGTTCTCTGCATAATGCTTGAGCAAAAATTCCCAAAACAATATATGTTTACCAACTAGACACCGTAAAGTTTATACAAATCAATCAACCTTTATTTAATGTCAGTTTGAGCATTTTAATGTTCATGTACTTCAATTTAACCTATCAGGGGAGCAATTTTACGCTCTCCATTCAAATATCAAAGATGTCTACACCAGTGGCGTAGCCAGAAATAAAGATTCGGCTGGGCCTGAGTAAAAATGGACGGGCCATAGAATTCATCCATAAATCCATCCATACACGGGCGCCGATTTATGTTTGTGCCGGTGGAACAGCGACCGACGCACACACGCACACACTGACACACAATATTTACAAGGATTGGAGATCACGATACACACCATGAAACGCATGGAAAGTCATAATGCCACAAATCATTTAGTAAAAAGGTTCACTTCATTAAATTGATTCGTTAAATCATAGGCCAAAATGTGCTGTGAGGCACCTTAGGCCATGCTCATAAAGAACGCAACAGTAGGCTACAAGCATGATAGCCCCTGTCCTTTTTAAAGTATACAGTATAAAATAAAATACACTGTAGCCTATATCACACAAACATACATAGAAGAGGAATGCAAACAACATAAATCGTTTAAAAAAAAATTAAGTTATACAAAAAGCTTCTTTATTTGGCAATGGCAGGGCCTAGACAAGAAGTGGGCGGGCATAGGCCCTGCCTGGCCCGCCCATAGCTACGCCACTGGTCTACACACGCCCGTTACACATTATTCAATACTTTTGCGGAGCGCGTAAACCGAATATTCGACTGACTGAGTTTCACCAACAGAGGGCACACATTAATTGCCTCTGAAACAGCCGTGTGGGGCTACTGGAAAACAAAGAAACATGATTATGGCAATATTTTAAACTGGTGGGACATGGGCAAAACGAAACTGAAAGAAATCATTAAGGATTACGGTTTTGAAAAAATAAGAAAGAAAAACACTATCACAACCACTTACAAAGAACTTTCAATAATTTATTAGCAAGGCCATCTTGTACCCCCGATGAGATCAATAAAATTGAAAACCAATTTAAAAAAACACGAAATGAAACAATTCGAAAAATCTCGAATCAGATTACACATCACCAAGCGAGAAGATGGAGAAAAACCAAGTAGATATTTCCTAAACGCAGAGAAACAAAGGGTCAATGAGAATGTTTTAACATGTATAAAAGACAATAATGGTACATTTCACGACGAACCAATTTCTATGTGTAGGTGTGTCAATTATTTTTACAAGGAGCTGTATTCAACTGAAACAATTGATAGTGATCAAATGCAAACTACTCTAGAGGCTTTCAATTTCATCAAATGAAGTAAATTTCAATAATGATATCACCTCGACCCTAGAAAAAGAATTTGATGAAATTGAAACCTTTCAGGCACTGAATCAAATGAATAAGAGTAAATCTCCAGGATTAGACGGGTTAACAGTAGAGTTTTACCAAACCTTTTGGCCTCTAATAAAACATGATTTCATGGAGGTAATTCAAACCTCCACAAATACTGATGGACTTCCTGATTCGATGAATACAGCTCTTATACGTCTGATTTTTAAAAACAAAGGAGAAAGGTGTGATTTAAAGAATTGGAGGCCAATCAGCCTTATGAATGTTGATTACAAAATAATTGCCAAAATTATAACTAACCGTTTGAAAATAATTATGCCTGATATTATTTGTGACGACCAGTCATGTGGTGTGAAAGGCAGAAATATTCATGATAATCTAATGACTTTAAACTGTATTTACTTGTCCTATGTCCTATTTTATGCCCTATTGGGCATACAGCCGATTTCACGAAACTGCGTATTTGGTAAATTATGTCGTAAACCTTTTTCCGTGAATTATTATTTTGCTATATTGAACACCACGATGGAGAGTACGCTCATTTAAGTTCGTATCCTTTACCGCGTTACTAGCACGGGGGAACAAAGCAAATAGTTGCAGCCTATTGAACATTATATAATTGGTAGTTTCCTCTGATGTTTTTGTTTTATTATTATTATTATTTATTTATTAATGATAATTATGTTCAAGATAGGTATTAACCCTATAAAGTATGTTGCGTTTGATACGATCTATCGCAAGAGGCCATTGAAAAATTCCATAGGTCACCATTAGGGTGAAATATACATGTGACACTTGGTATAATTCGGTCGGGTCGTTGAAAGACAGAGGCATGGGACGGCGACAAATTCTGTGTTCTGTTGTTTGAAGACGAAGACATGTGAATGGATCTTCGACAGAAAACAGTGTGAAGGTGGAACAAATTAATTAAAGTTTCAAAATACAAACAACAATAATAGGGTCACTTAATTACACAAATAATTATCTGCGGTTCGCGCCAAAAACCTAGGCAGCGTCCGTCATCTTGAATATTCATAAAACAATGCAAACTAAGTAAAATGAATCGAAAATAAGTCTTGGGAGATAACTGTTTAAAAAATAAAGCACTTGTGAATCTCCTTTGTGAAATAATATGAAAAAAGGCTGTCTTAAGGACATTCAATATGATCGCAAGCTATGACAATCTTTTGCTTACTAATTCATTCTAAATAAACAAAAAAATAGCAAATAATCACTAAATGAAAGTATTAATGTTAACGAAAGTGTAGATCTAAGTTTTGATAATTGATATTTTTGAAAAGTAAGTTGAAAATATAATAAGAGTATTACCTGAAAACGATATGAAGACGAAGACATGTGAATGGATCTTCGACAGAAAACAGTGTGAAGGTGGAAGCGCGCGATAGAAATGTTATCGTAGAGGGCGCTTCCTTAATTTGAATAATAATGCAGTGAGTAAAGAAATGATTACGTAATAAAGGTAAGTATGAGCTAACAAATAAACGGGGGTTAAATTCTAAGCCGTCACATTATTCCCCTTTTTGAAAAAAATATCGTCCTCGACATTTGCTTTAAAACTATTTACAAAAATAACTCAAAATAATAAACGCTATGATTTTTTGTTCCTGACGTGGTAATTAAATATACACTGATTCTCTTAATGAACATATTACCGGGCCCTGGTCTACAGTAAATTCCAAGAAAGGAGTATGCTATAAAACTATTTAGAACACAAATGTATCTAAGAAATCAAAGCAAAACAAATATATACCAATCATGAACTTTCGTTTTGGCAAAACTATGTCACAAAAAGGAAAATTTATACATGATAATTTCAATAGTCAGTCATAATCTCAGCATTATTATGTTATACAGCATATAATCTCAGTATTTATACATAACAACTTCCACATATATATACACAATCATTCACATTAACATGGGATTTGTTATGGTCAGAGTGTACATGAAAACATTAAATAGAAAATAGACTTTCCTCAATTTCTAAGATCTGAGGATCTCTGTAATAAATACGCTTATAAAAACAGATATTAATAAATTAATATCTACAGTGAACTGAGGAGGTTTGGGACGTTAGATTGGACTGATTTCTTGCAGGAGTCTGAGACAAGCTTTCCTTCTTGTCTCTACCATCTTGGGTTGCTTCCACTTGTCCAATAGTCATCGACCAGCTTTAAGCTTCTCTTGGTTTGTCTTCTGTTGAGCTATGTGTTGTTTGGTCTGACCCAGATAGTCATATGTTAGCCTGTTGATGGGTTAGATTAGATTAGATTAGATTAGATAAAACTTTATTGTCCCTCACGGGGAAATTAAAATGGCCTTTACAATACAATACAATACAATACAAACGATAAGTAGATATAAGTAAGAAGCTGATAAAAATAAACAAAAACTTACTTATTGAATACACAAACATTTAGAACAATTATTTTTATAAAAATATACTACAATTCAGCTGTCTTGTTCTTACTGGTCTGGTACTAGGTGGTGAAAGGTATGCTGTACTCTCAGTGATATTAGTCTCATCTGAGTTCTCTGTAATATTTCTTGAAGGTTGAGGAGTCCAGGAGTGAGATATTGGGTAGTTCTCACGGACGATTTCATTAGTCAGTGTTGGAGGTGAGACTGAAGGAGATATGTTGTACCTCGGTGGTTTGTGGAGTATTACTGGGTTAAGTTCTGGAGGTGAGGTTGAAGGAGTTGTGATACTCTCACTTTGTGGAATATCAATTGTTTCCACAGGGATAAATGTGATATCTACTTCTTCATCACTAGTTTCACTGTCGTTTCTGACTGGGGTTGGGACAGATACCTCTGGTGTAACTCTGGTGTAACATATCGAAAAGGCGCGGAAACAAAGAAAAAACATGAATACAAACAATATACAATGATATTAAGTGGCCACCCCTGTACTTCGAGTGAAACCGGAGGAGGAAAAGACTTCGTAAAGCCATTCTTTCCAGACAGAAGAGGTTTCGGTAAGGGTGTTTATTTCCTGAAGGAGGATTATATCAGGATTAGAACAGGAGTTGTTGAGGAATAATTTGATGGAGATGTTTTTAACAGTCGATGAACACCCTCCGGCTTAAGGGTTGCTATGGAGAGTGCCATTAATAAGGTGGATATAAAGAAGGAATCCATTGTTGAAGGGGGTTAGAAAACGTTTTCGCTTTAAGCCTGACACTTTCCTTTTTCATTTTTTCTAGCTCATAAGGTACGAGCACTCCTTTAAGTTTCTCAAATTTCTGTTTTCTGAGCGATGAGTGAAACACATCGATGCCTGCTCGTCGGAGGATGCGTTGTAGTTTGTGAGACGTCGAACCTAGATAGGGGAGACAAGCAGAAAGGGTTAGATTACTTACCTTGCTTTCGGGGTTTGGAACCGGCTTCGCTGTGCTGATCTTGCTGGGATTGTAACCGTTGCGTTTGAGGGTGGTTCGGATGTGCTGTAGTTCCATGGGAAGGTTGTCCTTGTAACAAATGTTGTAGGCGCGTTGTACGAGGGTACGGTTGACCGATGACGTGATGCTTGGGTGATGAAAGGAGCGCTGGTTCAGGTACCGATCTGTGTGCGTGGGCTTTCTGTAAATATTGTGGTGTAGGGAGCCGTCTGGGTTTCTGGAAATGCCAACATCAAGGAACGCGATCTTGCCGTCTTCTTCTGTTTCCATGGTGAACTTGATGCTCGGGTGTTGCTGGTTGAGATGTTGTAGAAATTCCTGGAGTGTGTCTCTGCTATGTGGCCAAACAATAACTTGGATGAGATTTTTGGGGATTTTTTTGGTTTTCTTCTTGGAAATGAACCATTTGCTTGTATTCAGTGTACATACATCACAATCCATGCTACCCCCCCCCCCAATTAAACGTTGGTTTGGACTGTAATCTGCGACGTGTCCGACCTTTCCCAACATTGAATGGGGGGGGGAGGGTTGGAGGCAAATAGTACAGATTTACAATCAAGTGGTGTGGTATTTCTCAAAGCAAGGAAATATGCACATAGGTTGTTTACAGATCATCTTTGTTTGTTTTCGCCTGTCTAATATGCGGTTACTGCAAACAATGCAGTCGCGTTTCTTTCCATTGGGGTTTTTGCCAGGATAGTGCTGTTGCCCTGTCAACTCGATAGGAATATGGTATCTCAACTGACTTGTTGCGTTACGTTCCCAACCCAACAGCAAGCCCTGTACAATCCCTATACGAAAATCAAGGTTACTGAAATTTGTGTTCCCTGCTATGCTGGTGAATATTACTCTGCTATTGACAATACAGATATTCAGTATATGGGGAAAAAAATAGTTTCCATTATTTCAAGCTTCTGTGTGTATGATTGTAGTACT